>QXTE01000074.1:7793349-7982283 GCA_003942145.1 Platysternon megacephalum
TCTGTTGGTGCTCCAAAGCTTGAGTGAAAGGATTCCCTCCCTTCATCCATCCTCTAGTGCAGAGGTTCTCAAACTGTGGTCCGTGGACCACCAATGGTCTGCGAGCTCCATTCAGGTGGTCCGTGGATAGTTCCCTCTAAAGTGTGCACCTGGGCGGTGCCTGGAGAGACCCCTCTCCTTCCCAGCTTGGGGGCTGCCACAGCGGGGCAGAGAGGGCATATCCATCGCATTAGAAAGGAAAGGCTATTGATATTAAAATATGAGTTGTGTGCTTTTATTTGTAGAACAAAAAACCAATTATTATTAAGGTTTTTTTATATAGCGCTTTTATCCAAAGCGCTTTACAATAGTTAGGTAACGGTATAAACAACATTTGGAAAGATCATTAAGTGGTGTGCCGAGACCCTCAGCAATTTTCAAGTGGTCTGCGAAAAAAAAGTTTGAGAACCACTGCTCTAGGGACTCCACAGTGCACAGCCCAGCTGCTCCGCTTTGCTCTGACAGACAATTTAGGGTTAGGAAAAAGATGGTAACTTGTTCTTCGAGATGTGTTGCTCATGTCCATTTCATTGTAGGTGTGTGTGTCCCTGCCACATGCACCGGTGCTGGAAGTTTTTCCCTCAGTGGTATCTGTAGGGGACCGGCTGTGGCGCCCTCTAGAGTGGCGCACGTATGCACCACTATAAGGGGTGCCGCCGCCTCCCGCCTCCCTCAGTTCCTTCTTGCCGGAACTCCGACAGAGAGGAAGGAGGGTGGGTCATGGAATGGACATGAGCAACACATCTCGAAGAACAACAGTTACAAAAGGTAGCCATCTTTTCTTCTTTGAGAGCTTGCTCATGTCCATTCCGTTGTAGGTGACTCCCAAGCAGTACTACCAGAGATGGGTAGGGGTTCATGGATGTGTTGACTGCAGCACAGCTCTGCCAAATCCAGTGTAATCTCTGGTTTGCTGGGTGATGGCGTAATGCGTTGTGAACATGTGTACCGAAGACCGCGTTGTCTACCTGCAGTTGTCCTGGATAGGGAAATGAGCTAGGAATGCATCTGAAGATGCCTGAGCCCTAGTCGAGTGAGCCTTCACTATCGGTAGAGGCACAGCCTGCACCAACTTGTAACAAGTACGGATGCAGATGGTGATCTAATTCGAAATCCTCTGAGAGGACACTGGAAGGCCCTTCATCCTGTCGGCTATTGTGATAATGAGCTGGGTCTATCTGCAGAAGGGCTTGGTGCGTTCCAAGTAGAACGCCAGGGCGCATCTGACATTTAGTGTGCAGCTGCCTCTCCTCATTGGTTGTGTGAGGCTTTGGACAGACCATCGGGAGAAAGATATCCTGGTCGACATGGAAGTGCGACACCACCTTTGGCAGGAAGGCTGGATGGGGCTGCAGTTGGACCTTGCCGTTGTAGAATACTATATGGGGGGGCTCCGAAGTGAGGGCTTTAATTTTGGGAAGACATCTTGACGAGGTAATAGTTACAAGGAATGCAACTTCCACGACATGTGGGAAAGGAAACAAGAATCCATAGGCTCAAAGGGTGGGTCAGTGAGGCTGGAGAGGACCAAGTTGAGGTCCAATTGGGGGACCGGGTCCTGGACCAGCGGAAAGAGCCTTTCAGGAACCTAATCATCATGTCATGCAAGAATACTGATCTACCCTGGATGCAAGGGTGGAAGGCTGATATAGCTGCCAGGTGAACCTTGATCGAAGAGAAGGCGAGGCCCTGGTGCTTTAAGTGAAGCAGATAATCCAGAATGGACTGCAGAGACGACTGAGTTGGGGAGATACTCGGCTCTATTGCCCAGCATGAGAAACGCTTCCACTTTGCCAGGTAAGTTGCTCTGGTGGAGGGCTTCCTGCTCCCCAAGAGAACCTGCTGTTCCTGACTAGAGCAAGCTTCTTCCTCTGGATTCAGCCACGCAGCATCCAAGCTGTGAGGTGGAGTGAGGTGAGGTTTGGGTGCAGCAACCGACCATGATCCTGTGAGAGCAGGTCCAGGTGGCTGGGAAGTGCCCACGAGGCTGCTACAGCCAGGTCCATGAGCATACCGAACCAATGCTGGCGAGGCCATGCTGGGGCAATCATAATGACCTGTGCCTTGTCCCCCTGTATCTTTAGGAGGACTTTGCCAATGAGTGGGATCAGCGGAAAGGCGTACATCAGGTCTCCTGACCAAGGCATCGGAGAGTGAGCCTCTGCCGAGGGAGCAGAACTGATGACACTTTCTGTTCTGCCTTGTGGCGAACAGGTCCACTTGGGGAGCTCCCCACTTCTGGAAGAGCATCCTGACAACCTCCAAGTGGAGGGACCACTCGTGGTGAGAGAAGAAGGACCTGATGAGGCAATCAATTAGCGTGTTCCAGATGCCGGGGAGGTGTGAGCCTTCTAGGTGGATCGCATGTCGGATGCAGAAGTCCCACAGGCTAAGGGCTTCCTAGCAGAGTCGCCGAATGAGCTCCCCTTGCCTGTTGACATAGGACATGGAGGCTGTGTTCTCTGTCAACACCTGCACTACCCGACTGGAAAGGTGGGGAAGGACTACCCTGCAAGCTGGATGGATAGCTCTGAGCTCCCTGACGTTTATGTGAAGCGTGAGCTCCTCTCTTGACCAAAGCCCCTGCGTTCGCAGTGTACCGAGATGCGCTCCATATCAGAGGTCAGAAGCATCAGATATCAGTGAGACCATGGGTCGTGGGTTCGCAAATGGCACACCTTCCAACACCAGCGCTGGGTCAGACCACCACTGCAGGGAAGTAAGTACACGTGGCAGGATCGTGAGGCACTTGTCCAGGTAATGCCTGGCCGGGGAGTAGACTGACGCCAGCCACATCTGGAGGCGGCGCAGTCTGAGTCTTGTGTGCCGAACCACGTACGTGCGTGCGTTCACGTGCCCCAGTAATTTGAGGCACACCCGGGCACTAGTGAGTCGGTGAGCCGTGACTTTGGCAATCAGATCTGACATTGCCCTGAACCTGGCCTCTGGCAGGAAGGCTCTGGCTCGCGTAGAGTTGAGGACCGCTCCGATAAACTCTATTCTTTGAACCGGAACCAATGTTGATTTTTGTTGGTTTATCAACAGACCTAGAGCTTGACAAGTGGCTTGCAATGTCTAGATGCTGCACTGGATCTGGACCTTGGAACGTCCCTTGATAAGCCAGTCATTGAGGTATGGATAAATCCGGATACCCCGACATCTGAGGTAGACCGCTGCCGACATGCACTTCATAAACACCCATGGCGCTGTTGCTAGGCCAAAGGGGAACACTGCAAATTGGTAGTGGGTGGTCCCAACTACGAAACGTAGGAACCTTCTGTGTCCGTGAAAGAGCGATATGTGAAAGTAAGCGTCTTTCAGGTTGAGGGCGGTGTGCCAGATTCCCAGAGCCAGGGAAGGAATGATGGAGGCCAGGGAGACCATGCATCATCTTGAGATACTTCTTGAGATACTTCTTGATCAACTTCTTGAGATACTTGTTCAGGCTCCGCAGGTCGAGGATGGGATGTAGCCCCTCTTGGCCTTTGGGATAAAAAAATAACAGGAGTAAAATCCTTTCTCCCTCAAGTGCAGAGGGACTTCCTCCACAGCTCCCACTTGCAGAAGGCCCTGCACCTCCTGAGCGAGCAGATGCTCATGAGACGGGTCCCTGAAGAGGGACAGGGAGGTGGGGTGGGAGGGTGGGTGGGGTAGAAATAAACTGGAGGGTGTACCCCCCCGCTACTGTGCCGAGGACCCACTGGTCCAATGTTATAGAAGCCCAGGCCATGAGGAAGGGAGACAGACGGTTGGAAAAAAGCAGGGGTGCTGGATCCAGTACACAGGTTGGAAGGTCGCCCTCTAGCGCACCCTCAAAATGCCTGCTTATTACCCCGTTGGTTGCGGGTAGAGCTCGAGGGAACTGAGGGTGCCGGCTGTTGGCCTTGCTGGCACTTGTAGCTACTAGCCTTTCTGTGGAAGGGCTCTGTTTGGGATTGGTCCCCAAACCTGTGGGAGTGCTGCAGTTTGAACCGTTTCTCGCAGGAGCCAGCATGTAAAGGCCCAGCAAGCGCAAGGTAGCCCTAGAGTCTTTTAGGCCATGTAATTTGCTGTCTGTTCCGCAAACAACGCCAAGCCATCAAAAGGGAGGCCCTGGATGGACTGCTCATCCTCCACCAACAGGCCCAATGACTGCAGCCAGCACGCACGCCTCAGGGAAATGGACGAAGCCATGGTCCGGGCCGCGGTGTCCACCGCATCTGAGGCCACTTGGAGGGCTACCCTGGCCACAGCTCTGCCCTCATCCAGGATAGCCAGGAACTCCTTCCTGGGCTCCTCTGGCAGCGAGTCGGAGAAGGAAGAGACATGTTTGGGGGACCAGGACGGTGCTGATGCTGCCTGTCCACCCCGATCCCGTCGGCCCTCTCCATGGGTCTCCACTGGTGACCTGTACCAGGAAGACTCCTCCCAGTGCCACGCCTCCGGTGACTGGCGGTGGTGTTTGGCGGATCAGCAACCATAACCCGGCGATCAACGCCTCACACTTTGAGAGCAGTGCCGTTCCATGGATTGGGAGCGAGAGGATTGACATCCCGGTTCACAGGCTTGATGCCTTGCCTGCAGGGATCCGTACTGGCAAATCGGAGACTGGTGACTGGACTCTGGGGACCAGCATCTGGACTCTCTGGAGTGGTGCCGTAAGCTTGGAGATCGACCCCGCTGCTCCAGGGACCGGTGCCGGGACTCCGGGGACTGGCAACACGCCTCCACGGGTCTGTGCCAGACAGCCGGCGAACGACGTCGGGATCCCGGGGAATGATGTCTAGAGTCCGGGGAATGACATGGGGAACTCTGACAGGTAAGCTGGTGGCGCTGTTCTGGTGGGGCACTCCCTGCGTCGGGGAGCAGTGGCACACCAATGGGGACTGCTGGAAAGGTCCCAGAGCAGGTTTACCCCTCGAACGGGGCACCTAGCTGATCGTTGTGGGCAGCACCGGAAGGGGCAATATGTCCTTAGAGGCCTGAAAGGCCTCCGGCGTGGACAGCACTGCCAGGTGCCGACTGCCTCTGCTGCTTCGTGGGGTGGCAGGCAGGTCATGAAAGGGGCTCGACAGCTCAACAGGTGCTGAAGCCTGGCCACT
Source organism: Platysternon megacephalum (assembly GCA_003942145.1). NCBI lineage: Eukaryota > Metazoa > Chordata > Testudines > Platysternidae > Platysternon > Platysternon megacephalum. The sequence goes on from QXTE01000074.1 coordinate 7,798,470, forward strand.
GCCAAAGGGGAAGAGCTGCCCCACGCGGGTCTTTGGTCTCCTCCGGCTCTCTCCTTCCCTTTATGGGATGTAGGAGAACGCCCTCTCCTGGGCTTTCTCTGTTTTTTAGCCAGTACAGGGGATGGGGATCGGCGCCGGTCAGAGGCCGGTGGCGGTGGCGCACTCCACACCGAAGCTGGGGTACTTGGAGCGCTGTCCAATCTGGCCAGCTCTGAGGCCGGTGCGAGGACCAACTCCATAAGGAGCGCTCTTAGTTGAATGTCCTGCTCCTTTTTGGTTTGGGGCTTGAAACTCTTACAAGTGCGACACTTGTCACTCATGTGGGTCTCCCTCAAACACTTAAGACAGCTTTGATGGGGATCACTGACTGGCATCGGTTTTTTGCAGCAGTCGCAAGACTTAAAGCCCTGGGACTTGGGCATGCCCCGTCCCCAGGCTAAGTCCTACAGGGGACTAACTATTTCTAACGTATACACTAAGGGAAGTAATACACTACTCAAACTTTCTAACAACTATATACAAGAGAATTCACAACTAGACACAGTTGAGAAGGAAAGCTTGCTGAGGCAAGGAGACGTTCTAGCACCATCACTGGTGGTAAGAAGAAACTGAGGGACGGGGAGCCGGCGGTGCCCCTTATACCGGTGCCTATGCGCGCCTTTCCAGAAAGCGCCAGAGCCTGTCCCCTATGGATACCACTGAGGGAAAAACTTCCGGCACCGGTGCAGGTGACAAGCACACACACCTACAATGGAATGGACATGAGCAAGTACTCAAAGAAGAATAAATAGGTAACCTGTAGAAGATCATTTAGATATTTTTCAAGTTGGGATAAGATGTTATGGCCAACACGAGACATTTTAAAGGGGCCTGGGTTTTCAGAACTTGTTGAGCATTCACTTGCTGACAACAAAACAAACAAAAACAGGTCCCTTTAAAGTGTCTCAGATTGGGTACCCAAAAATTGAAGCAGCCCAAATCACTGGTCACTTTTGAAAATATTGGACCTCACTTATTGCACAGATAAAGTATACTTGGTGCCCATGAAAGGAACCAAATAGTGTAAACAGATCAAGAGGTTGTGCTTCTGAAAATGGCAGAGTAGCAAAATTCATAATAATTAACTATACACTATGTTAATAACGCTTTAAAATATACTTTTTAAAATAGAGGCATTTCTATTTTGGGCTAATAAAAGCAGTATTCAGTTTCACTACTGCTTTCTAAAGTAAGAATTTCTAGGTCTACATCTCATCAGATATTGATCTTGTAATCTTCCCGCTTAGAGATTCTAATATAACTATGCTTCTAGTCGACCTACTAAACAAATATAATCATGTGGATAAACTACACAAGGGTTACATCATTTCTCCTAATGTATTTATTGGAGGACACCTCGCCTCCTAAACAGCTTGCAAACAGAGAGACAATTTTGTAACCTCTTCTGTTCCTCTGTTGTATCATCATCCATTTTGGCAAATTAGATATTTTACTTCAACTTGTGCAAGATGTACAAGATGAAATTAGTTTCAAATGCCATTTCACTCACTTTACACTTTCCTTTATGCCATCACCTCTATGTAATTTTGTATTACATAAAGCTAACATATTAATCAGGTAGCCACATTACAGTGGAATCCTATTTGGAAATTGTTTTTAAAATTATTAAATATAAAATCCGCCTGTCATCTGGAACCTAAAAGGTATTAACACAGCATGGAAGCAACATGTTTCGCACTGTATTATATTAGAAGGCATTAGAAGAATTACAAGATTGCTCACCTGCGACCACATTCTGAATATTTACCAATATTTTTTAATATTAAGGCAGCTGTTAATCGGATGTGTTTAGTTATTGGTCCCTCTTTTTCATCCTAAAAAAGAAAGAAAATCATATTAAAAACAAATCAGTCAACCATTAATTTCAAATACACAATCTAAATGCTCCTTACTGTGAAATCTCTGAAGACAAGGTTTCTTGATCCCCTTCTTAGTGCCATGAGGGCAGCACTAGGATGATTCACAATAGCCTTCTGTGCTCTAGGAGTAGAGGTACTACCCCCTGCAGTTGGCTGCCTACATTGATAAAGAAAAGATATAGGTATAAAGCATTATGTGCTTCTTTCTAGCACATTTATATTTATCCAGACAGTTACTCTTGCTAGGTTTTTATTTTTAACCTCTTTGGAGCTCACAGGTAAAGGAGTTCTCAGTGCTCAACACTCATGTAATTTGCCTTTTGGTTCAACAGGGGGAAACCATGGCTCATAAGTGCCACAGGATTAGTTAGGTGTAGGTGAGAAAATACACCTCTCTCAGAGAACCACTGCATTTCACAGATGACATTTGTAAAGGAAAAGTAGCTTTCTAACTAATCAACACTAGTACACTTCAGAACAGGCTAGCTTTCTGATGACTGTTTGAAGGTATGCGTTATCAGCCAAGATTTAAAATGAATGGGGATGGCGGCTACCCAAATGCCATTTAAAACAGTAAACTCTGTGTCCAGCACAGCTCAGTTATCCCTTCTAGTCCACCTCTCCACAGGTGAAGGATCTGGTGAGAAGACACAAGAACAGTACGGACTAGTATGGAGTCATTGGGGATATTTTTGAAAGGGGAAGGCAGATATGGAGGGAATGGATGTGAGGAGCTTGGGGGGACAGAGCTGAAAGCCTCCCTATTTTTCCACTGCAAAGCTCAGTTTCTCCCCCCCCCCCCACTGTTCCCTTCACTGTTACATCATCCCAACATCTCTCCTCACTGCTCTGACCCCTCATGTTCCTCACCACTGCTCATGCTCCAACGTTCCCTGCACTGCTTTAACCACCTACTCCTTGCCCCCTGCTGCTCTGAGCCCTCCACGTGCACACCAGCTTCACACTCCTCCTTGTCATTCCATGTCCCTGGAAAGCTTGGAGGAGCCCTGGGTGGTGGTGATGGGGGCTATGAGCACATGTGCCAGCTGGAGGCAGGAAGGGGCATGACAGTGGATATGTAGAGTCTGTCCTTCCCCAAATCTGGGCCTAGTGTATGGGGAAGGATCTCTATACATCCCTCTGCAGCACAAGAGGCTCAGAGAGGTACGAAGTGGCCCATTCATGTCAATGAGATATTTTCAGCTGAATAAGAACACCCATGGAGATGCAGACAGCCTGAAATAATAGGTCTGAGAGGTGTGAATTGCTCCATTCAACTCAGAAGGTGTTTCCACCCCACCCCCAAGGTCTCAGAGCTTCTGGGTCTGTGCAATGCATGCTCTGAGAATGCCTGTTCTCAGCTCCTAACTATGATCTAGTGCTGTGCATTGTGCCATGCACCAAACATGTCCATTCTCAGTTCCTTATTCCACTCTCTGCACTATATGCCTCTGCCATGCATTGAATATGCTCATTCCCAGCTCCCCATCTGGTCTCAGCACCGTAGGGGCATGTTTTAAGCAGGGAGACAAGAAAGAGAGTATGGATGTGGAGAGGTTTGTGGGAGCACTACTAAAGCCCCTCACATCCTCACTGCACAGCTCAGACCCCTCCTTTCCTCCTCACACCCTCCTGCACTGCTCTGACCACCTATTTTCCTTTAGAAACATCAGCATTAAAGGAAGGGTAGACTTGGGGTAGGTGGAGATTTCTAGGTTCCTGCCCTGGTTGGGGAGCAGAGGAGGAAAGGGGAGTCCTGGAGCCCCCTCTCTTGGCCTTAGGAGGAATTGTGTGTGGGTGCTTATAGGGGACCAGAAAGGGCACAGATGGCTTCACTTCCTACCAAGACAACACTGGAGGGGAAGGCGCCCTACTTTCCCTCCTTACAGTCCTGCTCAGTGAGCACTTCCGAGCTTCCAGACAGCAGAGGTCTCCTTTGAAGGCAATGAGTTTTCAAAAAACGGTGTTTAAACAATTCCTTGCAATAATGTGGGCCATTATCTCGGGGCGTGCTGGCTCCTCTGTAGCTGTGCCAGAGCACAAATATAAGGCAAAAGGGGCAGAGGCCCTAACGCTGCACTCTCCCAACCTCCACATCTCCTGCACAGCTCCAACACATACACACTCACATTCCTCCTCACTGCTTTGACCCCCCAATATTCCCTTGCTTTGGCCCCCCAAAAATTATAAGAATCTGGAAATGTTTGAACAGCTCATATTAGGGGGGCTGTGTATCAGGATCCCCTGAACTAAATGACACGGGTTTCCTTTGATCACACTCAGTTTCATGGTTCATTACATATTCATTACCCTAACTTCTTCCTAAAGTAGTTTATCTTTCCTCTGTTTAATTAATGCTATTTTCTTTGACAACAGTCTGATGTAAACGCAGAAACGGTCTGTAAATTTGAGCTTTTTTCAATTATTGCTCTAACTCAGCAATTTTGGTCTCAGAGAAAAACTTCCAGAACAAGCCCCTACAGAATGCAGGCAGAGAGGAAGGAATATGCACAACAGACATTCTCTGACAGTTGCAAGGATACGGCTTGAACTCGGTGCATGGGTACTATATAGATTCCATGACCAAAATACATCTTTGAGCCACCCAATTACTGTGACATCAGACTGCCTGGAAACCCTTTGACTGTTAACAAAGCCATAATTTTGCTACACATGTGCACCTCATTCTCTTTGGCTTGAGCAACTGACACATTCAACTACAATCCTGAAGGTCATAGGTTCGAGTCTTGATCAATCTCATACTGAAAAGCCACCTTCAACTCACCCAGCTGCAAAATGGGTACTTGATCCATAAGGGTAGAGCAGTTAAATATGGTTGGACATGATGCTGGCCACATCACTCCCTAGTCGTAGTGTATCATTGGCTACGAAACTGACATGCCTTAACCACACAAAGAGCCAACTCGAAGAGCCACTGGCTCAGGGGAACTTTGACTTTTAACTGACATACTAAACTGGAGTTCCTAACTGAACTTGAAATGCTCCAAAAGAGCATTGAGTGCAGTAACTATGATAAATCTGGAGCAGTTTGGGGAGGGTCAGAGCCCCAGGTGTGCATAAAAAAATCTTAAAAGAACCAGATGATTTTGTAAAATGCTGGGTTTTTAGGGGGCTTTATGTTGACAACTTTTTACTCAAAAGACAATTATTGCACGAGGCATAGCAAATTTTGAGATAATCCATGTCAGTATGTGGATTTTCGAGCATTTAGAATTGTAGCCTTTTAAACAGTAAGTGACTCTCAACCTTAACTACATCAGAGCTGCTGATCCACTATAATCAAAAAGATAATGTTGGTTGGCTGGGAGAGAACTTGGAGAATATAGTGAGGATAGCGTTTGTCTCCATTACTGAAGATGGGTGCTTATCTTTAATCAATGACTCTTAAAGTTTAGGGGCACAGGACCCTCAATTGCTCTTGGAACATCAATGTGGCTTTTTCACCTGTGTTTTACATGACCATTATGACCTTTTCTCTGAGATGTCACCATCACTCATTTCTCTTGCCTATTTTATATTTATATTTTATGCATCACTGCATATTGGATTACTATATTTTGCTCTATCTAGAACAACACCTGATAAATCAAATTATAAATATACAACCTTCTTCCAGTGATTTCTGACTCTATTTTCTCTATCAGTAACGAGGATCATGTCTCTTACTTATTGGAAGGTTTCTGATTTCCTGCTTGTCCGTGTTCATCTTGTTTTAATCCTGCAAGTAGAGCATCTCTGGAGCAGTGCTTATCCTGTTTGAGAAAAGGAAAAAAATGTACCTGAAGACTTTTCAATGAAATTCCACATTTTACTTTACAAAAGAATAGTGAGAAAATATGTACCTGTAAGTGGGTAATGAAGGAAAACCTCTGCCGCTGGAAAGGTTCACAACCCTCCCATAAGCACTGCCCTGGATAGACATCTTTTCCTCCATGTTCAGTTGCTGCATGATAAAAAACTTGTGATGGTGTTTGAAACCACCTAAAAAGTATAAAAGTAAAAAATGCTGTAATTGCTTTTGCTTGGTTAATGTTAAAGCAGCAATACCACCTTTGATCTAATACTGGCTAACACTTTTGTTCTTATGAACAGACATATGCATTACATACTGAAAATGTATGTAATTTCCATATGTAAATATGATAATTTCCAAGAGTGTGTGTACATGTCCATTATCCCTAAATACCAATAAAGGGCAATTTGATTTGGCTGAATCCAATTATTTAAAATTTTAAGCATTTCTTTTCCTCTTGATGCATTGATCCCAATGGCTTTAACGTGGACTACTTGTTTAAACTCTCTGTACATCCAAACAGACTACTGTACTAAGCTGTCAAGCACCTTGTATTACAGATGTGGTTGTCTTTCATATATTCTCCTTCCTGGATTCTCTCTGACCAGCCAGCACTTGTACTTAGAACATTTAAAATGTGACTAGCAAGCAAAAATATGAAATCATTGATCCCGCAGTCTTCTATGTAATATAACGATATCTGTTAACAATGTTAGAACAATACGTCAGGATAAAAACTGTTTTTCAGTAACTCTCCTGTTACAACTTGCTTGTCTGAAACTTGGTTTAGAAGTTTTCAGCATACAATCAATTTTATTTGTTTTGTTAAAACAGCTATAAAAATCTTTTGGCTATTTTAAATTATAGGTTTGAAAATAGATATTGTCCTGCATGTACATTAAATAATAAATGGTAAACAACTGCCATTCACATATATTAACTCTTTGTTTATAAGCTTTTCAATAGTTCAGTATGCATATCTGCAATCTTGTCAAGCTGACTTATTGCAGTCAATTACAATATTTAAAAGCTTTGCCTGCTGATTCAAATTAGACTGTGCTCAAATAATGGGACACCATCTGGGTTTATCATGCAGACTTATTTAAAAATGGATTGCTGTGTATATTTACCATCAATGAAGATTAACATTGGTTTCAAAATTAACTAAAATATACACATATGCCCCCAAATTGCAAAGACTTAAGTAGTTGTTTAACTTTAGGCATGTGAGTAGTGCCAGAGTATAAACTGATTAAATAGTAAAGACTCTCATTGAAGATATGAAGTTATAAGGACTGGGCCCTTTTTAGGATAGAGAGAATCTTTGAGGCCTATTAGTTCTCATTCAGTTCCATGAGATTTTTTTCCTTAGTCCGATTTTTTAATTTTAGAGTACCGTATATACTCGTTCATAAGCTGAATATTTTTGGTAAAAAAATGACGCATCAAAGAGCAGGGGTCGGATTATAAACGGGTCTACACCAAAATTTGATGATTTTAAACTCTATGGCAGGGGTCGGCAACCTGCGGCATGCAAGCTGATTTACTGTGGCACGCTGCTGCCAGCCTGGGGTCCCGGCCACCGGCCCTGCTCAGCCTGCTGCCGGCCTGGATGGACAGAACCCCGGGCTGGCAATAGGCTGAGTGGGGCCGGTGGCCGGGACCCCAGCTGGCAGGGGCCGGCGGACGGAACCCCAGACCGGCAGCGGACTGAGTCGCTCAGACCGCTGCCGGCCTGGGGTCCCAGCTGCTGGTCTGCTCAGCCTGCTGCCAGTCTGGGGTTCCATCCGCCGGCCCCTGTAAATGTAAAATGTATTACTGGCACACGAAACCTTAAATTACTGCGAATAAATGAAGACTTGGCACACCACTTCTGAAAGGTTGCCGACCCCTGCTCTATAGAATCATTGAATTGAATATCTAATACATTGTCGTTTTGTTTACCTGGAGCGTCTGCAGGCCTGGAGCCCCTCAGCTCCCTGCGGCCGCGGTTCGCCGTTCCCAGCCAATGGGAGCTGCGGGAAGTGGCGCAACCCAGTGGGAACGGCGAACCCAGCCACAGGGAGCTGAGGGGCTCCATGCCTGCAGACGCTCAAAGTAAACAAAACGTCCCGACCCGCCAGCGGCTTATCCTGATGGGTCGGGAGCCAAAGTTTTCCAACCCCTGAAATATAGGGTCGGCTTATGAAAGGGTCATACAGTTTTTGCTATTTTTACCTATCCATTTTGGGGGGTTGGCTTATAAACAAACGGGCTAATGAACGAGTATATATGGTATTTACTATGAATAAGTTTATACATAAATAAAATGAAATTATAAAAAAAATATTCAAATAGTATTACTGGTCTGAACACAAAAGGGAGGAAATTTGGTGGTATGATAGAAACTACTATTTTTAACATCTTTGTATAATAGGGATCTCAAAACAGCCTTGTAACATAACTGTTACATATACTTTAACTCGATCATTTTAAGCCATTTTATAAGAGGGAAAATATTAAAACTTGGGCAATGCAACTGATTTGAGATACCACTACTTACCACAAGGGGGCATTTTAATTTTATCTGCAGGAATTTACACCTGACTCAGAAAAAACAAGCTATAAAAACAATCCACATAATATAAAAAGAGAGACTGATTCATTTCAGTTTTGGAATAAGTAAGCTTTCCATTAAAATAACGTTAGACAAGCTTACGAGAAGGGTTCACAAAGAGCAAGTACCACATAGGGATTGTGTTCCTCTTTAACAACAACAACAAAAACAACAAAATATTGATCATGATGATGATAGGGTGACCAGACAGCAAGTGTGAAAAATTGGGACAAGGGGAAGGGGGCTAATAGGAGCCCATATAAAAAAAATCCCCAAATATCGGGACTGTCATAAGAACATAAGAAAAGCGGTACCGGGTCAGACCAAAGGTCCATCTAGCCCAGTATCTGTCTACCGACAGTGGCCAATGCCAGGTGCCCCAGAGGGAGTGAACCTAACAGGCAATGATCAAGTGATCTCTCTCCTGACATCCATCTCCATCCTCTGACGAACAGAGGCTAGGGACACCATTCTTACCCATCCTGGCTAATAGCCATTTATGGACTTAGCCACCATGAATTTATCCAGTCCCCTTTTAAACATTGTTATAGTCCTAGCCTTCACAACCTCCTCAGGTAAGGAGTTCCACAAGTTGACTGTGCGCTGCGTGAAGAAGAACTTCCTTTTATTTGTTTTAAACCTGCTGCCTATTAATTTCATTTGGTGACCCCTAGTTCTTGTATTATGGGAATAAGTAAATAACTTTTCCTTATCCACTTTCTCAACATCACTCATGATTTTATATACCTCTATCATGTCCCCCCTTAGTCTTCTCTTTTCCAAGCCGAAGAGTCCCAGCCTCTCTAATCTCTCCTCGTATGGGACCCTCTCTAAACCCCTAATCATTTTAGTTGCCCTTTTCTGAACCTTTTCTAGTGCTAGAATATCCTTTTTGAGGTGAGGAGACCACATCTGTACACAGTATTCGAGATGTGGGCGTACCATGGATTTATATAAGGGCAATAATATATTCTCTGTCTTATTCTCTATCCCCTTTTTAATGATTCCTAACATCCTGTTTGCTTTTTTGACCGCCTCTGCACACTGCGTGGACATCTTTAGAGAACTATCCACAATGACGCCAAGATCTTTTTCCTGACTCGTTGTAGCTAAATTAGCCCCCATCATGTTGTATGTATAGTTGGGGTTATTTTTTCCAATGTGCATTACTTTACATTTATCCACATTAAATTTCATTTGCCATTTTGTTGCCCAATCACTTAGTTTTGTGAGATCTTTTTGAAGTTCTTCACAATCTGCTTTGGTCTTAACTATCTTGAGTAGTTTAGTATCATCTGCAAACTTTGCCACCTCACTGTTTACCCCTTTCTCCAGATCATTTATGAATAAATTGAATAGGATTGGTCCTAGGACTGACCCTTGGGGAACACCACTAGTTACCTCTCTCCATTCTGAGAATTTACCATTAATTCCTACCCTTTGTTCCCTGTCCTTTAACCAGTTCTCAATCCATGAAAGGACCTTCCCTTTTATCCCATGACAGCTTAATTTACGTAGGAGCCTTTGGTGAGGGACCTTGTCAAAGGCTTTCTGGAAATCTAAGTACACTATGTCCACCGGATCCCCCTTGTCCACATGTTTGTTGACCCCTTCAAAGAACTCTAATAGATTAGTCCCTATAAAATAGGGACATCTGGTCACTAGTACCTAAGGCTCAACTCAGGGACTGGCGGCCTCATTGTTATATGTATGAACAGCATCTAGTACATAGAAATTTTTCCTGCCTCTAATAATGTAGTCTAATATAGCCATAGCTGAAGACTATGTACTGAACACTGAAACATGTCTTAACTGACAATTAAAGGGACCAACAAAAATGTGTTGCAAAGTAGAGATGGGCCTTTAAAGAATGAACAAAGGGACACTTTGGGGATACTTTAAAGTGGTTGTTTAAGACAGGGGATGCCTGTTGTGTAGGTTTCATTGATGTTCAGTTTTTTCTTTTTATGCAAGATTAAACTGTTAATTAAACATTAATTTTAACTGCTTTTCTAAAATCCAATAGAAAGCAAGAATTTTTTTTAACCTTAGGCATATTGTATTAACATATACAATACGGCAAAGTAAATGGTGCTATTTGCACTGCTGTAATTAAAGGGTATCCCACTACTTGCACTATAATGTCTAGTATGGTATAGTCTGTTTCATAACATACTTGTAAATGTTCTCCCAGGTGAAAATACAGGCATGGCATATCATACAATGAATTCTGCCTCGGAGGAGGGGTGCTGGAACAATTTGTATAGTGGGGGTGCTGAGAGCCATTGAACCAAACTGTAAACCCTGGATATAATGGAAACCACTTCAAGCCGGGGGTGTGGCAGCATCCCTAGTTCCAGCACCTATGCCCGCGAGTTACTTTTTAAGAGGGAATGGGAGGGGCAGGGGAAGAGATTTCATGTAATATGGGGGTACCAAAGTCCCAAATTTCTACAATATATTTATACAAACTTTCATTCTCATGCAAAGCTTCACTTTCCTTATAAAAGGCCAAATTCTCATACCCTTTACACATGCTGAAAAGTACCTTACTCTTTCAATGGCTCTATTAAAATCAATGGAGAGCTATTTTTAGAGTAAAGTGTTACTCAATATGAGTAAGATATGTTGTCTAGAATAGATAAAGAGTGTTTTATTAAATCACGTTAGCTAACACATTTTAACCACCATATTTTAGAATCGCAGTGTAGACAGGAAAGTTGTATTTTAATGTGTGTCAGTTGAGATGAACTATCACCTCAACCAGATTTTAAAAATCAGTAGTGCAGCTAGCTCACATGCTTTAAAAAACAAAATTTAATCTAGAATAGATGTACCTAAGAGTATCAGAATCTGCCCAAATTAAATTCCTGAATCACAGAGACACTGAATGCAGCTACTCTGTGAAAAGCAACGAAGAGTCCTGTGGCACCTTATAGACCAGGGGTCTCAAACACGCGGGGCTCTTGCGTGCGGCCCGCCGAGCTCCCCTCCCGCACCCCTCCCCTCTGCCTACCCGCGGGATTCCCCTCTGTGGTGCTGCGACGCTGCTTTCAGAGAGCAGCCGCAGCCGGCAGCACAGCCCCTTCGGGCGGGGGGAGGGGGAAGAAGGCAGAGGACTCCTCCTTCCAGGCACCGCCCCCCGCAGCTCCCATTGGCCGGGAACAGGGAACCGCGGCCAATGGGAGCTTTGTGGGAGGTACCTGGAGGAGTGGCAAGAGCAGCACATGGCTGCAACCCGGAGCCCCTCCCCCTCCCCCAGGGGCTGCAGGAACAGGGTTCCAGCTGCTTCCTGGAAGGGAGCAGCGCGCGGGGACAGGGCAGGCAAGGAGCCTGCCCTGGCCCCGGTGCGCGCTGCTGCCACCCCGGAGCCGCTCTAGGTAAGCGGTGCCGGGCTGGAGCTCGCTCCCTGAACCCCTCCTGCACCCCAACTCCTTGCCTGAGCCCCCTGCCGCACCCCGCACCCGTCCCGCACCCCAACCCCTTTCCTGAGCCCCCTGCTGCACCCCACACCCCTCCCGCACCCGAACCCCCTGCCCCGAGCCCCCTGCCACATCCCGCACCCCAACCCCCTGCCCCGAGCCCCCTGCTGCACCCTGCACCCCGACCCCCTGCCGCACCCCTCACCCTCTTGCACCCCACACACCAACTCCCTGTCCTGAGCCCCCGTTGCACCCTGCACACCTCCTGCACCCCCTGGGGGCAGCGTTGGGTGGGGACTTCGGGAAGGGGTTTGAATGGGGCGGGGAAGGGGTGGGAAGAGGTGGGGAAGGGGTGGGGCCTAATGGAAGGGGTGGGGTGGGGGCGGGGCCAGAGGCAGCGAGGGGCGTGTCAGTGATGCGGCCCTCGGGTCAATGCACTGGTCCTCATGTGGCCCTCGTGGTCATTTGAGTTTGAGACCCCTGTTATAGACTAACAGATGTATTGGAGCATAAGCTTTCGTGGGTGAATACCCACTTCGTCAGACGCAATACATCTGTTAGTCTATAAGGTGCCACAGGACTCTTTGTTGCTTTTTACAGATCCAGACTAACACGACTACCCCCTCTGATACTTCACTACTCTGTGAAGGGGCTTGAAGCAAAAGATTCACTAGCGACTACAGATGAACTGCAGCCTAGCTTACCTGCACTCATCTCAATATCTGCAAACTCATGGACACTAGATTGGCTGATGTTGGATCCAGTGACTACATATTTGTAGTTAGTATGTAGACCCAACTGTACAGCTGCTAGTCTCCCCACCCCCACACAGGTGCCAGTCTGCCAGAGAGAGAATTTATTTCACCCACAGAAGTTTTTCTCACTTATAAACTGGGTTCCTTGTGCTAACTCCCTAGAATACAGCAATTATCTTCTAGATAGGTGTCAAATTCCACATTCCAAAGGGATTATCAGTTTCCCCCTCCCACTCTACTCTTGCTGAGGGAAGGGGAGAAGAAACTTTGCCACTAAACTGAGGAGGAGGAGATAAAGGAGGAATTTCTGGCTCCATGTCTTGCTGCAGTTGGCTCATAGCAGTGTGTGACAATACAGACTTTCAGACTCATAAACAGCAGATTGCGCCTACAATATCAAGGGATGGAGAGAGCTCCTTCCACCACCATCAACGTAAAGTGGGAGGCACGGAGGCTCCATATGCAACTACAACTGTGTCATGGGATCTAGTTACAATATGGACATTCCTTGCCATGGCTGAAATGGATTTATCTCTGTAGTTAGGCCAGAATCTAAATGTATTTAACTATGTCCCCACAGGCTGTAGTACGGTTTGAGACATGGCTATGTTCTGCCTTCGCTGTGTAAACGGAACAATTTTAACTGCTGGGGAGATCCACACTCCAATAGGATCCCCTAACACTACTTTATTTGAAGTGTTGATAAGACCTAAAAGAAATCGTGACTGACTTTTTTGTTGAGGGAGGGAAAGTACTTTACTATAACAGGGCTCCACTGTATTACACCAAATCTAGAACAGAATTAAACTACCGAACAACAACAACATTACTGGCAGGATTTATCTTATTCAGAAATAAAAAAATTACTTAGAATCATGACTAAAAAGACAGGGTAACATCTATTCCTTAAACAACAACAATAAAAACAAAGTTGCTGAGAATGGTGTCAGAGGAGTTTTGCCTCAACTCTTTATTTCCTCATTTCTCCCGGGCTTTGTTTAGCTTTTTACCCCTTTGTTAGACTATTATAATGGCCTGACAGGTACTGGAGTTTCTTTAATATACCTCCCTCCCCCAATTTAGGTGGTTGTTTTTTTTAATATAAAACAATTCAAAAGCAGCTGCTCATCTCTTTCCCACCTGTGGAAACTAAGCTGCTCACAATTAACAACAGTACTTGCAGACAGCTGAACTTCAAAGGGAAAAGCAACATTTCTGCTGCAGCCTGTCTGCTTCACAGTACAGTGGGAAGCTTTAAAGATTTAGGCTGTGTCTACACTGCCACTTTCAGTGCTAAACTTTTGTCGTTCAGGGGTGTGAAAAAACAGTTTTAGTGCTGAAAAGAGCCAGTATAGACAACACTACCATCACTCGTTCAGGGTGGGTTTTTTTAAATCGCCAGCGATAAAGCGTGTCTACACTGCCCACATGGCAGTGCTGCCATGCTGTAACGTGGGTAGTATAGACATACCTTTACTTTCACTTCAGATGCTAAATCAGAACTCTTTGGGGGCAGGGACAGTCATTTATTATGGGGCCCAACCTGATTGTGACCTTTAGGCACTACCACAGCATACATGTTAGACACTACTACCACTAAATAATATTTAAATAGTCCCTGTTTAGTATTGTAAATTAAACTACAGAGGACTTCTGAAATGTTATTGAGCACAGCAGCCAAGTTAGTAGGAAGGGAAAGAAACATATTACAATCTTCAGGCTGACAGTCTTATGCAAAAATATTTTTAAGGATTTAATTTTTCAGATATTTTCATTTATGTTCCATGTGAATTAAAGGAACACACCCAAAGAAACAGGTACAAATGATTACACCAAAATTCACCCCTTGTTATATCTTATTGCTTAATTAAAAGTCACCAAACACCCCACAAAAAAGAGTGTACTAATATTTGAAGGGAAAAAATTGCTAAGAGAAGTGAATGAGACCAATCAATGGCTAATGATCAATTTACAAGAATCTTCTTGTTTCTATACTTGCAATCCAGTAAAACAGCTAAGTTAATACCAGTATTTTTATAATAAACTTCACTTCTAGCAAGTTTTAACTATTGTACTAGACAAAGATGGAACAAACCGCAAAATATTTTTCAAGTATATTAGAAGCAGGAAGCCTGTAGGAGATGTCATATATCTGCTGGACTACCAGGTTGCTGAATAATTAAATAAGGAGAATGAAGCCATGGCAGAGATGCTAAATGATCACTTTGCATCACTTTTCATTACAGAGAATTTTGAGGAAATACCTACCTAAACGCTTTTCGCATAATGAAGATGAAGATGAGGTACTGACTGAGACTGAGGTGTCAAAAGAGAAGGTGGAGGAACAAATGGATAAATTACAAGAGCAACATGTCACAAGGACTAGAGACTATTAATCCAAAAGCTCTGAAGGGATTTAGGAATCAAGTGGCTGGACTGCAAACAAATATATACAATTTCTCTTTAAAATAAGCAACTCTACCAGAGGACTGCTGGGTAGCAAATGTTTGTACCCCATCTTGGAAAGAGATGTTAGGAGGTAAACTTGGGAAGTAGAAGCCAGTAAACCTTACTTCAGTATCTGGAAAATACATTGAAACTACAATTAAAAAACAGAATTATAACAACATCTAGATCAGGGGTAGGCAACCTATGGCACGCGTGCCGAAGGCGGCACACAAGCTGATTTTCGGTGGCACTCACACTGCCGGGGACTGGCCACCGGTCCAGGGGGCTCTGCATTTTAATTTAATTTTAAATGAAGCTTCTTAAACATTTTAAAAACCTTATTTACTTTACATACAACAATAGTTTAGTTATATATTATAGACTTATAGAAAGAGACCTTCTAAAAACGTTAACGTGTATTACTGGCACGCGAAACCTTAAATTAGAGTGAATAAATGAAGACTCGGCACACCACTTCTGAAAGGTTGCCGACCCCTGATCTAGATAGAACTTTAGGTACCTCACAGTAACTCTGGTTCAGAGATGTATTGTCCATAAAGATTCCACTCTTGGTGCACATGTGCCTCATGCATGCAAGATCAGATACTCTTCAATGAAGTGTCCATTGGGCTGTACCTGTGTCTCAAGTACCCTTTCACTCCCCGTAGCTAAGGGCATGAACAGTGTGTTGGCTACAACCTGTACTTATGTTTTTGCCAATAAGAATCCCCTAAGAGCAGGACTCTGAGTGGACAACACATCTCAGAGAAAGACAATTACAGTCACTGGTAAGGTGATGGTCACCATCACATTGTCAGGTTCACAATGTTCAAGTTCCAAAAGGCCCATGCTGAGGATATCACGATGACCAGACCTACATCCTGTGTCAGTTTCCTCAAGACCCTGGGTAACAGCAGAAAGGCATACATCAGACCAGGAGCCCATTGGATGAGAAATGGATCTCAGAGGGAACATGGGCTTGCTCCTCCCCCGAGACAGAACCGTGGGCACTTGTTGCTGTGACATGTTTTAAATAGGTCCACTAGCAGGAATCTCCACCAGGAATGAGGTTCTGAAGAAGTCTCTACTAGGAGGTCCACAAGTGTGTTTTTCAGGCCAGAGAGGTATAGTGCTATCAGACTAAAGTGATGACAGATGCACCAGTCCCAGAGAAGTACATCTTCCTGGCAGAGGGGATAGGTTCTGGCTCCCCCTTGCCTGTTGATGGAGTGCATTGTTGGAGTTTTGTCTGTCAGCATGTGTATCATCAACCTTGGATGAGAGGCAGGAAAGCCCTGCATGCCAGTCAGACAGCTCTGAGTTCCAGAACATTTATGTGTAGGGTGGACTCCTGTGGAAACCACTTCCCTTAATCTTCAGGTGGTTGAGATGTTCTCCCCACTCCTGAAAGGATGCATGCATAATTAGAGTCTTTGTTGATAGAGGCACTGAAAAAGGTGCTGTGCTGAACAGTGTGAGTTGGATTCATCAACCAATCTAATGAGGACAGTGTTTCTCAAGGAATTGTGACTGCCTGGTACATACTTCGTCTGTTTGGTGGATACAGTGATTTTAACCACCCTTGCATGGGCCGAAGGTGAAGGTTAGCATACTGGGCCACATACATGAATGCCAACATATGCCCCAAAAGTGAGGTGGGTCCTTACCAGTATGCTGGGATGAGTCTAAAGTTGGTTGAAAAGGATGAACGTAGTCTGAAACCTCTGTTGAGGCAGGTACATTCTTCTGCAACCTAGAATCCAACAGTACCCTGATAAAGTGTGTGCTCTGAGTCTGGGTCGAAGTGGATTCTTCTCTGTTGACCTGAATTCCAAGCATGGCAAAGATATTTAGTGTCTTTTGAAATGAGTCAGTCACTTACCAGGGGGAGGGGGAGAGAGAGAGAGGATTTCCCCCATACCAGCCAGTCATCTAAGTAGGGATATGCCTGGATTACTTGTCTTCTCAGACGGGCAGCCACCACAGCTAGGACTCTGTACAGCCTCTGGACGAGGTGCAAGAATGTAAAATGTCCACCAGCCTGTGGTATTTGTAAAGCTTCTGCCACCCTCTGTGCCAGGTCCTGGAACAGTTTAAAGTCAGCTGCCATAGATGGCGGAGGGGGCATCACTGTCTCATCTGGTGATGACGACGAGAAGTGGGCTTGAGAAGTAACTTCCTCCTCAACTTTGGCCTCCAGTTCCTCCCTTGCCTGCTATGGGGGTTCAGAAGCCCTCGAGGTAGCAACTGAAGGAGGGTGCCTCCTCGGCTGCTGGTAGGTCATACTAGAGGGAAGGGGGGCCTGTTGTCTTTCAGCCTGCCAGAGATCTGAGTATGGCCACTGCAATGGGAAGGAACCCGATGGTTGGTATCATGGCTGACCAAACCAGGGAGGCTGTGGATCAGGAGGATGATATGCCTGATGTCAATAGTGAAACTGGGCAGGTGAGAAGAGCGGCAGGAAACCACGTCCTTTTGCTCACTTTCTGACCCTGACGATGAAAAGGGAAGTCGTTGGCAAGTCAAGGGCTCTGGACTAACCCAGTGCCGGGGCCCTGATACTGAGCAGAGGAAAGTCCGGGGCATCAGACACCAAAAGATCCATTGCACACCGTAAGTCTGGCGGTGCGGAAGGCATCAGTACTAGTGGTGGTTGTCAGTGCTGAGATGCCTGTACCAATGGTGTTGGAGATGTGGACCTGACAGCAAGGCCCGTTGGTGCCTGGCGTACCACAGGCGGTACTGATGTCGATGTTTGTACCAACAGAGCCTTCCCCAGGGTGGATCTTATGTTTTTTTGTACCCCAACAGTACCAGTATTTCCTTGTCTGTGCCCATTGGGTCCTTAGGCAACCCGACTTGCTCAGTCAGTCCGGTACCGCGCGTGCCAGGGGTACCAGATTTAGACGGCTTCGATGCCATTGGTATCGATGATGCTGAATAAGTCGGAGATCATTTTCAGCTTGATCGGACATGCTATGGGGACTCACGGACCTTTTCTCAGAGGCCTTATGTGAGTGGCTCATGGGCATATCCCTGGGCTCTCCTCCTTTGAAGTAGAGGGTTGCGGTGAGGGCTCCCACTGAGACTCAGGAAGTTGAAGGGCTTACTCCATGATTAGGAGTTTGAGCCTCAGTTGTCTGTCTTTCCTGGATCTGGGTTTCAGTTGCTGACACAAGCTACACTTCTGTGGAATGTGTTTCTCTCCCAGGTGTGAACGCACTGCGAGTGTCCACCAGTCACGGGGACAGATTCCTTTTAACTGAGGCACTTTTTGAAGCCAGAAAGGCAAGTATCTTCTGTCCAGGGGGGTCCCCCTTCTCAGGAGGTTGACGAAAGACAAAGTCCGTTACTTTTTTTTGGGGGGGGGGGAGGGGCCTGCAATGGCCAAAATAAAATGTTAACGAAGTAAAGAAAGAAAAGAGGTTACAAGGGAGACTAAAAATTAGCAATTCTAAACGAGTTAATGATCCACAAATGTACAGTTATAATGCTGTCTCTAGCCAAGGGTGGTTGAGAAGGAACTGAGGAGGGTTTGCCCATGCACACTGGCTAGCCTCATGGCACGCGAGGAGCAGCACATGCACGGGTTGAATGGACACTGCTACCAAAGTTCTCTGCTCAGCACCGCAGGGACACAGACACACCTACAGTGGAGCACCTGTAGGGACACTACTTGAAGAAGAATATCACCCTATAAAAAGATTAAAATTCCATATAAATTCCCTCAGCTGTAATGTAGTTCTTAGTTCTCTTCACCTTATCTCCAAGAATATATAGTGGAAACAGAGTGGTGAAAATGATTAAAGGCATGGAAAGACTTCTGTATGAAGAGAGCTGAAAAAGATGGGAACTCTTTAGTTTAGGAAGAAAATTAATAAGAAGGAATATAATAAAGGTACATAAAATGATGGTGCAGAGAAGGTAGATCAGGTGCTCCCATTTCGCCTCTATTGTAAAACAAGAACAAGGGAACACTGAAACTGAAAGGCAACAACTTTAAAACTGAAAAAGGAAATAATTTTCTACAGTGCAAAGCTAAGCTGAGGAACTCACTGCCACAAGATATCATTGAGGCCAAGAACTTAGAATAGTCACTAAGGTGTCAATCTTGCATACACCTGTGCACATGCTTAACTTTATGCATGAGTTTGGTCCTATTGAAATTAATGAGACTGCTCATTTGTTTAAAGATGAGCATGTATGTATTTGCAGGATTGGGACCGTATAAAGATAATGAGAATAGCCACAGTCTGATTAGACAGGATAAAAAAAATTAGAAGAGCTATAAATCCTCATGCTTCAATGCGTAAGAACTGCTAACCACTATTGGCAGGTTATAACATAATTGTCCCTTAGAGTTTCTTGCCCCTTTCTTTGAAGCATTTGGTACTGGCCACTGCCAGAAACAAGATATTGGACTGGATGGAACACCAGTCTAGTT
The DNA here is from genome assembly GCA_003942145.1 of Platysternon megacephalum. NCBI lineage: Eukaryota > Metazoa > Chordata > Testudines > Platysternidae > Platysternon > Platysternon megacephalum. The sequence goes on from QXTE01000074.1 coordinate 7,817,868, forward strand.
TATATAAAGATTCTTATGATTCTTTGTAAAATTGTGTTCAAGGCTGAGACAGCACGAATCTGTAAGAAACAAAATTTCTCTCAAAGTTATTTTAAGTATTTCAAAGTAATGTCAGCATTTAATGGTTTGAAATGTCCTTTTAACCCCAAATATATTAGGTTTAAAAGAAATAAAAGTTGGCAAGATAATAACATTTTTCATGATTTTTTAAAAAAGAATTAAAATGCTGAGTTAACTCAGTAAAGTGGCTACCAAAGACAAAGTAGCAACATTTCATAATGATTTTACAATATATTTTAAAATACACTATATAGCAGCAGTTGTAATCTATTTGATAAATGTACCTTTAAACTACCATCTAAATGCTTATTTACAAAATAGGTCATTATGGGTACATCAGGTAAAGAAGAGTCACCTTCCAAAGAATTCTCAAATTTAGTATAGTATCATTTACAGATACACATGCTGGAGTTAAGATTTTTGTTGCATGGGAACGAAGAATAGATCCACTGCTTAATTAAAAAGACTTGTCTCAAGATGCTGGTTAAGCTTTTGTGCATAACATTTCCTCATGTGAATGTAGGTTCTTTTTCAACCTAATCCTTAACCTAAGTAGCAGGATGAATCAACTTCCAAAAAGGCAGAAGGGAAGGGTCATTGTGTAACTATAGGTACAGCTATAGAAGGCTATCAAAGGCAACTATATTCATAGGGAAGTAACTTTCTTTTCCATAAAGATAAAATATTCTCCAAGAATCTACACTCAAGAGATAAAAATGCTAGTGGACTCCACTGGTCTGATTGAAAAAGGCAAATGCAATCCTAGGATACATTAGGTGAGGTATAAGATAGGGACATATTAAAGCTGTTGTACAAGGCACTGCTAAGATCTCATTTGGAATACAATGTATAATTCAGGTCACCCATGGTCAAGAAAGATTAATTTAAATTCGAACAGGTGCAGAGAAGAGCTACTAGAATGATCAGGGGAAGGGTGGGCTTATCTTATAAGAGGAGACTGGAAGGGCTTGACTTGTTTAGTCTAAAAAAAAAAAAAAAGAAGGCTGAGAGGGGATATGATTGCTCTCTATAAACACATTACGGGAGGGTGAAGAGCTGTATACGCTCAAGGACAATGTTGGCACAAGAACAGGTATATAAACTGGCCATGAACAAATTCAGGCTGGAAATTAGAAGGTTTCTAATCATCATAGGGGTGAGATTCTGGAACAGCCTCCCAATAGGAGTTGTGGGAGCAAACTATTTAATTAGTTATAAGAGAGAGCTAGACAAATTTATGAGTGCAAGTGTATGAGGGGGTTGCTTGTGATAATAGGGGGCAAGGTTCAGCAGCAATGGGGCCCAATTCTAGTTTACATCTTATGTTCCTAAAGCTCATGCTTCAGGGTTTCAGCTGGCCACCAATAGGGGTAAGGAAGGGATCCCTCCCACCCGCCACTAGTGTATTCTGGAAGGTTTTTGTTTTTTTTAAATCTCCGTTCGCTGAAGCATCAGGGATGGCCACAACTGGAGATGAGACATTAGGTTGGGTGGACTAGGGCACTAAAGTGGCACAGAATATTCTCTCTCTCAGATGCTTGGCTGATTGGTTCTTGCTCATGTGCTCAGTGTCTAACTGATCAACACATGTGGGATCAGGAAGGAATTTCCCCCCAGGTCGGAGTGGCAGTGGCCTTGGGTTTTTTTTCACCTTCCTCTGCAGCACATGGGTGGAGATCACTTGCCAGGATTATGGTATATTTCATTTAATCATTTCCTTGCCATTGCAGGGCCCCAAGCACTGGTGGTCTCTTCTGTTCTCTGCCTGTGGCACATAATAGTCTAATCTTCTATGGGATGTAATATTTTGATTTCATTTTGGCTGTTGAGTTTAGTGTGCAGGTGCTGGTGTCCTGGGATATGCAGGAGGTCAGACTAGATGATATAGTGTTCCCTTCTATCCTTAAACTCTATGACTCTGATTCTCTTCACTGCATTACACATGCTGCTTGTTTTCCAGAAATCATTTAACTTCAGTGTGTGGAGGGGGGCACAGAGAATGTGACTGTGCCTTCACTGCTAAAAGAAGTGTGTTTTTACAATGAGACAGCTAACTCAAGATAGTTAATGATGCAAAATTCTAGTGCAGGAGTGGCCAAACTGAGGCTCATGAGCCATAAGCGGCTCTTTTACAGTTAAAGTGAGGCTCGCAGAGTCCTCCATGTCCCCCCATTCTCCACCTACCAGACTGGGGTGTGTGCGCCCAGGGCTTCTACCCCACTTTTGCTGAAGCCCTAAGCACTGGCAGGCACCTCCCATGGGACTGAAGCCCTGAGCCCCACCACCCTGCCGCAGGGTAGAACCCCAAGCAGGTGCGCCCTGCTCTCGAACTTCTGAAGATTATTATATGTGGCTCGGAGGATCAGTAAGTTTGGCCACTCATGTTCTAGTGAAAACAATGCACTTATAGTTTTTACCTCAGTGTAGCTAGTCAAGGTCAACACTATACACTCTACCTGAGGTTTCCTCATCTAACCACATCAACATGAAAACTATCAGTACAATCTCTCCACGAGGATTTTACACTAAGGCCTGGTCTACACTGTGTGTGTGTGTGTGTGTGTGTGTGTGTGTGTGNGAAATCGATCTAAGATATGCAACTTCAGCTACGAGAATAGCGTAGCTGAAGTCGACGTATCTTAGATCGACTTAGAATCACTTACTTCGCGTCCTCGCGGCGCAGGATCGACGGCCACCGCTCCCCCATCGACTTTGCTTCCGCCTCTCGCCGAGCTGGAGTTCAGCAGTCGACGGGAGAGCGATCGGGGATCGATTTATCGCGTCTACACTACACGCGATAAAATCGATCCCCGATAGATCAATCGCTACCCGCCGATCTGGCGGGTAGTGCAGACGTACCCTAAGAGAGTAATCTCGTGCTAGCTACCTGAAAGTAAAAACAGGCTTCTTTTATCAGTGAAGATATAGCCAGAGAATGAGACACACACTATCTCAGTATTTGGCTGTTGTTGGCACTTGGCAGACATCACAAAAGACAATCTAGCACTAGTGCAGTCTATCTTCTCGCCAAATGGAGAAATTCTAGGGTTTAAATACAGTTTGCCTTTCTCTATAGTAAGAGCTAAGTTGTGTAACATTGTGTTTGTTAACACTTTTTCCTAACATGATACATTTTTCCAGTGCAAACAAGGCCTAAAATGCTTGCTATACTACGCTTCCTTTTTAATTTAATTTTGTTTGGTCAGAAAAGAAATGTCAACTATGGCACAAAATTAATTTTCCATAAACGCACGTACAAACAAGACTTTGTTCACATAAACATTCATGACGTGTGAATATAAAAGGGGTGAAGATGTGGCAAATCAAAATTCAATTTCTAATCCACCAAAATGATCATGAATGATTTTCCCCAGTATTTAACCAGCTCACACTGACAAATCTAGAAGGAATTCGAAGTAGTTTTTCTGCAGCTTAAGAGGAGACAATTATTTAGTCTATGTTAGATGGTAAATTTATTTCAGTTAACATAATAAACCAGTCAGTGAAATCCTGTCAAGTAGTAAAGCAGTACTTAAGACACATTTCTCTAATACACAAAATGGTTTTCTGTCTAAGCTCTCAGGAGCAAAACTCAGTGAGATGATCGGAAATAATAAAACCTGCTCCATCTCTGACCAATTGGTTAAACAAACTAACACAATCTTATTGTCTGGACTAGTTATGAGCTATTAAAGATACCTTTTCTTGCTCCTTTACATTGTGTAAAGATGGCCTCTGATGTTTGTGGGTTTTTGTTTTTTTAAATACCTGCCTTTTTTTTTTTTTTTTTTTTTAAATCATTAGAATAATAAAGACTGAATTTTCCTAATTTTTGTTGGGATACAGTTTGAAGGACTGGAGAAGAACAGTGAAATACAATAGGTGGAACCTAGACTACAGATTTTTCATCCCTTAATTGAGGAGAAGGGAAAAAGATGTTGAATCTTATTCAGATGGAAACGTTGCAATTTTTGCAACATTCGCAGCTTTAACAGAGTACCACATTCTGTCCTTATTTACACCCCACTTTCATTTGCAACCGCAATGAAGCCAATGGGATTGCAAGGATGTAACAGAGCAGAAGTTGGCCCAAAGCATTTCTCACTAACAGAACAGCAGTGGGAATGTTAAATCAATTATGATATTCTAACAAAGAAAGGGAAGCCTAGAAAGGAGAGAGAGGCAAGCAAATCTCAGCAGTAGAAAGTTACAGAGTCTGAGTTAAGCACATATGGAGACATACACTATATGGTATTAAAAGTTTCCCTCAACTCAATATTTAAAACAATTTAAAGCAATTCTGCTGAAAATTAGAACCAAAGATTTTGATTCTCAGCTGAGATGCCTGTCATGTTTAACAAGACTTCTGTTTTTCAAGAAAGCTAGAAAATAACCTAGCCTCTCCTTTTTGGAGGTCATTGCAAGAGTCTTGCATTCAGTTAGCAGCCCAATGAAAGGTACACAATTAACTATCAAAACAATACGAAGGCTTTAATAGCCCATAACTAGTCCAAACAATAAGATTGTGTTAGTTTGTTTAACCAATTGGTCAGAGATACAGCAGGTTTTACTATACAGTACCCAGAAGTGTGACTATGCAGAGCCATCTCAAAGAACTCCAAATAAAGTAAGTAACTGGTATTCTTTGAGATGGCTCTGCATAGTCACATTTCTGGGTACTGTGCCGCCTTGTGGTGCCTTACAGTAGAACCTACTCCCAGCAGTTTCCGTTAGAGCACTCTCAGGCCCTCAGCCCCTCCCCTAGCATCTCAAAATGTCCCAGGAGTGAGGCTATATGAGGAGCAGAGAATCCTCTATCACTTGCAATGCCAGAGAACAGTAAGCAATTAGCACTCTGACAAAAGAGGGGAAGGTAGGTAGGAAGTGCGACTATGCAGAGCCATCTCAAATAACTTGGTTACAAGTAAGTAACCTTTGTTTCATCTTCAAGTGGCTCTGCATATTCCCACTTAGATTTATGGAATAAACAGATAAGCAGTGCTGAAAATAACCTGGAGGCGGGGACAGAGTCCTAACTGAATAAAGGCTGCAACTCCTCTCTACCAAATCCAGCATCTCTCCTAAAGCATAATGCTTATAGAAAGTATGAACAGAACTCCAGATAGCAGCTCAGCTAATCTTCACAGAACGGACTTGTTTAAGAAAAGCAAAAGAAGTTGCCATGGCTCTAATGATATGTGGTCATATTGTCCCACGTATTAGAGTCTGTGCCAAGGAATAACCTTCAACAATACATTGCTTAATCTATCTAGAAATGGTCTGAAAAGAAAGGCCATATCCCATGCGATTTTCAGCACAAGAAACAAAACAAAAACAATCAGGATGATTTATGAAAACTTTTAGTTATGTCTAAATAATAAGCCAGGGCCCTCCTTGCACCTAAAGTAGGCAAAAGCCAATTCATTCTTATTAGAATGTGGTCAGGGGGAGGGGCAGCAAATTGATGGACTAGTTGACATGAAAATCAGAAACCATCTTTGTCAAAAACCTGGGATCAAGCCAACGAACAACCTTCTCTTTATGGAGAATCAGCCATAAGAGCATTCTGTTCATTCATCTTTCTGGCAGACGTTATAGCAACAATTAAAGCCGTTTTAATCGATAAAATAATGTGAAGAACACTCAGCAAAAGGTTCAAAGGGTGGCTCCATCAGCCTGGCTAGAACCAAACTGAAATGTCAAGAAGGGACAGGCTCTCTCAACGGAGGATACATATTAGACACACCTTTCATAAACATCTTAATAGTATTATGTACAAACAATGATCTACCATCAACTAAAGTATGATAGGCAGAAATGGCTGCCAAATGAATCCTTAACGATTAATTACATAACCCTTGAGACTTTAAAAACATCAAATATTATAGAACACAGAATATGGATGTTGAAGCAGAAGAACTGCCCTTGCCAATCATCCAAGTCACAAATCTGGGCCACTCTGACCAGTAACATTGTCTGGTTCACTGCTTCCTAGTATTAATCAGCATATTGTGAACAGCCAAGAAACAAGACTACTGAAGATCAGATAGACTCAAAGTCCAATCACCCATGCCGTCAGATGGAGGGACTGTAGGTCCAGATGAAGAATCCTCCCTTCCTGCTGAGACAACAGATCTGGTGACAGAGGAAGATGCATGAAGACTCCACCGAACAGTTGGAGGAGATCGATCTACTATTGCTGGCGCAGCAAAACTGAGATAATGAGAATCATCCTCTTTCTATGCTGATGTATTTTCCTTACCACTTGCTGGATCAATGGAACAGGGAAAAAGCAAAACATCTGACAGAGATTCTCTTTCCCTGCCATCTCTGGAGCAGAAGAGGTGACATTTCTTGTTGAACCTTCTTGCAAACAGGTCCACATCTGGTTGACCCCATCCAGCAAATATGTCACGAGCCAACTGGTTCTTCAGAGACCACTCATACATCTGAGACAGTGTCTGCTGAGATGGTCTGCAGTCACACTGCTCTCTCTTGCCAAATGCAGGGCCACTGGAAACACACTGTGGAGGATGCAACAATCCTATAACCTTATTGCTTCTGCACAAAAAGGAGAAGAGTGAGCACTCCTCTGCTTGTTGACATAACACATTGCAGAAGTACTGCCCATTACTAATTGCACCACTGTTCCCTGCACACAAAAAAGGAATGATCTGAGGGCTAGATGAATGGCTCTCAACTCCAAGACATTGATTTGCAGAATCTTCTCCTGATGAGACAATGTCCTCGAACAGCCAGATGATTCAGATATCAGAAGGTCTCTGAAGACATTTGTATTAATTAACCACCACTCCAAGGAAAGTAAGATGTTTGGAGGTATAATGACCCACAAGTACAAACTGTCCCGACTTGAACATAAACGTGAGACATCCAGTGCTGTAGAGGCCTCATTCTCAGATGGGCAAAAGGAGTCACATATGTAGTTGTCGCCATGAGACCCAGAAAAAAAGATTATTTTTCGAGTTGGATACTCCTGAGCATCGCAAATACACTGCCTCAAACTCAGAAACCAGTCCTTTGGTCCAAAGGCCCTCCCTTGCACCAGTATAGAACCTATTAACAGAATTTTCTGAGTCTGGCATAGATTTGATTTTGCAGTATTAGTGAGAAGACCCAGGTCCAAGAATAGTTTGGTTGTAACAGCAATATTGCTTAACAGGTCCTTGTACACAGTGGCCTTCTATAGCCAATCGTTCAAATAAACGTAAGCAAAAATATCTTGCCTTCTCAGATGAGCCGCTACCACAGAGAGGCATTTTGTAAATACTCAGGGTGCTGCTGAGTGGGCAAATGGCAGCACTTTGTATTGGAAATGGCATCCTGCCACCACGCATTCAAGGGTTTTGTTATGAATGAGACTTACTGAAATGTGAAAATATGCATACTTTAAATCGAGAGTCGTGAACAAATCTAAAAGGAAAGGTAAAGGATTATGGAGACAGAGGTTAACATATGGAACCAAAATTTCCAAATGTACACCTCTACCCCGATATAATGCGACCCGATATAACATGAATACAGATATAACGCGGTAAAGCAGTGCTCCGGGGAGGCGGGGCTGCGCATGCCGGCGGATCAAAGCAAGTTCGATATAATGTGGTTTCACCTATAACGCAGTAAGATTTTTTGGCTCCCAAGCACAGCATTATATCGGGGTAGAGGTGTACTTGTTCAGGTTCCTTAAATTCAAGACTACATGAACCCCTCCAACCATCTTTCTTCTGTACCAGAAAATACTGTGAATAAACCCCCTAACCTCTGATATGTTCTGGCACCTTTTCGACTGCCCGTCAGAAGCAATTATTTATTTCTGAAAGAAGAATATCCTTGTGAAAATGGTCCCTGAAAAGGGAGAGGCGGGTGGAATTGTTAGGGGGTAGTTTCTCAAATTGTATGTCATAGCCCTTTTATATCATTTCTAGAACCCATTGGTCCGATGTAACTCGTCTCCAAGTGCCGATAAAAATGAGCTAGCCTGTCTCCAAACAAAACGGCAGAAAGATCCTGACTGAATGGTTCTTGACTCTTGAACATCCCATCAAATCTGTAGTCTGGTGTTCTGCGACAAGGATATCACAGAGATGGCAGGCTGTTTGGATTTAGACTACAACTTAAAATGCCTTCACTTATGATGACTGATTTGAAGGCGGCTGTGGTAACTTTGGTGCTTTTCAATAGCCAAAAAATAAGAGGACTGGGGGTAAAACTCTCTTAGGTAATGAAAGGAAGGAGCTGGAGGTCTCTTGGACCCTGGATCCCAAAACCATCCTGATCCACAGGGTCTGGCCTCAATGGCCTCCTTGAGTGGCAGGATCTGTAGACAAGTCTGCCTATCCTTGCAAGCCCTGGGCAGAAAGATCCAACAGATGGAACAGGCAGAAGGAGTGTTGCCTTCTCCCAGGCACCTGAGGCACATGGTCCTCTGACACTGGGAAGACATCTGGGCATGATGCACATCATTTGAAACCTGACTTCTTCTTCAGCTTTGATTCCCCTATAACCCTGACCTACAAAAAAACAAACAAACAAACAAACTACACTAAGCTAACTAACTAACTAACCCCAATAAACAAACATCAAGGAGAAAAGACTCTGGATCCAAAGATACCGGAGTGGTTCACTTCCGTCCATGCATGTGGTTGGAAGGAACTGGGGTGGTAAAGGGTGCTCAGTCCCTTATATATCGTTGCTCTCAGGACTTTGGGAGATGCCAAGAGGAGGGGTTGGGGTTATGAGAGTGCTCTAACAGACACTGCTGGGAGCAAGGTTCTACCATAAGGCACCACAAGATGACACAGTACCATAAGTGTAAAGATGCAGAGCCACTCAAAGTAGTAGTATCAGTTACTACTAAATGCACTTTAGAGGACCTTTGGAAACTGCAGGACCACACCCGAAAACTCATAATAAAAACCACAGATACAAGAGAAAGATCTGTTCAATAAAATAAATAAATCAAATATAACCTAACACTAAATATATAGACAGACTATTTTTTAGAAAATGTAGCAAAACATATATTTAAACAAAGTAGACACTAAAGGTCAATTTTAACAGTGAAAAGCTACCAGAATGAAGATGATGTTTGAGAAACAAATTTGTGGATGTATGGCTCCTGCAAACACCATCGTAAAAAAAAGGAACAAAGGATTACTCATCAAAGCATACTGTACTCGTAGTATATGCAACCCAGACTGAATAGCAGAGCTTTTTTAAAAAAGAAAGTCTTTGCTAATCAAGTAATTAATAAGGATCCTGGATGCCATTCATTCAAGATCATATCAGCAGAGGAGCATGGCTCCATAGATACATTTATTGTTAGGGAAAAAAAAAAAAAAAAGAAGACATTTCTAAGATAGTTTGAATTCATCTTTATATAATGGTCCATAATATTATCTTACATTTATATAGTACCTGTCATTCTAAAGGATCTCAAAGGCCTTCAAAAGCTTTTTAAGTACAGGAATTATATCACCTACCAATGAAACACAGTCACCTCTGAGGTGGAAACATGGCAGTTATTTAACTGCACATAAGAACAAAGTACTATTCAGAGGACTGATCCAAAACCCATTTGATGTCTTTCCATTGATTTCAATGGGTTTTGATCATGTCTTAGAGAAGAAAATTAAGAATACCACATTAAAGAAGAGCTTTGTGTAAGTTCAAAAGCTTGTCTCTTCCACCAACAGAAGTTGATCCAATAAAAGATATTATCTCACCCACCTTGTCTCTCTAATATCAAACTGAAGTCACCATGGACATTTTTGGTAGACAGTAACTAGCTTTCAGCATTCCTCCATATCAAATTCATATGCCTCACCTTCACCTTCAGAGTCATCCCAATTCCACCTGCTAACGTCTCATCCCTAGTTGCATGCTACTCCTCTGAGAGTACCCTACACTCTGACAAATCAGTTCCGCTCCCTTGATGCTCCCTTTGTCTCCTCCTAAGTGTGCTCTCTCACCTTTGCTCATGACACTGCCAGTTCCTTCACAACCCCGTGTTATACAATCTCTCTTCTTTCCTTCCAAGTCACCGTTACATTTTGCTATTATCTTTCAATCACTAGCCTTCACCACGTATTTACTCCAGACATTGACCTAAATCTGATATATTATTTTAAAAAGAACTCTCAAGAAGCATGTGTAGCAATATGCTTATGATCTTACACTTCTATAATGCTCATCCAAGCATGCCCTTCTTCCTCACTCTTGTTTTTTTTTTAAAGCATTCCTTACTGTGTTGTCTATTTCAGAGTGTAAGTAACTTGAGTCAGAGATTTGTCTCATTTAATTGCTTGTGAATCCCCATAGTACTCAATTAATAAATTAATCATAATCCAAACAGGAGTTTGGCTAGGACATAAAAGGTACACACCCCTTGCCAAACTGGAAATATGAGAAAGGAACACATTTCATGTTTCAAAGCTAGCTGTATAACAAGAAAATAGTAACTGTTCCTATATTTTTAATGCAGAAAAATTAGGGAATATAGTTATTGTGACTTACATAACTACATACAAATATTTTAGTCTTCACTGAAGTAACTTTAGATTAAAAGTAATTTTTTAATATTTAATAATATAAAATTTTAATATTTTCTTCTCTTATCAGATGACTGATACCGTGTAGAGATACTTCAGGAAAGAGAACAGATAGTACTTTCAGGGATCACATTCCAAATAAGAGCTTCTGCAATATGTTAGTAAATTGTTGTTAAATAAAAGAGCTATTTACTTTTTACAAGATTGCCACAGACACATGAAGTTCTGTCCAGGTTTTTTCACTTGCTCGCCATGTTGACTTGGTGTTGGGTATGAAGAAGGCTGCAAATTGATCTGCTGGCCCTGTACTTGCATTGTTGGTACCGGTGTCACGGGTGTGCTCTGTAGAAAAGTTTCAAACACAAAGGGTTAAAACAACATACTAGAAGATAAAAACACACACTTTCCAGTTTATTCTGTTGCTTTTTATATTATACTTTATTAACAATGAAGTTTTAGATTTTAACCCACTGAACTTTGAGTAAGTGGTAACATATGTAATAGTGAAACTAGAGGAAAATATTATTTGATAACCCTTGAATTATGTTTTGTACAGATTCTCCTGATACCTTAATTGCTGTAATTTAAGCACAAATTCAAATGCTGAATTATGAATCAGAGGAACACAATATTTGGTTACTTCTGCAGCATCTACATAGGCAGCTTTTTAAAACATATTTTTTTTACCTTTAGCAATAAACAAAACATGCACATTAACTATAACTATACAGGAGTAGTAACTTTATAGTGAAGAGTCATATTATTAATTATTTGAGAGTGTAGTTTAAAGTATGAGTTACACAATTTTTGGACACCTGTCACATACATTAGACCTTTTCTGTTCTGCTTACAAGGAATATTATTCACTAACTCAATACACCTAGAACACCTAAACTGAACCCTTTCACAGAGGATTCAATGCACTATCTTTACAAGTCAGTAAGTAGATAGGTAAAAATGAGGCATCAAAAGTTACTACCACTTTTGAAAATCTCACCCACTCACTCACTCTCTCTCTCTCAAATGTAAAATGACCCAGTGTGATTTTGTTAGTGTATGGAGAACTAAAGGACTTTCTCATGGACTCCACATGAGCAAAGATTCTTTGAGTTCCTGTAAAAAAATTAGCTTATGTACCGTTATAGAGAATGCTAGAAGCCTAGCATTCCTGACCAGCCATATAACATAACAATGTGCTTTATGAGGAAGTAAAACCATTTCAGTACGGAAACACCCCCCCCCCCCAAAATATTTCAAGGGACTGTTTTTAAAAATGGGTAAAAACGATCTTTTTTCCCTTTAAAGGTCACTTTTAAAACTCGGTATGAGCCTTTTTGGTTCTTTATGATATAAAAAGAAAGGCTGAAATGTGGATTCCCCTACCCTCAAAAAAGAGTATGTTTCCCCCCCGTATGTTGCTTACATCTGAAATACAGGTCTTTCCCATGCTATTTTTCCTACAAGTCTCTGGACAACTGGAGCACTAGTAAGATGATGACACCAAAGATATTAGAGCCACTGAACAACAGAAATTCAACTATTTATTTGTTTAATTTAAGGCTAAAAGAGCTCATGATACATATCTATGACCTTCAATGAGAACTCTTCAAAAAAATAAAAACCTGACACTCCTAATTTTCCTAAGGTTAAAAACCAAAAACAGCAGTGTGTGTAAAAGGACCAAATAAACCCACTTTTCAGGCTTCCCTTTATACACAGAATCACAGAAATGGAGGTCTCGTCCACTCCTAAAGAAGTCATCAATTCCAGCCTCCTGTGCGGTGGCAGGCCCACCTAAACTAGACCATCCCTGACAGCCTGTTTTTAAAATCCTTCAGTGACAGGGATGCCACAGACTCCCTTGGAAGCCTATTTCCAGAGCTTAACTACCTGTATAGTTTAAAAGTTTCCCCCACTATCAACCTAAATCTTCTATGGGGCATATTAAGCCCATTACTTAATATTAGTTAATAACCTTCAGTGGACCTGGAGAACAATTGATCACATCCTCTTTGTAACAGCCCTTAACATATTTGAAAACTGTTACCAGGATCCCCTCTCAGTCTTCCTTTCTCAAGACTAAAGACGCTCAGTTTTTTTAACCTTTCGCCATAGGTCAGGTTTTCTACAACATTCATCATTTTTGTTGCTTTCCTCTGGACTCCAATTTGTCCACATCTTTCCTACTCATCAGTTACTCAGGAAATACCAATACTCTGGCAAACCATAGGTAAGCACTATTGGAATTGCCAAAACAGTAAAACAAAAAGAAATTTGCAAACCATGAAAGACAGGAAGGGGAAAGCTTACAAAAACATTATGAAATGTATGTAGCGCCTATAGTTAAAAAAATATGTCTGCTGCTGCCTGAAGAAGAGGCATTGATGTCCAACTATCCATAAATAAGAATAACTTTGAAATTATACAACGGTTTTCATCTTAGGATCACAAAGTTATTTTACAAGTACTAAACAATGAATCCTCACAAAACACCTTATGTTGTAGGCAAATTCAAGTGGACACTATATGAATGACATTAAACAACAGTAAAAGAAACTTAAGATTGCAAAATCAAACACTCAAAAGTTAGATTGCCCATGCAACTTTAATTTGCCCCCCTTGTGCATATCGATTATGATACAGTCAGGGTTCTGTAATGAAGGACACTTGTCTGTAAGCCCCCATCTGTTGCTTGACGTCGCACCCTTAATATTCTTTTAACATATTTTTAACTGTAATTTCCTAAGTTTAAAAAAACTGAAAAACAGAAATTTAATCCTGCGGAACCATACTGAATCCCCAAATAGGTCACCAGCAGGGTTGGGATCTTTACATAAACAATACAGATCTCTACCACTTGAGCTCATGGAGTATATGGTAGCAGTAGAAGGCTCTCTTCTATGTGGACCTAACACACACTTTGGCAGTGGGTTTCACAGCTATTTGCTAGATCATCAGGAATGTAGAGACTCCAGAATTCTGGGTTCTATTCCAGGTTTTATAGAGGAGTGTTCTCTAATGGTTACAGACGCTTCTGTTCCTAGCACCCTTCCACCACCACCAGCTGCTAACCCACTGGCTCCTGATCATCTTCCCTCCCCTCCCCCATGACTCCATTCCTATCCTCCCCATTCTGTGGCGCCTGCCCTCCCACACTCTTCTCTTATCCTCTCCCCTTCCCAGCTCCTACCCTTCTTCCCACTCACACTGCTTCCGCTGTGTCCCCCCCCTCTTCTGCCTCCTCCTCTTAAGCCCCCCCCCCCCCCCCCCCCCCCAGGTTCCTATACTCCCTCTGAATTCCTGTTGCTGTCCCCCTGCCCTGCATCTCTTCCCCTCCCCCGCCTCCCGCCCCCGCACTGCTCCTCATGCCTCTGCATTCCTTCAGGCAACTTCCTCCTTCTCCTCCATGCTGCTTGGCTACCACCAGGGGAGAACGAAGAGCACTGGAAACAGTCTCCCTGCTCTCAGTTCCTATACCTGGTGACACAGCAGCTCCTACAGCCCAGGGATGGATTACTCTCAGTTGCTCTGTAGAGATAGTATATGTGAGAGTCTGGTCAGCACAAAGGAGCGGTAAAGAGATGGAGCATGGTCATTGCAGATGGAATCATTGGAGAATGTAGCTGTCCAATTCTAAAAAAAATCTACTGAACATGTGTGAACTGAGATTTTTCAGCAAACTATAACTTGGCCAAATGTTGGCAGTTACATGGGGATGACAAAAGGCACATCCCTGATGTCAGAATAATCTCTCCTGCCAAATTTTAAGTCCCTGCTCCAAAGCACAAAAGCATTAGAGCTCTCAACAAACAGGTTTAACAATTTTTTTAAAATAACTATATTCATTTCATTATAAGAAATGGCTGAAGGGATCTACCAGAAATTTAAAAAAAATCTGCCTGAAACAAACACCTCACATGGAAAATTTCAGCCCAAACTTCTGAAGTTTGGCAAAGTTATAAGCAAATGAAAACAGCATCTTATAATGGAAAGTGTTGGGCAACTGTAACTGTAGACTTCACTACCTGTTCAGTCTGTAATAACACAACAGTGGCATGCCCAAATTCTTGAGATCATTTCTTATAGGGGGCATTACTTCCAAAATGCCAGTAGAAGCAGTATGTCTACACTGCAAAATGAAGGTGTGACTGTAGCATGGGTACTTTTAGGTGATGTTGTAAATAAGAAGCAGGCAGCAGTATCTCCCGTCAATGTAAACAAACTTGTTTGTCTTAGCGATTGGCAGAATAAAAAGTAGGACTGAGTGGACTTGTAGGCTCTAAAGTTTTACACACAGTTTTGTTTTTGATGGCAGTTATGTAACCAAAAAAACCTGCATTTATAAGTTACACTTTCATGATAAAGAGATTGCACTTCAGTATTTGTATGAGGTGAATTGAAAAATACTATTTCTTTTGTTTATCATTTTTACAGTACATATATTTGTAATCAAAAATAATAATATAAAGTGAGCACTGTGTACTTTGTATTCTGTGTTGTAATTGAAATCAATATTGAAAATGTTGAAAAACATCCAAAAATATTTAATAAATTTCAATTGGTATTCTATTGTTACAAGCGCGATTAATTTTTTTAATCGTGATTAATTTTTTGAGTTAATCGTGTGAATTAACTGTGATTAATTGACAGACTTAATATAGAGCATAGGAGAGAGACAAGGTGGATGAGGTAATATCTTTGATTGGACCAACTTCTGTTGGTGAGAGAGACAAGTTTTTGAGCTTACAGAGCTCTTCGTCTAATATCCTGGGACCAACACAGCTACAACCACACTGCATAAAAGGTATTATATTCATTTAATTCATGTTGCAATCCATGTCTCAATGCTCATATTTCAATGTTACTCAACCTCCCAACCTCAGGCAACTCTGTTAAAATTGGTAAATACCATCTTCGAAATAAGGCCTCCTACTATCCTTTAAATTTCAGTTTTAGATAAAATGTAAGCACAAAGGACCCGGCATCTGCAAAATCCAGCAGGCTACCCTACCAAAACACCTCACTTTTAAAATGACTACTCTAGTCAAAGGGTCTATACTGGGTTTTGAGCCACCAGCGAAGCTACACAAGTGCAAACCCTGTAGATGTTGTGTGTCAGTAGAACAGTCAGCTGGAGTAGGTTACTTGGAGCAAGTTGCAGGAGTGTAAATCATGGTTAACACCAGTGCATTAGCACAGTGGCTAAAATAGAGTATATACAAATCCATAAAGGTAAGGAAAAAACAAAACAGCTGGTACAAAGTGAACTGGTAACAAAACTGATAATGATTAAATTTTACAAAATGGAATACATGATCTATTGAGATATAATAATTGAGGCCCAGTCCTGCATGCAGCTCCATATGGGGGACCCCTGTTCTCATACAGAGCTATTTTCAAGATCAGGGCCTTACTCTACACGTCTGCTCCCTAATAATATCTAGATACACACACACACACAGAAACACACACGCACGCTGTGATTGTCACACGTGTGTGTGTTTGTGTGTACCTCTACTTGTGCAGTGAATAGTTAATATGAGTAAAATTTTCAAAAACACCTCCGTCATTTACCAGACAAAGTCATAGGACTTAAGAGCCTAAGTTACTTAGCGCTTTTGAAAATTTTATGTTCTCAAAATATTATGTTTATCACAGGTAGCTTACATGTGGAAAATAAAAACAGCAGGATTTTGGGGAGTATGAGTGAGGGGTTGGGTAGGGGGATAGGCATTAAAATAAATTTCGTCTTTAATGATAGGAGATTATTGAAGTTCAAATCTAATTGCATCAGTGTGCTTCAGGAGTGAATGACAACCAAATGAAGAGCTTCTGTATTTTAGTAGCTCCAGCTGAGCAGTTCATTTGCTCTGCGGATAGGAATGAATTATGCCTCCTGGGGCTACGCACTTGCTTTCTGGTGCATGGAAACTCAGCCTACTGATCAATGGAAGATTGGAGCCAATGTTTATACTCCTGCTCACAATTTTAGCAGCCTGCTTCCCACACAAGGATGCTACAAGTGGGCTGCCTTAAGAAAAATGGAAGTGTCTGCTTATGAGGGGGTGATGATGGTGAGGGAGGGACTGATTTTTTTAAAAAGCCAGATAGGCAATTAAGTGTAATTTTCTCACTTTCAGGCATCTGGCATGACATTAGAGCACTTCTATGAAGCCAGTTGGGACAAACCAACTTGGTCATGTTCAACTAATGTTTTGTGGGAGCTTGGGAAAAAAAAAAGTAGTAAGTAATTACTCATTTATTTTTCTTTCTTCATGCACCAGTCCAGCACAATGCCTCAGGGCAGTAACAACCCATAAACAGAAAACGTGTAAATAAAGGGAGAGAAAGCCACCAAAGTAAGATGCCAGCTCCCTCCTCCCTTCAGGCTACACCTAGGACTGGCTAAATGCAGATGCTAATAGAGAGAAACACCTTTAAACAATGACATGTGTCACATGCTCCTGTTTGAGACAATCCACTAAACACGATATTTAAATATAAAATCAAATCCTATATCTATATAATAAGATTCCAGGATTGTCACTCTGTGTGTCACTGTAAAGCCTAGAACAAGGATCGGCAACCTTCGGCATGCAGCCCATCAGGGTAATCCGCTGACGGGCCGCGAGACATTTTGTTTACGTTGACTGTCTGCCGGCACAGCCTGCCACAGCTCCCAGTGGCCGCGGTTCACCATTCCTGGCCAATGGGAGCTGCAGGAAGCAGCGGCCAGCACGTCCCTGTGGCCCGGGCCGCTTTCCGCTTCTCCTTCATAGGACATGCCGCTTGTTCGCTTCTCCTTCATAGGTCATGTTTTCTAGACCTGTAATTATTTTTGTTACTCTTCTATGGACTTTTTCCAATTTGTCCACATCTTTCCTGAAATGAGGCACCCAGAACTAGTCCTAAACTGGGGTATTGTGTCTAATCAGTGCGGAGTAGAATGGAAGAATTACTTCTTGTGTCTTGCTAACAACACTTTTGCTAATACATCCCAGAATAATGTTTGCCTTTTTTGCAACAGTGTTACACTGTTGACTCATATTTAGCTTGTGGTCTACTCTGTTCCCTAGATCAGTGGTTCTCAAACTAGGGCCGCCGCTTGTTCAGGGAAAGCCCCTGGCAGGCCGGGACGGTTTGTTTACCTGCCGCGTCTGCAGGTTCGGCCGATCGCGGCTCCCACTGGCTGCGGTTCGCCGCTCCAGGCCAATGGGGGCTGCAGGAAGGGCAGCCAGCACGTCCCTCGGCCCGCGCCACTTCCTGCAGCCCCCATTGGCCTGGAGCGGGGAGCCGCGATCAGCCGAACCTGCGGACGCGGCAGGTAAACAAACCGACCCGGTCCGCCAGGGGCTTTCCCTGAACAAGCGGCGGCCCTAATTTGAGAACCACTGCCCTAGATCCCTTTCTGTAGTACTCCTTCCTAGGCAATCATTTCCCATTTAGTATGTGTGCAACTGATTGTTCCTTCCTAAGTGGAGTACTTTGCATTTGTCCTTATTGAATTTCATCCTATTTACTTCAGACCATTGCTCCAGTTTGTCCAGATCACTTTGAATTTTAATCCTATCCTCCAAAGCACTTGTAACCCCTCCCAGCTTGTAGTGTCCCCAAACTTTATAAGTGTACTCTCTATGCCATTATCTAAATCATTGAAGATATTGAACAGAACCAGACCCAGAACTGATCCCTGTGGGACCCCACTCGATATGCCCTTCCAGTTTGACTGTGAACCACGGATAACTATTCTCTGGGAACAGTTTTCCAAACAGTTATGCACCCACCTTATAGTAGCTCCATTTAGTTTGTATTTCCCTAGTTTGTTTATGAGGTCATGCGCAACAGTATCAAAACCCTTACTAAAGTCAAGATATACCACGTCTAATGCTTTCCCGCTATCCACAATGCTTATTACCATGTAACAAGAAAGCTATTTGGTTGGTCTGACACAATTTGTTCTTGACAAATCCTTGTGGACTGTTACCTATCACCTTATCATCTTCTAGGTGTTTGCAAATTGATTGCTTAATTATTTGCTCCATTATTTTTCCAGGTACAGAAGTTAATCTGACTGGTTGTAATTTCTCAGGTTGTCCTTATTTCCCTTTTTATAGATGGGCACTATATTTGCCCTTTTCCAGTGCTCTGGAATCTCATCTTCCAAGACTTTTCAAAGATAATCACTAATGGCTCAGATATCTCTTCAGTCACCTTCTTGAGTATGCTAGAATGTATTTCATCAGGCCCTGGTGACTTGAAGACATCTAACTTGTCTAAGTAATTTTTAACATGTTCTTTCCCTATTTTAGTCTCTTTTTAGCAAATCATCTTTTGAGTTTCTTTGTTTATCAACCAAACTAACTAATAGAAGCCTCAGTGGAAGTTTTGTGTGTTCCTTTATCTCACTTGACAAAGGCGGTTGGCAGTATGATTCTGTAGAAAGGAGGAGAAATGCAGTAGGGAATAATGGGGGAATGAGAATGAGTAAGGCTGCGATTTAGTCACAGAGGTCATGAAATCCGTGACTTTCAAAGACCTCAGTGACTTCAGCCAGTGCCAGCAGGCAGACCCCTCCGCAGCTCCAGGCCGCCCCTGTGGGCAGCAGTGGGGACCCCGCAGCTCTCAGCCTCCGTGGGCACCCAGGGGGACCCCCAGGCCTCCCGGCCACCCCGAGCGGCAGGGGGGAACCCCAGCAGCTCTCTGCCTCCGTGGATGGCAGGGGGGGATCCCCACAGCTCCCAGCCACTTCCGCAGGTGGCAGGGTGGTCCCCCAGAGCTCTCTGCCTCCGTGGGCGCCAGGGGGGACCCCAGAGCTCCTAGCCGCTCTCCTGCCGCCCCGGGAGGCAGGGTGGGCCCCCCACAACTCGGAGCCACCAGCGGAGAGGGCCCCTGGAGCTCTCAGCCTACCCACAGCTGCCCAGGCTCTCCATTTTGTCATGGATATTTTTAGTAAAAGTTAGGGACAGGTCACAGGCTTCTGTGAATTTTTCATTATTGCCCGTGACTTTTACTAAAAATATCCGTGACAAAATATTAGCCTTAAGAATGAGGCATAAGAATAAAAACTACCTCAAGAAAGGATGGGTTTGGGGTTTTTTTTAGTCTATGGGCAATACAGGTCTGTCTCTTCTTACGCTGGGGTTACGTTCCGCGGTCAGCGCGTAAAGCGAAAACCGCATATAGTCAAAATTACATTGAGTGTAATGGCGGGCAGAATCACCCGCACTACAGAAACAGTATTTAAATTGTTATTTTTCTCTTTTTTGTGTGTTTTTTTCTTGTTTTTGCCAACCGCGTAAAGCTGAAATCGCACATGTTAAATGCGCCTAAGATGCGACAGACCTGTAGTATGGCAGAACCACAGGTAATATATTTCAAATGGAAAAAAATCATACATATTTTTCTCTCACTCTCTTCCTCAACAATCTGAAAGAATGACTGTCTGTTAACAGCTCTGAGAAATATTTTCTAATTCAGATCAGCTATGTGTCTAGGGAATAAATATCCACAGTCAATTATTTTAGTTAAAAACAATCAGGTCAATCCTTGATAAGACACTTCTACCATTTTCTATATCCATAGGATCTTTAATGAGGTTACTCAAAAAACCCCAAACTGCACAAACACCAAAAACCACAATGCATAGCTGATGTATCCATTTTAGGGAAAAGATATTACTTACCAAAATCTAGTGAACCCTTATGCTGCACATTGGCAATTTTCTTTTGTTGTCAAACAACTTTTATTCAAATCAAAGATTATGTGTCAATCAGAATAATGTACATCTTTGACTTTCATTTAGATTTGCAAAATTTTCACAAAGTAGCATGTGTTCTCACAGTCAAAAGAAAATTATTCATCTTTAGACAAGAAATCTCTTCAGGTAAAGAGTTAAGGCATCAGAGAAATTTCAGTAGAAGTCTAACTTGATGACAGTGCAGGAGTACCACCCTGATGAATCAGGCATCAGCTCCTAAGTGGATTCTAGTTATAGCTCTGTTTGTGTCCATAATCTACATCTACTAAATACTGAAAATGAATGAGTATCAAGTAATAAAAGTTTCTTAACTCAACGCCTAAGAACACTAACCCAAACAAAGATTTCTCTGATTTTTCCCCCTCTCTCTCCACAATGTCTTCCTCTTACCACCCTCAAATTAGTTGATATCTCTTTTGCTCTAATTCAGAATATGAAACAGTTTCTTAAAATGAATTCTCCTTACATGAAATTAAAGGATTTTCTGACCATATGCTGTGCTAAAATAACTCTAGAGCATATAAGAATTTTGAATATGATCAGGAATTTTCCTGGAAAATGGTACTGAGCTGTACAAACTGGAATAATCCTATTTACAATAGGACAGTAGGTGCTAAATGTCATATTAAGAATGGACACATACTATAGCCTATGCTGGTGGTGAGGTAAGAGGAAGCTCGCACTTATAAAGGTAAATAAAATGTAATCTCAAAAAGAAACTAAGGCCCCTATCCTCCAATCTGATCCACGCAACAGACTCTTATGCCTGTGTAGAGTCCATCAGATATGACTGCAGGATCAGAACCTATGGTGGAAATAAACAGCATCCTTTTTGACCAATGGACAAACACTATTTTCGACTGACTGGAGTAAACTTAAACTGAAACGTTTATTATCCTTTACGGATCTCCAAACCCAAAAACTTTAACTTATTTCAGTAAGCTCGAAGACCATGGTAGAAGTATAATCAACTGAGACATTTTATAATATCTATGCAGAAAAAATCATTTGAAATTCACTCCTCAGAAATATACTTATGTGAGCTACTAACAAAATGTGTAAGAACAAAATATAAAACACTACACAAAAGTAGAAACTGCCACCTAATAGAACACCTATTCTAAGTGAGGAGGCAAGATATCGACAACTTTGAGAGCAAGAAATGATAAAACAAATAATGATAAGTTTCTAAAATACAAGGGACTATTTTTAACCTTCAAAATAACAAAGCAATTAAATAACAGAAAAGTAAACACAAGGGGTTTTCCCTTGATGCATAATCAAGTTGCAACCTGTTAGATTTTAATCCTTTTAAATAAATTTAAACTATACTACTATAACTGGCATCAAAAACAGAATGAGAAGTATCAGAACAGCTTAAGTAGGAGCACAAAAACAATGATTTTATGAAGATTTTAAATCCCACATGGGGGGTAATATCAGAATAGCAAATTTACATTTTGACATATCTGTTTCTTTTACAAATCATATTTGGTAAAATAAAACACAAAATGTTTGCTTAACCTACCTGTGTGACCATGCTTTGTATATATGTCGTTGGATGCTGCTGCTTTTGCTGAACAGCGCTTTCTATTGCTACTTTAGCTACAGTGCTTGGATCCGCTCCAGCTGGCACAGCAACCATAGTTGCACTGCAACCGGCGTTGTTGGGGTCACTGATTGTAACAATTCTAACTCCTACTTTATTTGGAATTCCTGGAACAGTTTCCCTATCATTATCCTCTGCTGGCCTCTTTACAGTTTTGCATTCTGCTGTGCCATTAGTAGACCGAACTTCAGATGACAGGGTAGACAAGGACACTCTAGGTCCTGAGTGTGGAACTGCTATGATTTGATGCCCCTGTATAACAGAGGCTGTAGAATGTGGTGAGACAACTACACTTGGGCGTTGCTGAGGCACATCTGAATTCAAACTTGAAGCTAAAGGTCCATTAGGTAAATCAGTGTTGGTACCACTAAGTTGCTGGGTTAACAGTTTTGCAGCTTCCTGTGTACCGCTTACAACAGGTGAACTACTCAAAGTTAATACAGGCCCATTAGAAATCCTTTCCCCTTGATCACCTTTGGCAATCTCTTGCTGCATGACATCTGAATTCCCTTGTTCCACTGGAGAGATCTCACCATTTCCTACATGATTGGAAGTTTTGTGATTTGGAATGTTTTTGCTCAAATGAGAACCATCTCCTTTATCAAAATCACAGATTCCATTAACTAGGGGCTTCTTCAAATCACCTTTAATTTCCTGTGTGTCCATTTGTTCAAAGTTCTGCTTTCCAGGAGCTCCATTCTCACCCAATTCTAATGACGGCCCGTTACTGACTTGTGAGCACTGATTGGCCTCATTTTGAGTTTTCCCTGAGTTAGAAGGAGGTAGACTGGAGTCATTATACTTTCTCCCATTTAAAAGACTTCCCACCTGCATTTCATTTTCCTTTGCATCCCCGTTACTGGTGTTCGCAGTTCCTCTTCGGCAAGAGGGATTTTCCATAACTTCAATTTTACGTTCATGAACGTGTAAACCTGTTGCTTCCTTTGCTTCTTCCTCCTTTTGGCAAATTATTTTATCACCTTTGAATGGAGGAGCAGCAGCAGCACATGGTGATTGTCCAGCTGGAGGTGCTTGAGTAGCTGGAAGTGTTTGCACCTGAAGCCCAACTCCTGTCTGTGTTCCACTCATTGAGATTCCTGCTGGAGCAATGAGCTGAGTTGTATTTCCCTGACTCACAGTTGCAGTAGCAAAACTAGTATTTGGCACAACTGTTATGGTAACCTGGTTGCCAGAAGTCCCTTGGAAAATGGTTGCTGGGCTATTTGAGATCAGCTGGCCTGGCAATATTTGTAGATTAGAAATGGGTACTGTTTGTACTGCCCCTTGGGGCTGGATTGCACTCTGGACCAGCTGAACATTTTGCTGTCCAACTAATAGCTGCTGAGCTGGAGACTGTCCTTGAACTCCAAAACTTGGTGCTTGGTTATTGGCCACCTGATAAACCACCTGAGGGCTAGGAGCTCTTGCATTGTTAGGTGGAGGAATCTGTGGAGCTGGGAGTATAAGCTTACCACCAGGAGTTGAAGGGCCTCGTTTTGGAAGAAGCAGCTGTTTTATCAGACTAGATTCACCAGAGGAAGGCTGACCAACTCCTGCATTAGCTTGCTGTGGCTGAACTTGCATTTGTACCGGTTGTTGTTGCTGGACTTGTACTTGTACCTGTTGTTGTGATGGCGCAGGTGAATGTTGCTGCTGTTGCTGCCTCTTCACGGAAAGCATCTGACTGACAGTAGGAGGGGGTCCTTGTGACTGAGTAGTAGATGGAGATGACATTACTGTAGGAACCTGGTTATTTGTAACTGGTCCAGGAGATGGTGAGGAAGATGGAGTTATGTTTGGTTGTCCAGTCAACTGGACAGTTTGACCAGCTGGAAGAGATGCTGGATTAGTTAGCACAATTTGGTGAATGGCTGGTGCATATGTTTGACCTTGCTGAGTTGGCTGGCTTACAATCACTACACTTTGTTGGGATGGTGGCTGCTGCTGCTGCTGCATGGGTTGTTGTACCACTGTAGATGGGACTTGCTGAGAAGGTAGAGGCTTTGGCGCAATATTCTGAAACCCTACCCTAGAAGTTTGTGGATTTTGGACACCAGCAATAGTAACCACCTGCCCAGCTGCAACTTGGAAATTCTGTACTGTAGTGGCAGAAACAATATTGGATGCAGAGGTCGTGACATATTGTTGGGGTGCTATGATGACTGTGTCTTGTTGCTGGTTACCAGCAGAGGGCTGCTGAGATGAAGTTTGCAAAGGTTGTGACGATGTAGTGATTAACTGTTGACCCTGTGAAACTGCTGAAGTGCATGCTGGTAGATTCTGTACTCTGCCAAATATATGACCCTGAGGTACAGCTTGTTGAATTACCGTAACAGGAGTGCCTGAAGGTATCTGTCCTGGTACCACTGCATGTAGTGGAGACTGTTGTTGAATCACAGGTTGGTGGTGAAGCAATGTCTGAGAACTGACAACAGCAACAGATGGTTGTGGCCCTGCACTGCTGTGATTTTGATTAGAAGCTTGTGCTGCTCCACCTACAGCAATAGTAACAGGAACTGCAGATTGGGAAACCGAGCTCTGTATTACTGTGGCCTTGACTACCTCACAGGAAATTGGAGTTTTATTCTGAATGACAGTCACTGTAGCATTTTGTTGCTGCTGTGTGTGAACTGAAGGATTTTGTGGAATTCTAGAAACAGTCTGTGCCACAGTGTGAACACCTTGAATTGGAAAAGACATCTGTGTTGCTGTCAGATTTGAAGATTGGTTGTTAACTGGGATCCTCTGAAAATGGTTTCCTACACTTTGTGGTCCATGTGGGATTCCTGTTGACCCAAATAAAATAAAAAATCAGAAGTCTCAATGCAAAAATCCAAACCAAACCAAAACACTTCCACCCCCCCACACCTCAAAGCAAAACACACAAATATAAAGAATCAAAAATCCCAAATTTGAAATTATCATTACAGCCAAGTGAAGTAGTTTCTAAACTCAGCTATAGCATGTCCGGATTAGTAGTGGACATAAGAGTGGCTTGTCTGGTGACTTGCAAATTTAGGGCTTAGGTGTCAAATGCTAGGCAGTATCTACCCAGATACTACTTAGCAACACTAGCATCCAGCACTATAAAGCATTAAACAAAAAAAATTAAATAACTAGTTTCTCAAAACTTCTTTTCACTGAAGTTTACTTTGTTTTACTGTAGTTTCAGAAGCAACAAAAATGGATGCCATATAAAATATAATGTAAAAGATAAAGAACCTGCTGGTGAAGGAGACGGAGATACATCAGGAATAGAATCAACCCGGACGACAGTGGTAGCAGAAGTTGGTTGTTGCTGATAGTACATCTGAATGGGAAGTGGTATAGCTCTCCTTTTAACTCCTACTACATGTATATGTGCCTGCCCGTTGTTATTTGGATCCTCTACTCTCTTCACTGTGTGATTTGGAAAGACAGTTCTGCCAAACACAAACATACAGCTATATACATAACAAAAATTCAATCCTTTCACAGTATTTTTTTTTCTTTCTTTTCAATTTTTAGCACATCAACTCTGCTCTGTACACAGAGAGGACAAAGACAAACATATTTACAAAAACTAAGCAGTCAAATACTTCATTGTGTACCTAACTGCAAAATCTAGATCCTAGGATACTCATGTTAGTCAGTCAGGGTTACATATTCAACCTCTGCCAAAAAGAGAAGGAATGGGTATGGGAAGTCTCCATTCTATTTTTCAAACAGAAGAGTATTTTTCAATGGCTAATATTTTGTGACAGCATCTGTCCCTGTTTCTGCAGAGATGCAGCCTGTCATGTGTCTTCTCACCAGAGTGAAATGCTCAGATGCTTTTTTTAGAAGGCTACCTCCATGGGGACTGAGAGGTTCACCAGAATTAGCATTTCCAAGATCTTGGACAAGAGAAATGAAAACTGTAACCCCCAAAAGCTAGAAGTGGAAGAAATATATGGCCAAACACATACAGCAAGCTCTAACAAAGTCTTTAAAAAGAACAAAATAATTGCATTGAACAAACTTTTTTTTTTTTTACTTAAAATTCCAAATGCTAACAGATCAGAGCAGTCTTTAAAACTCATTTGAGAGTAGGTATTTCCCTAAAGAAGTGAAGTTGCAGATTAGCATTAGGCATCCACAATCTCCTGTTTATTCTTCTATAGACTTTTCACCTTACCGAAGACATTTATAAAATCCAGTTGATGTTAGGATTCCACCTCGAGCTAATTTACTGCAGGTTGAGAGGTATTCAGAGTACATTTCTGCTCGAGAGACTGAGCAATCTGAATTCACCTCAAAATGTGCATTCAACCTAAAAATGGAGAAAGAAAAATAAATGATGAAACACGCTGCAATATGGACATTTCTTTTTAAAGGGCTGAAACGCTACTCTCTGGCTGAGTAAAGGATTTTGGACAATCAATAACAACGCTGCTAATTTAAAATATTGAAAAGAGCATTTTAATGCACTCTCCTATCAAACACCTCCTCAATACAACGTAATTTTATCTTTCACAAACCTCAATGCCCAAAGTTCATACAAGGAAAAGCACTAAGATAGATGGCAAAAACTGATCACATAACATCCTGTTGAGATTATTATTTACATGTATAATATGCAAGACTTAGTAACATATTCACAAACCAAAAACTTATCTGAGAAAATTTCAGATTGAAAATGTGTTTCAATGAAGTCCCCAGAACAACTTTATATATTCTCTATAAAATTCTACAACTTTAAAAAAGAAAAAATACCTATGTAAAACCCACAAATGTTAGAATGTCTGGAAATTAACAGCTCAGTTCCTCACTGCCATATAATCTTTAATCATCTGCTCACCCCACTCAACTGTGTCTATCAGTTAAATAAATTATATATTTAAAAGCTTCAAACTATACCTTTTAAACTTTAGATCAAAAGTCAGATATAGTTTAGCATTGCATACTCATTCTCTATCAAAGGTTTCCATCAAAAATTTGCTGACTTGACAAGTCAAAATAAGTTTTTCAGACTGATCTGGTAATCTAGATGTACTGCAATACACAGGAAAATCAGAGATATAGTAACAACCTTACTCTGAGCTACCAGGATCATAAGAGACTAGGAGTGCTACAGAGGCAGAACATTCATCCCTGGAGGCAAGCAGGGTGAAGGCCTCAAGTTGTCCTCGAACAACCGGCTCTGGCCAATGCTCCAGGCAACATCAATAAATTCCCAGGGAGCGAAGCAATCTGTGGTTCCTGAAGGACCTCCACAAAAGCACAGCCAACCAAAAAAAAAGGATATTTTCCTTAACTGGTAATTTTTATTTCTTTGAGATCCTCTATGCCAGCCCAAAAAGTTGGAAAATAGTTCCTTTCTAACAGCAACAACTGTCTACAGCAGGGGCGGGCAAACTTTTTGGCCTGAGGGCTGCATCGGGTTTCGGAAATTGTATGGAGGGCCGGTTAGGGGAGGCTGTGCCTCCCCAAACAGCCAGGTGTGGCCCCCCTCCCCCCACTTCTCACCCCCTGATGCCCCTCCCCGCCCCCGCAGGATTCCTGCCCCATCCAACCCCCCCATTCCCTGATGCCCCCCCCCCCATTGTTTAGCATCATCTAAAAGTACTATAATCGGAATGTAACTGGAAATTCTGAAGAGAAAGAAAGCAGATGAGAGAATTTAGTGTTGTCTTCTTTCATAGCCAATACAACCAGTGTTCCCTCTAATTTTTCCCACCCATGTGCAGAATGAATTTTGTTATGTGCACCAATATGGAGGTGATGTGTGACAAAATTCATGTGATGGGGGTGGGGCCGAGGGGTTTGGAGTGTGGGAGGGGGTTCAGGGGTGGGGCAGAGGGTTGGGGTGTAGGGGCTCTGGCTGGGAGTGCGGGCTCTGGGTGGGGCCGGGGATGAGGGGTTTGGGGTGCAGGACAGTGCTTGGGGGGGGAGAGAGGTCTCTCCCCAGCTCTCTCCACCCGCAGAAGCAGCACCTAGGCTGTGGGGGAGAGGCGCCTCTCCCCGCCGCAGCAGCTCTGGGTTTGGGGCTGCAGGATAGGTGTCCCTCCCCGAGCAGGTCCGGGCCGGGGCTGCGCTGCCTTGGCTGCACCTGGGGCTGCGCCGCCCCAGCAGGTCCGGGCACCCCGTCTGTGGCTGGGTCCCGTCCACTCGAGCCACACCACAGCAGAGTTGGGGCCAGGGAAGGGGCGCTCCGCGCCCCGGTCGCAGCAGGTTGGAGGCCAGACTAGGTGAGGGGCTGGGGGAGGGGCGTCCCTCACCCGGCAGGTCCCTGGGCGGGTTCCTTGAATGCCTGCGCGGCGTTAAATAGGCTGCTGCGTGGCTGTGCAGCCACGCAGATTACAGGGAACTTAGAATACAACACCAGTAAACATGATGCCATTTTTTTTTTTTTGCCAAACTTTTACTATAGTTACAAAAATTGAATCCACATTCTGTGTAATAATGCATAGGTATTATGAAAAAAATCAATTTTCCTGCCTTCTCTAACCAGATTGTCATTAAAAACAGTGTCAGCCTCCATGACACACACCAGTATCACTGTGACCAATGAATGTCAGAGAAGGTGTTCTCTATCTCATAATCTTGATTTGGGAGTTGGTGATTAGACCATGATGTGCACTTACCTTGCAGGGGATCCTTCTTCCGGCCCAGTTGGCGTATAATATTAGGGATATTAGTTTTAATACATTGCCCCTCTTTTGCATGTCCTTCCGCTGCTTCCAAGAGATAGTAATATTTCTAAATTCTTCCATTATGACTTACTCCCTTGCAACTTCTTTCAGTAAGAGACAGTGACAAAAACTTACTAAGAGATTTTACAGGGGTAAAAACCCCTCAATGTTAGCTTTCATGCAAACACAGTTGAAAGAGACTATTTCCCATTCTTCAACTCCAAGAAAAACATTGGAAAAAATACCATGGTTAGTATTATATTTTAGGCTTGTGTACAGGGCCACCTGTTGTTTTATATCTTGTTGGTTCATTTCCATTTAGAATTCAGAAAAAGAAAAATAACTATAGAGTACCCAGCACTTTGTTACCTAGCACAGAATCAGACAAAAAATAACCACTACAGATCCTTCTGACATTGTGTTGTATGATTTAATTACATTTTGTCATCAGATGGTGTTACACAACTGCAGCATAGCACAGTGATTCTGTTGCCTTTTTCTACTCCTTCCACTAAAATATTGTTTTTCTTGTTCCCCAAATCCTGGCTACTACTGAATAAGAGGTGGCAACTGTGGAATCTTTCTCTGATTTAACTGCCCATTCCTGCCTGCTTGAATGCGAGAGAGACTATTCTGCATCATTCCTTTTTGGTTTTGGGGGCCAGAAAGATTTCAGTGGCTCCTTTTCTACCTCTCCTAGGATTGGGGGTTGGCAGAACGGCAGCATGGGAAGCAGGGGAGACAGTCTGATTGCTCACTGTCCCCTGTATTATTACTTCACACCTCAGATATCAGTGGGACTGCTCTACTGTCTAATTCCCAGGCAGAAAGAGTATAGTATAAATATGACCTGTAGAATTCATAGCTGTATACAATGGGCTTCTGAAGAAGCATGTTTGAGACGAGGAATAAGCAGATTCCACTTATTTTGGATTATGAAGATTTCAAATATTAGCTGCTATTTTCTAGCTAAAAACTTCTATCTGAGGTTTTCTATATTTATTATATCACTGTAGTATCTAAGCTCAGTCTCATCATATGTTAGCGTCAACTAGCAATAACTTTATTAATGATACCTCACACAGAGTACAATATAAGTGTCTAACTACAAGCAGGAGCACAGGAGGCAACTCAGTTGACAAGCTAGGATCTGCAACAGAACTACTCCTGTACAGCCAAAATCTTTGCTTAAGTTATAAGTGAAATGACAGACTTTCAGTGTAGAACCACTCTGCTTCTTGTAAAATGCTCCCCACTTCACTGTAAAGACATGTGTGTGTAGATGAATATTTGAATCAATTCAATAACTAGCTCCATATTGTGAATGTATTAACCATATCATTTTTGTGAGGGAAGCGGGGAGTGTTGGAAGTAGAAGAGTTTCAGGAATTGATCAACCCAAAGACTTAGAATTTGAGCAGACGCATGTATAGGTCAACACCAGTTTGGGGAATCACCCTAGCCCTACTTGAGAGCTATGAGTTGGGTATCAATTCTCTAGAATATTGGATGTACAAACATACATTATAACTAGTAAAAATATTAAAGCAAGTATGGGGTGGGGAAGGGTCGGAGGAAAAAAGGTCTTTCATCTTCCCTGGTTTGCTTGAGCCTCCCACTGATGAAATCACAGCCTTCCAGAAATCTAGTTTCAAAATTTGAGAAACCACTTTCTTGTATAGCTACAGTAGCACAAGATGAAAATACTGTTTAGTTAGATAATGCTGCTCTACAGTTTTACAGCAAGATTAGATTTGTAATTAAATTAAAGAATTAAATTATATTCTAAGAAAGAGAAAACAACTAGTTTGAAGTATCATGTCAAGTGGCTAACATTTTGTGTTGTTTTTCTTCTTTCTCAAGAAAGTATTTGAATGGAACTGTATACTTACCACTGACATGCAAATTTCTCACTGTCTATTTCCACTATTCCTGGTGGTGGAGCAACATGCTGTGCTGCTCTTGATGCTGTGGAAAAGGAAATAAAAAGATACATTTGCTGACATGTAATGATGATTCTTCCTATAAAATTGAACATCTCAGGCAACACAAAGGATCATCGGAAGTTCAGTAGTTTCAAATTTGATTTGAAATTTGTTTTGTATTTTTGCAAGATCTCTCCCCTCACTCTTCCTCCAAAGAAGTTCATTTTGACAAAATTAAATGTAAGGATTAATTACCGGTACTTACATCTACAGAGATTCCTAGACACAAAGTATAACTACATATATTTAAAGAACTCCCCACATCCATGTCTTAAAAGGCAATAGCTTATTTGTTACTGAATGATCAGATTTGCTTTAAATCAACTCTGTTTAAATGCATGCCAAGTTGTTTCAAAGATGTAATGAGATGTGTGTGAGGACACATCTCCGGCAAGGTTTTTAGCCACTAGTGTAACTGTATTAGTGCAAACAGCTAGTCTAAATGTACTGCACTAGTATAAACCATGACTTGCATTAGCACACCTGGTTTGAAACTGGTTTTATGACAGGATGGAATGGAGTAACAGGAACCACCAGAGCCATGGGCAGTAAGAAGGAATTGAGAAACAAGTTGGTTCACTTCACTCTTCTTCCCCAGGAGGAGGATATATCACCAGGTGCAGACCCATTGACACTGATGACCAAACGCTTCTGATCTCAAGTTCATGAGGAACATGAGCACCAACATACAGCCACATACATACAGACAATCACTCAAAGAAGAAATATTGCTTTTTCTCAAGCTTGGCTGACCCCTCTGTCTTAGCTCCTCAATTCTTCCTGCCTGCACAAATATTCTAGCCGCTTATATCCCAGGTTGGAACTAATCAGAACCAACATGAGTTGACCGTAAAGTAATAAAAAATGACTGCATCTTTATGCAAGATTCAAGCATATGACATCAAGATGCTTCGACAGAATGGCAGTGCACTCTTGTCCAAGGGTGTTAAATCCTACCATGTTACTTAATTCTCTTTATAAAAATGAATTACACTTTCAAATAAGAGACCTATCCCTGGTGATCCATGCCATCAGCATCTCTGTGCTGAACTACTGCAATGATTTGACCACGAAGGCCACACAGAAGCTGCAACTACTGCAAGATGCAGTGGCCTGCCTATGAGGTCCGTTCACAGGCAGTCCTGTAAACGGACCTGTTACACTGGTGATCGATGACCTGCAATAGGTCTACACAGAGTTTTATATCTGCTTCAAGGTCTTGGCACTAATCTTTAAAGACCTTGACATGCTAGGACCTAGCTACCGTAAGTCTCTATCTTCCTGTCTAGCACTCTCATTTATGATTAGTAGGAATCGTGTAGCTGATGTAAACAATCAGGGACGTGTCACTCTCAATGGTGGTCCCTTGGCTGTAGAATTCCCTATCACTATTCAGAATACTGAGATGGTCTGGGAACAAATAAGGTTTTCCCAACTACTCTCCCTTAATCTATTTTTCAGTTTATGTGCATCCATAACTCACGATGTGCACAAGCACTTCTCTGCTTAAGGAAAATGCTAAAACATGCTCAGGGCACCACTTTCAAAATGGTAGTAAGTTTAGTATTTCTGAACTAATTTTTTTCCAAATATTAAAATCACGTTCCTCATTGAGGATATGTTTGAACTTTTAAACGCTTTTGAGTTTTCTGAACACATAAAAGTCTCAGTTGTTCTTTAAAGTAGGCAAGCAACTTGCAACCACTTAACTTAAGCAGCTGGTCCA
Organism: Platysternon megacephalum; assembly: GCA_003942145.1. Taxonomy (NCBI): domain Eukaryota; kingdom Metazoa; phylum Chordata; order Testudines; family Platysternidae; genus Platysternon; species Platysternon megacephalum. Next base: position 7,850,226 of record QXTE01000074.1, read on the forward strand.
ATTTTATTTTAACTTAAAAACAAAACAAATGCCTTCAAGAGCAGACCAAGCTTGGAAAGTTTTCACCAAAGGGCAAACTTTTGAAAAAGTTACAAATCGTGGGAAAAGAGGACTACAGAATGAAATATAAAATAACTAGTAATGCTGCCTTACAATACGTTTGTGTGTAACACAAATACTAAGATTTTAGTTTGTAGTGGGAAATTATTATTTTGTAGAATGAAAATGTGACTGAAAATGTGACTGGGATATAATTATCTCATCCTTCAATGCTTTCCACATTAATTTAACTCTTTCAACCCAAACCGCTAGGCCACCTGGTTCATTTTCATGCAGGTATTTCAGTATAGTCCTATTAGAGTCAAACATGTTCCATTAAATAAAAAAGCAGTAACTAAAAAGTAAAGTTGTACATGAATGCTTACACTACTTACATGGTTAAAAGCTCATGTAGACATGCTGCACTAATATCAGGTGGGGGCATTCACGAATACAATTTACTCCAGTAACTTGCTTTACAGAGGTGCAGCACATCAATATATGGAGTTTGCGCCTGTGTAACTACATCAATGTAGTCATATCAAAGCAAAATACTCTAACGTGGGCAAAGCCTTCAATCGGCTAGCAAAAAGTTTGTCAAGATTTCATGGCTCATACTTTTCTGGAGTCAAGTCACTTTGAACTGCGATGTTTTATAAAAATAGTTTTGAGAAGAAGAATCTGATTAACTGAGAAAGGTTCTGGATGAGTGGATAATCCAACAAACCACAATGTTTATTAAATCCAAGAGGGAAAGGGAAAAAATACTAGGGAAAAAACTTAAGTTTATATTTAGTCACAGCAATGAAACTGAAGTACTAGAGTCTTTGAGTCTGACCCTGACTTGAATGGGAGTTGCAGCTCACCAACATGTCTCAGGTTTACACCCTTTAGGAGCTTCCGGGAACCACACAAAGGCAGTATGGGCCTTTAAAAAGTCTGTGGTACTTTAAGTATTGAGTGGAAAAAACCGTGGTGGTAGTGGTGGGATTGGATTTTTTTGGCAGGGGAGGGAGGGAGTTTTTAAATTTGAATGTTTTTTTACAAATAATTATTTTTTTTAAAGCAGCAACATATGGCAAGATGTGTAGTTATTTCAGATATCTACCCTTTTCAAATGGCTGAAAGCACCTGACTCCTGGGTCTCCAGTTTGAGCCAAATCCTGCAGGTTTTACTTTCACTGAAGTTATGGGAGTGAGGGCAGCAGGACTAGGACCAGCAAGTACATGCTTGATTGTATTATCAGTTGTTTAATTAATGAGAGTGACATTTATATTTGGATTGGATGAGTCACCGTAGATGCCATGATCCAACAATGCCCATAACTTTCTTGATATGCAATGTATACTTGTGAAAAGCACTGAAATAGATATTTTTCTCCTATACTTGTTGTTAGAGGAATCACATAGGTCAGCAGAATGTAATTTTGTATGTGAATTTAACAAGAAAAGTTCTTGTTAAAAACCTTGTGTGTGCACGTCAAAAGATACCAGATATCTAGAGTGAAATTTTGACCCTACTAAAGTCAAACAGTGCTTTATCATTTATTTCAATGGGGCCAGGATTTCACTCTGAAAATAGATTTTCTACAGCTAAACAATATCAACAATATCAAGTACATTCTGAGGTTCTAGTGACCTCAACAAAGAATTAACTTTCCTTTAAGCTCTAATTGTAGGTGTTAAACTTTGGCTCACATCACAAATGAAACGTTTAGTGGCTTCAATGCAGTCAATGAGAATTTTTTTTTAATCTTCATTTCCATGATTCCATTAGATCCTGTAGCCCATTCTCCTAGAATTTGACCCTAACACTAACTGAGAACATATTTTACATACTGCCACGTACTTACTATTCACCCAGAATATAACACAAAATGGACTTGCTACCCCTCTGTAAGTTGTAGATATTTTGTTGACATGCAAATGAACAGGTTAATTTTAAATAAAAATGTGTAACATTTTCATTGTGTACGTTTTCAAGATTGACAGCGCTGAAAAATGTTAAGACTCTTTCCATGTTACTTCAGAGTGTTTTCATGTAATGACCAATATTGTTCCAAATATTTATTCAATTAGAAAAATAAAACAAAGATTAATTTAACATCCATTTTGCCAGCAACAATACTGAAAATATGCATGTCTGATTTGACATATTGAAGCACAAGTAAATCATTAAATTACGCACAGCTATATAGCTATACACATGCACGCAATTACATCGCTACAGATACAAAGACAGATGGACAGTCACATATGCTATAAAGAATGTTCTATAGAAATACAAAAGATGTTCTCCTACAATAGCACTAACCTGGGACAGCTGTTGCATGGGCCTGTGAGGAAACATGCTCCACCGCCTGTGGCCTGATTTCAGATATTTGATGGTTGGAGCTTTGATGTTCAATGAGTTTTACTGCAGTAAGTGCATCAGGTCCAAACATCTGGATGTCCATAGAAACCAGACATACTAATGTATCTAAAACATTAAATGCAAAACCAATAACGATATTACAACAAAACAAATATGAGTGTTTGGTATTGAACACACTGATTTGAATTAAACTGACACTTGCTGAACGAAAAACAAACCCTCACATATTTCTGTGGATTTCTACATTATATTTTTCATGGCATATAAAGCCAATATATAATTCAAAATCCTGACCTGCTTTGGTCTCTATTTTCATTAATTCTCTGAGAAAACAAAAATTCAGTTATGTAAATATACGGCAACAATATGCACATAATATACAAACACATACATTGTCTAAACTCTGACAAAGTAAAATTTCTGAATCCCTGAATGTGACAACGTGCCAATTATTTTTCCTCAACAAATAAATTAATATGATATTTTGTTCCGCTTCTTCCTCACCTATGCTCTTGTCTACTTTAGCAATCTTTGTGCAGGCCACTTCTCCCATTTCTGTGAGCATGTATAGAACTTCGAGTGCTGAGATTACAAGCAGCACATCTGGTAAAGTGAGATGACATATTATCTCTTTGTAGGATTCTTGATCCACATATTCACAAATTAATACACCATTATCTTCAGCTTTACAAAGATTCCCCAAGATTTCCATGCCTGAAAAACAAACATAGAATAGTATTAAACAGCCAAAAATCATTCTCTTACTATTTACAAAAAAATCAGCAGTCTAAGACCTTACCTCTCATTTTTAAGAATCTATCCCTTGCCATTAGGCATTTTGTAACAGTGTGAAACATTAGATGAGTAGTTTTGAAATCAACAGGGTCCAACAGAAGCTGAGAGAAGGGAAAAAACATTATTTAAGCTGCAGTCCACATTGTACGTACAGTCATAATACTTACAGTTCTTAAATTTGCATACCAAATTCCAATGCTCAAAAGTCTTTATATGTTGGAATATGTTGTCACTTCTGTGAGCACGTAAGACTGTGCTTTAAATGCCTAGAGTTCTTTATTATTATTTTTAAAATTGCATTAACCCTTTTCTCTTCTGAAGTATTTGGGAAGAGGCTCTGAACTTCTCTTTTTTCTTTGAGTCTTTACAGTAAGGAAAATAACTGAATTCCTAGCCTGCCATCAGGATGGATATGAACGTTTTCCTAAGCCCTACGAAACAGTAGCAGTAATTAGGGGTGAATTCCCCCCGATGGCTTTCACCATCCTTTGTCCTGTTTGTACAGCACCTAGCACATAGCATGATGGGGTCCTGGTTCATGACTTGGGTCCCTAGGCACTATGGTAAATACTACTACTACCACCACCACCACCACCACCAGTTCTCTCTCAAAGGCCCGCCCACACATGAAAACACCATCCTAATCAGATTTCTATCAGTAGCTGAGCACTACAGTGTCCCCTTCCCTGCTATTCACTCATTGCAGGATTTCAATATATACACAATATCCAACTTTATATTTATCGGTGGTGTATAATGCCATACAATGGATTGAGTTGGCCGGTTACTGTTTCTTCTTAGATCTAAATAACTTTGAAAAGAAAGTCTCCCTCACTAATGATATACCCATGTGTATGTGACCTTCCCAAAGTCCCCCTGGTTTTCTCATACTCATTATTATAAACAGTGTATTGATACCTATTAACTGGTGACACAAGAATTCTTGTATTATCATAGTGGAGTTATGATTTATAAAGTATAACCCATATGAATATTTTTCATTTTTAAAGTAATTCCCTGATGCCATGGGATTTCAATTGAAAATCAGAGATGATTTGAAGGATCCCATGCCCCTCACACAACTGCATTCCCTCACATGACTGTGCTTAGGCAAATTGGGGGCCCCACTCTATATCTGATTCCTAGCCTTGTGCATTCTGTTGAAATCTATTATTTGCAAATTCAAAGCACTTATTCACTACTACTTCAAATAAACACAAGAAAAATAATTAAATTTAAGACATCAGTCAAGCTACTTAATACTAAAGTAGCACCTTCTCCAAAGTATATTTACCTCTGCTGCAATATTTCCTAGTGTGTCAAGGCCCAATTGTCGTAGAGAAATAAAATGACTATGAGCAGAGAGTAGCAGGAACCGAAGACAGGTTCGATTAGCAGCCAAAAGTTTAACGTTTCCCTCCTCAAAGGAAAGATTTCGCAATATCACTGCAATCTGAAGTACCCGCTGCCCTTCAATATCATTAATGCCCAACTTGCGAGGTGGATGAAATAAGGATTCCCATATCCATTCTTCTGATGGAACATCTACAAAAGAAAAGTATCAACTTTAGCTATTCCTTTTCTATATTTACCAGAATTTATCTAATCAGTTTATTCAAGACATCTCACCTTGAGATTTGTTTCTGTCGGAAATGAGGTCACGTACTTCATTATCCTCGACAATATCCTTCCAAAACTGAGAACAGAATAAAAAGTAAAACTGAATTTCTGAAGTGTGATGTTTCCTTTAAAAATACATTTGTTTTCTCTTCCGCCTCTTTAAAATACCCCTCTACCCCGCTATAACGCGGTAGTGGGGAGCCAAAAATTCCTACCGCGTTATAGCTGAAACCCCGTTATATCAGGGTAGGGGCGGCAGGGCTCCGGCGGTGATTTAAAGAGCTCCGGGCTCCGGCTGCTGCGGGGAGCCCTAGGCCCTTTAAATCGCTGGCGGAGCCCCGCTGCCACAGCACCGAGGTAGGGACGGCAGGGCTCCAGCGGTGATTTAAAGGGCCTGGGGCTCCCTGCAGCAGCCGGAGACCCGGACCCTTTAAAGCGCCGGCGAGCCCCACTGCTGCAGTCCCAGGGTAGCAGCGGCAGGGCTCCAGCGGTGATTTGGGGAGCTCGGGCCCTTTAAATTGCCACCCAAGCCCCGCGGCCACAGCCCCGGGGTAGCAGCGGCAGGGCTCCAGCGGTGATTTAAAGAGCTCCGGGCTCCAGCCGCTGCGGGGAGCTCCGGACCCTTTAAAGCACCGCCGGAGCCCCGCTGCTACCGCGCTATACGCGAACCCGTGTTATATCGGGTCGCATTATAGCGGGGTAGAGGTGTATTCACAAATGGATAAGGATGTGTTTATCACTATTCCATCCCTTGAAAAAAATCCTCTTCCCATTCACGTCAGCTACTAGAGTTCATCTTTAAGATGCAGTATCTAAATAATGGTACATTCTTCACTCCAGAGCTGAAACCTATGATGTTAAATATATTACAGCTGCTTTAAAATAGTCTTCCTGCCACCCTTCCAAGACACCAACGGTACTCCATCCACAATCAACCAACAGGATCTGAGACCTATTCCTATTCCACCACAAGGAATTCAAAGTACTTTACAAATTAAGGGCCTGATCTGCAAACCTTTACTGTGTGGCTAGTCCGACTACAGTCAAGATTAATCATATGATCAAGGATATGCAGGATCAAGCTCATAAGCTGATAAAATATATATGGATCACTTAATTCACTACTAAAATACAGCTGTCTCTTAGGTGAAATGCAACAGTTCTATCATCACAGAGTAAAACCCAGGAAACAATTTAGGACAAGAAATGAAGTAAAACCTCTAGGAGAATGATACTATTGCAATCATCACTTTGAGCTAGAGGGGGCCCTTTTTAAGAAGGAGCTTGAGACACTCAAGGAAGAGGGGTTTTGTCATGTTTAAACGATGTGTGCAAAACCAGATTGCCTTGAATTTCACTTGTCAATGCAATATACCCTTTCTGATGTTACTCTATTGGAAAGTGATGAAGAGGGTAAACATGCAAATTTCACTAGTGATAACAAAAGGAAGATGATCTTAGAATCATGCCCGAGACTTACTCCTTTAATTTCTCTAGTGTTTGTATTTTTAAAACACGGACGAGGCAGTGTATCCTCAAATGCACATCTTCAACCTTAATTTTAAAGTCTTTGGAAAGGCCCAGAGAACTAAGCCAATTAGGAATGTAGGGTTACTGCTGTTGCCAGTGCTCTTGCAGTGATACCAAAATCATAAGATGCTCTCACGGTGCCATGGCATTAGTTAGACTGACCATCCAACAATATGCTCTTGGTCTCTTTAAAATATTCAGGCTAAAAGTCCAAAAGGAAGCACTGTCAGATTTAAAAAATGTATCTATCTAATGCGGTTGGGTAATTTGAAGTTATAGAAGAGTAGACTTTCTTCTCAGAGGTAAGCCATCCTGGACTCTCTCATGAGGTATAGAACATGAGGACTTGGCATATTCTCTCTGCAGAAGCTGACATCAATGTCATCTTGGCATAGGCTTATTAAAAAATATTAAAACTCTAGCACTTGGTACAATTGATGAGCTTTTTTAAAATTATTTTTAACCACAGTAGGTACTGAAGTTGAGGCAAAATATCAATACATTGCAGGAGCAAGACAGCCATAAGTAATGGGCAGTGCAATCTTAGCCTTTTGACAAGGATATCAAATAACATTGGCATTTTTTGCTCCTGAAACAATGTCATTTTCAAATCCAACTTCTTCACCAATTAGCCCCATGTTCCTGAAACTGCTAAAAATCATTTGGTGGTGACACAGAAGGCAACATAACACTGTCATCAGGGGGGCAATGATGAAGGACCAATTCATCCACACATTCCTCTTTATAGTATGTGTCTAATAAATCCCCCCATGCTGGCTAGAGGAGATTTTAAACACTCCAAGGAAAGATCAGAGCTGACTCCTGAGGTCATTTAGGTGAAGGACAATTGGCAGTATATCTCTCTGAAGACTTTGTTAACAATGTTGCTACTATATAAAGGGCTTGTATCACTTCATACCAGGGTACAGGTAAAGCCAAAGATGAAGGCTCCTAGCGCTCTCAGAATAAGGAGAACAGTTATAACAATATAATAATATATGGAGCTATACCTATCTCATAGAACTGGAAGGGACCCCGAAAGGTCATCGAGTCCAGCCCCCTGCCTTCACTAGCAGGACCAAGTACTGATTTTTGCCCCAGATCCCTAAGTGGCCCCCTCAAGGATTGAACTCACAATCCTGGGTTTAGCAGGCCAATGCTCAAACCACTGAGCTATCCCGCCCCCTTGAAGTACATAGCCTGAAAGAGGTCTGTCTGATTCTAAAAACCACAGAATGAGGATGAAATTCACCTCAGTTGGGGCCTGAGCCAACCTTAAAGATGATACCTCAGAACCAAAGAAACATCTCTCTTAGATAAAGAAGGCTAATGACAGACAACTCTGGCTGTCAGGTCTAAAGAAACACTCTATTCTCCAGAACAGACTAAAACAAGAGTGCCCTCTCAGAAGCTCAAGTGAGAGAGCCACAAAGGCACCAAGAGTCAAGGTTTCACCTGGACAGCCTATAAGAGTTGAGGCATCTGTTGTCAGAACAGAGGTATTAGGCACTCAAATTTCACAACTTAGAATAATAGAATCATAGAAGATTAGGGTTGGAAGAGACCTCAGAAGGTCATCTAGTCCAACCCCCTGCTCACAGCAGGACCAACCGCAACTAAATCATCTCAGCCAGGGCTTTGTCAAACCAGACCTTAAAAAGCTCTAAGGATGCACCTCACTAGGTAACCCATTCCAGTGCTTCACCACCCTCCTAGTGAAATAGTTTTTCCTAATATCCAATCTAGCCCTCCCCCACTGCAACTTGAGACCATTGCGCCTTGTTCTGTCATCTGCCACCACTGAGAACAGCCTAGCTCCATCCTCTTTGGACCCCCCCCTTCAGGTAGTTGAAGGCTGCTATCAAATCACCCCTCATCCTTCTCTTCTGCAGACTAAATAAGCCCAGTTCCCTCAGCCTCTCCTCATAAGTTGTGTGCCCCAGACCCCTAATCATTTTTGTTGCCCTCCGCTGGACTCTTTCCAATTTGTCCACATCCTTTCTGAAGTGGGGGGGCCCAAAACTATACACAATACTCCAGATGTGGCCTCACCAATGCCAAATAAAGGGGAATAATCACTTCCCTCGATCTGCTGGCAATGCTGCTACTAATGCAGCCCAATATGCCGTTAGCCTTCTTGGCAACAAGGGCACACTGTTGACTCATATCCAGCTTCTCGTCCACTGGATTCCCCACTGTAAACTTCTGACTTGCATATCCAAGGACTCATTCAACTCTGACTTTTAGCTGGATCAATAAACTTCCAATGCTTCATAGCTCACACTGTTCTCAAGGGAAAGATGTCAGTAACTCAATATCAACCAGTTCCACTATGCCAAGTCTCTGACTCTAGGAATGCTTGGAACTGAGCAATTTGCAAGACCTGATTTAAGAATCTTGGTCTTTGTCTAGATTAGGAAAAGAGGTTGAGATTAAATTGGGATTAGCCACCACATTAGTACACAATGGTGCAAATCCTTACTATTAACTGTCACTGTAGGAAACATGATAGGAGAAGTGAATGATGACCCTATCAAAATAAATATTTGCACCTGGCAGAACAAGTGACAGACACACCAACATTTACAAAAGAAAACCTGAACAACAAGAGCAAGAAGAGAGCACAGATTTATGTAAGCACCATTTTGCTAATTTTATAAAAATATAAGCAATCCAAAAGAGAAAAGAACAAGCATGCAACCTCCTGCTCTTGCCAACACAATGCATTTGTTGTGAGTCAACAGAATAACAGGGGAATTTTAAATTTAAAAATACCATCATTTTCTATACAGAAGCATAGCTGCTATATGAAATAAATAACTTCCTGTGGTGGGATCAACAAACTGCTTAAAATAAGATTCTATGAAAAAAATGGATTATTGTAATATATAGGTATTTTTAGATGTGGTATTAGTTTATGGCATGCCTTTAAAAGTGTTTTACAGTAGTGTGGTACTATACACCATGTAACGTTTATAAATAGATCCTTGGAGCACATCCAAGTTTCTTATTAGTAAACCTTATTGCAACTATGCTGGTTCTACTTAACACCCAGTTAAGAGAGTTTATTAAAACCATCTGTCTCCATATACTATAATTATTTAAGATGATGTAATTAACAAACATATAATAAATAATAATTCAATATAATTTCAAATGTTTACATATCCAGACATAGCACCTGATGTTGTTCTTCATTAACTATTACACAAACTGCCTAGTTTTAGGGGATAGCAAAACCAGAAAAGCTAGCTACTTTTGAATAAAAATTTCCAAGTACAATATTTCTGGACATCTGTCTGACAGAAAAGGTGAAGACAAAGACCACGAAGCACAATTTTTGACACTTAACCTTAGTATACTTTAACATACGTCCAAGTTCCAATCATAAAAAGTAATGCCTATTTTCTTTATTCTCAATTCTATTCTTTTGGGAGAGTCCACCTATTTGTATTTTAGCAATAAAAAAAATGTAATGGGCACTACTGTTAACTTTAATCTTGGGCAAAATTGGGTATGTGAAAACTAGCTTAACACAATACATGAACATAAAAATTCCTCTGCAATGTCTGTAATGGAAAGAAAGAAAGAAAGAAAGAAAGAAAGAAAGAAAGAAAGAAAGAAAGAAAGAAAGAAAGAAAGAAAGAAAGAAAGAAAGAAAGAAAGAAAGAAAGAGAATTTGAGGAGAAACCAGACTATAAACTGAAGTGGAACTAACTAGTCTAATCCCCCACCCCTCACCGGCCATTTCTGTCACCAGGAAATAAACAGCAAAAATGAGCAAAATAAACCATTTTTTAAAATTCTTCCAATTTGAATAATATAAGTTATTTGAACCCTTCTTAAGGAAATCTCTTGTGTTATATTAACATGATAGAATCCCCTTAAGCAAACATAATGAAATGTCAAATCCCTTTCAAATATATTATATTACATGCTACTGAGCACCATACAAATATTAATCTAGGACACAGAGGAAGTGTTTACATATAATAGAAGTGTAGCCAGAAGTAATTTTGCTACACATTAATATAGCATATCATGCCCTCTAGTGGAAAAAAACAAAAATGTCTTGTGCAAACCTAGCTACTATAATGTAAACTCCTAATTGAATCAAAGTTGTCCAGAGCTTCCAGCATCCCATAAACTTTCCCTAGGCTTCCAATGTTTCTGAATCACCAGCACATTTTCATAATGTATAATATTTCTTTGCTGATTACAGTCCTTAACTCCAGCATTGTTTTCTCTTGCCAAATAAGTTAAAGGGCTTGTTTAAAAAAATTCTGCAACCTTTGTCTATTCTACAACCCACACTTCCTTTTTCTTAATGCTTTTCTTCCTACTTACCCCCAAGTTTTATCACAAATATCCTTGAGTTAGTATCCTACTGTATTTTCTTGAAAGCAATAAACTGGAAAGTAGTTCAAAGTCACATTCTGGTACAACTTATGTGAAAACCATTTTGATGCTTTAAGAGACTTAGACTTTGCTACTGGCAGTGCACAGTTAAAAACAGTTTCATAATTTCAAAATTACCTTAACAAAATCTCTATCAGTTTTCTCCTTCCATTCATCTCCAAATACAGTAGAAAATGATCCTAAAGCTTTAAGCATAAAAAAAACAATTAGTCAAAATGAGCTGAACATTTTCATTTGATTTTCTACCAATCAACAATGGAAATAAAGATTCAACAATAATACAGACCACTCAGAAGTTTCCTTTTTTCTTTGAGTAATTTTGCAGTAAGATGTAGTAAAGCACTGTAATCACTATTACAATACACTCAACTGACTGCGGTTCCAGTACTACAGTTTATTAAGGCACAAGAAAATATTTGCATGGTCTAAACTTTGTGTACCCTTGCCTTGTACCTTAAAGAGACATGACATGCTTTTCTAGAATTTTTTTGACAAAAGTATGAAGTGGTTTCCTAGTTTTAAATCTCATGTCAGCAACTAGTTTTTGCTTGTACATAGTAAAAAGTAAAGATGTTCCCAGCTGTTTAGCATGGTGCCTAGGCAAAACTTCCCTTGAAGCTTTCAAGAAGCCAACACAATGGCTAGACAACACTACCACTTACTAAAATATTAGTATTTTACAAAGAAGCTTTATGATAATTCCTGGCTGCTTTGGTGGAACCAGTAAATAATATTACATCAAACTTTCTGGCCTATCACTCCTTGGAAGCAGCAAAGATTAGTTCACAGGATTTCCCTTGACAGGAAAATAACTATTTTGCAGCTTGGAAGTCTGCGATTAGTGTCAATATGAAGTTGTATAAAACAGTATTTGGTTCACAGTATATTTTTATTGTGAAAAATTGTTACAATTTTCAGCTGAAAATAATGAAGCAGCATTTGACATCTTATAGAATCCAAGAACAAGGCTTCTACAGAATTTGGCATGCAAGGCCTAATTAAATATTTTGAGGATACAAACAAGTTATTTAAAACAATCCTACTGACAAGATGGGAAAAAAGCTTTTGTATTCCCATCATGTTCTTAGGTTACATAAGAGAACTTGAACTTAAAATGAAAAATGAATATTAAAAAACTGAGACAGTACTCCTGAAAGAGAAAGGCTGTCCTAAGACATGCAAGATAAGAGTTATCTCAAACTTTCAAACTGGAATAAATCCTAAGAGGTTAACAAAATTGAGAAAAATATAACTAGAAATGTTACATCACAAAAAAGAGAATTAACACAATTCACAAACTACAATGATGAAAAATATATATATGCACTGGAACAGGGGGTCTCAAACACGCGGGCCGCATGCAGCCCACGGAGTTATTTACTGCAGCCCGCCAAGCTCCCCGCCGCCCCTGAGTTATTTCCTGCAGCTGCCAAGCTCCCCAGCACGCCATGTCCCCGCTCCTCTGCCTACCTCCAGGTGCTTCCCGCTGCCAAACAGCTGTTTGGCGGCACTTAGCGCTTTCCAGAAGGGAGGTGGGGAGGAGCGGGGAGCCACTTGCTCAGGGGAGGAGGCGGGGACTTTGGGGAAGGGGTTGGAATGTGGGCGGGGAAGGGGTGGAAAGAGGCGGGGCAGGGGCAGAGCCTCATGGAAGGGGTGGAGTGGGGGCGGGGCCAGGGGCAGCGGGGGGGGGGGAGGTGTCAGTGATGTGGCCCTCGGGCCAATTTACTAGTCCTCATGTGACTCTCGTGGTCATTTGAGTTTGAGATCCCTGCTCTAGAAAATAAGTATTCCCTCACTACATGGGTAGGGAAATAGGACACATCTGTCTTTTGCATTGATCGGACCCTCACTGCTGGATGTATTAGAGAGTAGCTGAAAATAAAATCCTTCTCCTAGTGGAAGAAAAGAACATGTCTATTACAAATTTGCCTCTCTCAAATACTGATTATTCATTTGCTATTGTTAGCGATGGCCTAGAACTTTACCTCAAATACTTCTCAGCTGAGGAAGACCATAACAGAAAGAACAGCTAGTACAGGACACCAATGAAACAACCGTATGGAAACACAGGCTTGACCTTCAAAAGTTAACAATGGAGGACTAGCCCTGAGTGTCCAAAAAGGCATGAAACAAAAGAACATTCAAACCTTGCTGAAGCACCTTTCTCATTTCTGTAAAAGCTACTTTGAAGAAGGAATTGTCCTGACTCTCAGCAGAGTGACCACTCAAATTCAGAATCTAAGGATGGGCCTCTGGGAAGACTAATTAGGGGACTAAAATTAACTTTAGACACTGCTTAAGCATTCCTTCCACTTGGGAGTCCTTGTGACTAGCCCAGATGCAGACAATGTATTGGTCTGGTCAAATGTGAGGGACATCCTATTAAGAAAAAACACAGTAAAAGGACAGACACACAACCCAAAAAATCTGAAAGAGAAATTAGACCAGCACTAATATATTACTGACATGAAGAACTTTTTACATACTACAAATGATTAAGGAAATAAAAAAGTTGATAGTATTTTTAAAAATGAATATATGATGTGCCTCACATATACTCTCCCCCACAATTGAAGGAAAACAAGTAAAAATATAGTAATTTTGTTGCACTATTTTGCAAGAATATGTACATGCATGCATGCGTGTGCACACACACCCACACACTGTATCTATTATTAGGGGGATCCAAAAATATTCTTTAGCTAAAGAATGCTCATTTGATGATTTATTTAGATAAAATTAACTTTGGAAAACATTACTATCTCTTGTTAGAGAAACTTTGTACATAACAAAAATTAAAATAGTGAACGATTCCTTTTTTTCCGTAAACTAGGAGTTCATTTTATCCTATTGTCATTCAGTGAGATTACAGTATGGTTTGGTCATATATTTGCTTACAAAAGAACATAAAGCAAGGAACAAGAAGGCCTAACAGCCAACACACTGGTCAATCTACCCAGGAGAAATAATTCAGTATTGAAATAGTTATGTGAAATACAACTTCTTAAAATACTATTAATGCAAGCAGGTCAATTAAATATTTCTTAAATCCAGATTGAGATCATTTTAATGATATTGAGGTCTGATTTCTAAATTTCACTGTGCTTAGGAACTAACATAAATCTTTTTTTATCAGAATACAAACTCAGTGTGTCATTTCTACGAGATGCTTCTTTCTATTTTTAATATGTAATTTATATCAAAATGCACATCTTTTAAAAATCAACCAAGTCCTATGCATTCATCAGAAAAAACAAACAAACACATACGTCCTGACATCAGAGGCTAAATGGAAATCTAATGCTAAACATTTATCACTTAACTCAAGTAATTTAAAAATACCACTGAAAACCCAATTCTTAAGTTTATCATTTAACAGTTTAATTTAGTGAAAGTCTCGAAAACATATATATGCTAGCTGAATAAAACGGTAATTTTAATATTCAAAGCCTGATGTGAAGCACAAGTTATGAAATAATTAAAAAAGAAAACTAAGTATCAAGTTAATTTCTCTTCAGTAAATTACTTAAAATTTACTATAAATGAAGAATGATGATTATTCAAAATTGAAAGAAGCTACAAAAATATATTTGCAGCTTTCCTGCTCAGATATTAAAAATGTTATATACAGTAAAAATAGAATTCAACTTAAAACTTACTGTCATCAAATACCCCAGCATTAGCAAGCAGTAGAGTGATGATTTTAGGGTCCTTTTCAAGCTGCATAACATGCTTGCTTTCATTTGACAGAAGAGTGCACACATTAATAGCAAAGTCCACTTCATTGGGGAGTCCAGATAACAGTGAAAGCACCAATTTATTATAGTCATTTGGCGAATTAAAGTCCATAGACAGCCCATAGCTTTGACGAAGATAATCTAACCAAGACAAAAAAAAAAGTGAGAACAATGTTTCTGCAGCCAAACTAATAAAATGAATATTCTGGCTGACATAGTAAGTAAAATATCAATAATTCTCTTTAATTTAAATAATTCATGGCATTAAACCAACTTTTCCAACATTTCATTTGTTTTTTCCATCTTCTTTTGGGCCAGAACATTGAGACCATTCCCATTGGATGTGGATCTTGCCAGTTAGTTATTCATTTCAGAATGGAACATTGCAATATACACTCTACTAGAGGAGAACCTTGAAAACCACTCAAACTTCAGCTAGGACAGAATGCAGCCCAATTATTTAGAGATACAATATTATTTATTTGTATTATCATACCACCTAAGAGCCCAGGGCTTAACTGTAGTAGGTGCTGTACAAATACAGAACAAAAAAGACAGCCCCGGCCCCAAAGAGCTTACAATCTAAGTGGACTGTATTGGCATCACATTTGTGTCTGTGTTCCAATCAAGATTTGCATTTTGATCTGAAAAGCCCCATATTGTATGGATTCTCTGGCTACATTATGGACCACCTGGCTCCTCAAGTTGTAACCCAGAAATTGAGATCAGCAGAACCCAGATTTAAACATCTGTGAGCTGCAGGGAGACCATTAGTGGTGAAAACTCTGAAATTCGCTCCTTAACTTGGCCCAATTGATCCTGAGTTTGTTGATTTTCAAAGAATATCACTTCAAGGCCTATCTATCTGTTTACCCAAACTCTGGAGGAACTGGGGTTATTTATGGATTTGGAGGTTTTCTTGTTTTTTGGGGTAACAAGAGAAAATATTTTATATTAATGATTTGACTGACAAAGTGTTGATGTTTTTTAATAACACTGTAAATGCATTTAAAGACTGCCCCAGTTAAAACATGGAAAATTAAAATAAATATCACAACAATCTTTTTCTCAAAAATGTAATTTACCTGACACACTGTGTTGCTGGTAATTGTAGGAAGATGGAATTGCACCTATAGGAAGTTGTGGCTTTGGATTGCCTGGTTGTACCTCATCATCGTCCTCCCCAAAATGATGTACTTTCTCGTACTTTTCTAGATAGCTGAAATTAAGAAAGCATAGATTTTTAATATTTATCATGCAACTAACACTCCTGTCCTCTAAGAATTGAACTGCTGAAGGAAACAGTAGCAACTGTAGAAAAAGAGGTTTAGTGAAAGCAATAGTTAAACTGTGGTATAAAATACAAAACCATGAATCAGACTGACAAAAGGTGATATAGGCAGATAAGTGGAATCATGATTTAGATATGAAATTTGTTTATATTTGCCAATAATACTCCTTGGCTAAAAATGATAGTATAACTAGCCACCTTGTAACTAAGCCCATTTTCTTTTTCTGTGGATCAGTTTTTGCTTTTGTTACCTGACATATTTTTGTATGTGCTTTTATTACCTGCAGGTAGAAGTACTTACAAATTACTACAAGAAATTTCATCAGAAATATTTTACATAGTTTACCATTAGAAGCATAATATGGCGAAGAGTAGGCAACACAGACATAATCAACAGGTTAAAAATAGTGGTTCATAAAGAAAATACTAGGAATATAAATATACTAAATTCAACATGTGGACACTGAAAATGCTAAGACTCAGTAACAAGCTAAATGACACTATTGGAACTCCGTTAGAATCTCTCATGCAGTAATGCAGACAGAATGTGATATTTTATAAGGTGACAGGCTATGTCAAAAGGGGTAGGAAAATAGAAACTATACACAGGCATGGCTGGATATATCAAATTGGTGGTAACAAGGCAAACTGTTAATGTGTACAGGAACTCCTCGCTTAACACTGCAGTTATGTTCTTGAAAAATGCAACTTTAAGTGAAACGATGTTAAGTGAATCCAATTACCCCATAAGAATTAATGTAAATAGGGGAGGGGGTTAGGTTCCAGGGAAATTTTTTCGCCAGACAAAAGACAAAAAAAAAAGCATTTTCATAAAGAGACGGTAGGGTTTGTGTGTTTGATGGGAAGAGGTGGGGGGGGAGAGTGGGGCCTTGGGGGAAGGAGTGGAGTGGGGGCGGAAAAATGCTCGGCACAGCATTTGACACAGTGTGAGAAAGGGCGCTAAACTGTGGGCTTCTATGGTAATGACAACATTTCTGGGTTTTGACCTATAGGTGGGGGTATTCTGGATTTTGACCTGTAGGTGGGGGTATTCACATACTTTTGATTGATCAGAAAAACTGAATGCCTTTTCTGGGATCTGAAACTTCATAGTCACTTTTCGTGGACCCCTTAGAAAGTCTGCGGACCACTTGAAAACCATTGGCCTAATTTTAAGCATGTGACTATTCTCATTGATTTTAATGGGACTACTCACATGCTTAGAATTAGAACCATGCTTAAATTCCTTGCTGAACCAGAGCCTAAAATAAGTAAACATATCTTTAAATTTCAACCAATATAATTTTCATAATAAAAAGCTTTATTAAAGGTTTAAGTTAATCTCATAAGAGGAAGAAAATTAAGAGTTAAAAAAGGCTGTGAGTAGGTGTTGCATAAAACAATTATGATTAATCAGACGTACAGTACTTTGAACACATAAAGCACTATGTAAATGATAAGTATTATTAGATGACCCACTGCTGGGAAACCATCTTTATTACATAGTGAGTTAAGGACCTAGCAGAAAACTTAACTATATCACTTTGCTTTTGCTGATTAAAATTAATTTATATTTAAATACTGTTGCTTCTATATTTCTTCAAAATATAGATCCTCACTGATGCTATTTATCTTTTCATTTAATGTCTGAAAAAGAGCAGACCCCAAAAAATTATAAGTAACTGAATTTTCTTTCCACTAAATGTCAAATGTCAACATTTCCCCTCCCACAATCTTTAGGACTTAAATTTTCAGTTCTTCCCTTGCAGCTCATTTTCCTTCCGCTTTTCACTTGTTTCCCTCCCCTTGAGCCCTTTAATCAAAATTTCAACCAAATACTATTTATAGCTTTCATATGTCAAGAGGTGCTTTTTAGCATGTGCATTTTCACAACGCTTCTCTGAGCAAAATGAAAAAATGACTGCAGCTCCTTTTTAAATAACTTCACTCTTTGCTGGAGTGATGGGACATTTAAAAAGACTAATACTTTACAAAAGCCCACACAATTACATACTTTTTCAGTATTTCCTTTCCTTCTATTGTATTTTACCAAAAGAGATGCATCACAATAGAAGCTTTACTTTTCTTTATAATCAGCCACCATCAAAATTTATTGCTCCAATCACTACCATTCCCTAGCAATGAATTGTTATGCATCCTATACTGAGTGTTGCATCACTCGATGCATCAGGCAGGAAGAACACAAAGATTGGCGGCGACAGTTTTGTTTTCCAAAGCCTTGTTCACTTTACAACTTTTAAACAAATTTTCTGGTAATCTTTTTTAAATGGTTAATGCAGTTTTTTTAAGAGAATGTAACAACCAAGTCAAAGAACCATGTGGAAACCCTGCACAAGAGGTAGCCTTGAACAACGCGTGGGATCAAATGGTCTTAAAGTAATGGGGAGAGATGTACTGAATAACTATGTAAATTGGTTTTCCAGTAATACAAAAATTAACAGCATAGCATCAATAAATAAATGCAAAGTGGTTACTTCTAAAAAAACAGTGAGATTTGGTATGTTCATTGCTGAGTGTACATGGCTGAAAAAGAGCACAAAGCTGTACTAGAATGGTTGACCATTCAGACTGACAGACAGGAAACAGTGTGATGAATCATGGGTTACTTGTCCCATAATTCCACACATTCCAAAATATATCCGAACTGGTTTGCCACAGGAACGATTTAGATTCTCTAACGTGGCTTTAAAACAAGGCTTGAGATGAATGGGATAAAGCATTAATCTCCAAATGTGAAAGCTAAGAATTTATGCTTTCATATGATCTGAAAAAAACCTCATCTTTCCAGTCATATAAAGCATTCATTTCTAGCTCTGGGGGTTTTGCAAGATATGTAAACTTAGATCATGTTCCGATTACCATCTTCTTTGAATCCAGAAATTATTTAGTGACCTCTAGCTGAAGAACCATTGGAGTTAGACACGAGTGCTTTATATCATTTGCCAGTGTAAATTCCCAGCTTTCTGAGTTAAAGATTAGTACTTTATATTCAGATTAGGGCTGTCGAGATTTAAAAAATTAATCGCGATTAAGAGCACTGTTAAACAATAATAGAATACCATTTATTTAAATATTTTTGGATGTTTACTACATTTTCAAATATATTAATTTCAATTACAACACAGAATACAAAGGGCACAGTGCTCACTTTATATTTGCATTGTAAAAAACAAAAAAAAATATTTTTCAATTCACCTCATACAAGTACTGTAGTGCAATCTCTTTATCATGAAATTTGAACTTACAAATGTAGAATTATGTACAAAAAAAACCTGCATTCAAAAATAAAACAATGTAAAACTTTAGAACCTACAAGTCCACTCAGCCCTACTTCTTGGTCAGCCAGTCACTCAGACAAACAAGATTGGTTACAATTTGCAGGACATAATGCTGCCTGCTTCTTGTTTACAATGTCACCTGAAAGTGAGAACAGGCATTCGCGTGGCACTGTTGTAGCTGGTGTTGCAAGATATTTACGTGCCAGATGCGCTAAAGATTCATATGTCCCTTCATGCTTCAACCACCATTCCACAGGACATGCGTCCATGCTGATGATGGTTTCTGCTCGATAACAATCCAAAGCAGTGCGGACCGATGCATGTTCATTTTCATCCTCTGAGTATGTCACCAACAGAAGGTTGATTTTCTTTTTTGGTGTTCAGGTTCTGTAGTTTCCGCATCGGCGTGTTGCTCTTTTAAGACTTCTGAAAGCATGCTCCACACCTCGTCCCTCTAAGATTTTGGACGGCACTTCAGATTCTTAAACCTTGGATTGAGTGCTGTATCTATCTTTAGAAATCTCACATTGGTACCTTCTTTGCGTTTTGTCAAATCTGCAGCGAAAGTGTTCTTAAAACGAACAACATGTGCTGAGTCATCATCCAAGTCAACTATAACATGAAATATATGGCAGAATGCGGGTTAGACAAAGACATACAATTCTCCCCCAAGGAGTTCAGTCACAAATTTAATTAACGCATGATTTTTTTAAATGAGCATCATCAGCATGGAAGCATGTCCTCTGGAATGGTGGCTGAAGCATGAAGGGGCATACGAATGTTTAGCATATCTGGCACGTAAATACCTTGCAATGCCGGCTACAAAAGTGCCATGCAAATATCTGTTCTCGCTTTCTGATGACATAAATAAGAAGTGGGCAGCATTATCTCTCATAAATGTAAACAAACTTGTTTGTCTTTTGTGATTGGCTGAACAAGAAGTAGGACCGAGTGACTTTTAGGCAATAAAGTTTTGCATTTTTGTGTTTTTGAGTGCACTTATGTAACAAAAAAAATCTACATTGTAAATTGCACTTTCACAATAAAGAGATTTCACTACAGTACTTATATGAGGTGAATTGAACAATACTATTTCTTTTATTTTTTTACAGTGCAAATATTTGTAATAAAAATAAAAATATAAAGTAGAGTACACTTCGAATTCTGTGTAGTAATTGAAATCAATATATTTGAAAAAGTAGAAAAACATCCAAAATATTTAATAAGTTTCAATTGGTATCCTACTGTTTAACAGTGCAATTAAAACCGAGATTAATCGTGATTAATTTTGTTGAGTTAATCGCGTGAGTTAACCGCAATTAATCGATAGCCCCTAATTCAGATACATTACTATTGGCTGCTAAAAAGCACAAAGGGAAAAACTACTGCACAGGTGCCTAGATGGTGAATCCGCCTACATATTTTTAGGGACATTAAATATTTCCAGCCTCTGGTTCTGGATAAGTTAATAAGCAAATGTCAGTCCCTGGCAACTATTCTAATATTTTTTCAATTAAAAAATATTGTTGAGCTCTAACTTTAAAAACCCAAAAGATTAAGAAAATCCAGTGCTATGGAAATTAGATTCCTTACTCAGCTTCACCAAAATTCAACTCACCCACTTGCCTTCTGGAGCAAGTTAAAAAAACAAACAAAAAATAACCAAAAAGCAAAACAAACAAACAAAAAATAAAATAAAACCAGGTCAGTAAGTTTGTACAGGTCTGTCTCATCTTACGCTGGGGTTACGTTCCGCGGTCAGCGCCTAAAGTGAAAACCGCGTATAGTCAAAAATTACATTGAGTGTAATGGCGGGCAGAATCGCCCGCACTACCGAAACAGTATTTAAATTGTTATTTTTCTCTTTTTTTTTTGTTTTTTTCTTGTTTTTGCCGACCGTGTAAAGCTGAAATCGCACATGTTAAATGCACCTAAGATGCGACAGACCTGTATTAATTTTTCCATTATTGTCACAATAAGGGAGAAAGGGTATATTAAAACCTGGCCTGTTAAAGACTGCTTTCACTCCCAATATTGATAGCAAAGGGACACAAACTCAAGTCCTGGTCCTGAAGACTGTTATGCACATGCTGAATTTTACTTCCATGAGGGCTCACACAAAGTCCACTGAAATCAAGGAAACTTACCCCACTGATTTAGCATTAGGCTCATGAGTAGTCTCAATTATCTCAATGGGATTACCCCTAGTAACAAAATTAAGCCTGTGTTTTCAGGATCGGGGGACAAGCCTTAACCTTACATTTCCTGATTTTTGCTGGTTTGCCTCAAAAGCGTAGCATTATTTAAACATTTTTACTATTAAATATAACAATAATATTGCATAGAAGAACATAAAATGCCTATTCAGAACCCCACCCAGTAATAAGAGTAACGTGGCAGTTGTGGCCACAAGTCAAAGACAGAATCTAGGATCTGAAAAGGCAACTTAAAGCTACTCTCCCTACTCAGGGCCATCCCTACCCATACGTAGCTGTGTGCCGCTCCAGCCCCTGCTCCGCCCCAGCCCCGCCCATACTCCACCCCTTCCCCAAAGCCCCCGCTCCGCCCCCACTCCCCTGAGGACTGCAGCAGGGGGCAGCCCTGCACTCACCGGCAGGGGTAAGTGGAGCGACCTGGCCCCAGCCTGCTCCGCTCCCCTGGCTCCCAGCCACGCCGCTGGTAAGTGCTGGGGGGCGGTTCCCCTCTGCCCCCCAAACCCCAAGGCTGAGAGCCAGGGGAGCAGAGTGGAGCGGGCTGGGGCCGGGTCACTCCACTTCCCGCTGCCCTGTGAGTGCGGGGTTGGGCCTGGCCTGCACTCACCGGGCGGCAGGAAGTGGAGCAACCTGGCCCCAACCCACTCTGCTCCGCCGGCTTGAGCTGGGGGGCGGTTTCCCCGACCCCCAAGCCAGCCCCCCCCGCCCCTCGTGGAGGCTTGGGGCCCTGGCCAGGCCCCCCCCAGGAGGCCTGGGGGGCTGTGTAGGGCACCAAAATGGCTAGGAATGGCCCTGTCCCTACTCCTGGGTATAGTCTTCTGTGTTGTGTCTCCTGAGAGGTACAGAACAGAATTTAGTTTGTCATCATCCATTTGTCAATTTGGAAGTAGATTATCATCTCTCTGGTCAATAGCAAAAGCGACACAACATACAAAGTACTGAAACATGGGAAAATTAAATGCCTAATTTTTCAAAAGTGACTAGGGATTTTTTGGGTGCACAATCACAGTTGCCTGATTTTTAGATAACAAGTGTTCAGTACTTTCTAAAAATGAGGTCTTCTTTAAAGGTATCTCAAGTCGGGCACCCAAAAATGAAGAAACCAAAGTCATTGGTCACTTTTGAAAATTTAAACCAAAAAGTATTATGCAAATTTCTACTTAGACTAAACAGCAGAAATACAAATGATCTTTATTTTATTTTCAAATTATCACTGCAAAAACCTTAATTTACTAATTAGCAACAAAACCTTTAAAAAGTGTACATTTATTTACAAAAGACAAATTATACTTCCATATTTCTGAACGAAAAAAGTTTGCAACCTGATTTTTAGTTTTATAATGTTATGTTACTAAAATAGGTTATTGTTTTAATCAAAATTATGAGGAAATTAGCTTTATGAAAGTGACTAATATTTTGCCTATTTAGACTACATATTTCAATAACATAAAGCAGCTTTTTATTTGATCAGAAAGTGTAAATAAAACTTGTATTAAGAAATTTGAAAAGCAGTTAACAGGAAGAAATCTAGATGGTATATGAGCCAGTTGCATATGGAATTTACCCTGGAATAGGTATGTACAGTTCTCAAGCTGTGGTCTGTGGTGCTGTGTGAAACTGTTTCTCTCACAATACCATATCCAACTGTATCTCTCTAGGTTTTTTGTACTACACCCACCAGCTTTTTATCTGAGTAAAACATGTCAATCTTCAAACAGTCTTCTTGCTATTTGTAGGCCTATTCCAAGACTTTAAGCTTTCCTTTAGATTTTTTTTTGACCAACTAAATCAGGACACGAAAAGTTGACTACACGCCTACTAACCAAGGGCTTATACAACAGGTGAGGAAGTCCCAACCAGATATGTCTAGGCCAACATTCTAGTGAAAATCCCAGCTTCCTCTTATCTTTACTTTCAGCTACCAAGAAAAGAAAAAGACTTACAATTCTTATCAGAGTGCTGCACCCAAGTTCTTCCTGAAACTCTCTTTTTCTTACAAACCTCTATCTAGCCTACATCTGGAAGAATTAAGTAGCACCCTCCTCTTCACCTCTGCTGGAAGAGAGGAGGCGCTCTCACTCTCTCTCCCCACCTTCCACTGCTCCCTACTTAGTGTCCCATCCCCAGCAGCTACCTGATTATCTGGAGGGAAGGGAGAAACTTCTCAGTGAGGTATGGCTGTCACACTATTTAGTCTTCTGGCTGCTGTGCATATGTTGACTGCAGTGGGAATCACTGTATGCCTTTCCTACCTTCTGAGTCTCATTTTTGAGCCTACTCCCACATATATGGCTCCAAGTTACTTCCTAGTGAGTAGCCCCAAGTCCTGCCCCTGCTGCTGCTCCTAATTTTTCTTAAGTATCAGAGGGGTAGCCGTGTTAGTCTGGATCTGTAAAAGCAGCAAAGAATCCTGTGGCACCTTATAGACTAACAGACGTTTTGCAGCATGAGCTTTCGTGGGTGAATACCCACTTGCATCCAAAGAAGTGGGTATTCACCCACGAAAGCTCATGCTGCAAAACGTCTGTTAGTCTATAAGGTGCCACAGGATTCTTTGCTGCTTTTAATTTTTCTTAGTAGCAATCGAGTGAAAATGAAGTTTGCTTACATGTAACTGAAGTTATTTATCATAAGTCTCTGTATATGCCCATTGTGGCATATGTACTTCGATCCCACAAGTGGGACCATGCAGAAACCACTTGAAGTGGGATGATTCTTGTCAGTTTCAATGTTGCCCACATGATTTTGAACAGGAACACTGAAGCTGACCAGACTTGTTTGTTTCTCTCTGCAATTGCTTAATAATGCAATGAACAGCAGGAAAAGCACTACAGCAGTCTGTCTGCAAACTCAGGAAGATTGCACTGTCAGTTCAGATTTAGTTCATACCTAAGTTATTTTATCAACCCAGAAAGGCTAGAAAATCTCTTTTTTCTTAATGAAAGCTTAAATTCTGTAGAAATTGATGGCTTAGCCCACTTCCTCCAATCTCTCCATGGTCAAAGAAAGTTTTTCTTTCTATTGGCAATTAGTTTTCAAAATCTGAACTCAACTGAAATGTTTTGCATTCCACATGGCTGCTTCATGGCTTTGTTGGATGTTTCCATTGTGAAAATTTAACTCTGATCAAAATTTGCAAACAGCATAAAATCTAGAGGAGATAACACACTTGCGGTATGAGAGGAAAGAATCAAACTTCTATATGACCTTGAGAGAACTTGAGCACAGACAACTACAAAAAACAAGGGAGATTTGGGACTACAGGAAAAACTGTAAGGACCTACACCTATGGATAGGTAATAAACAACACATGCACAGAAGTGTGGGGGATTAACAAAGTACATAGCTTCACCCATAATATTAAAAGCTTAATTTACATCTTGTCTAAAACTAGTCTAGGATTACTTCACCATGTAACCAAGCAGTATAATTACAACAGGGAAGATATGGCATAGGGCGGAAAGATGAGCCATCTAAGGATGTTCACCTGAAGCAGTAGTTCACAATATGAAGATGCTGAAGAACCACAGGTGCATACTATCTGTAGTTTTATATAGCACCTATCATGGTGATATCACAGGTCTGACAGTAGGGTGTAGGTTTAAAACAACTGAATTCTGTATAATTACCATCTCACAAAAAGAGAGCCTTGACTTGGCTATTCCTCAGTCTTTGTTGACCTGAAATGAAGAACAGACTATTCTATTACTATCTACACGTTAAAATTAAAAAAAAAAAAAAATTAAAAAAAAAAACACAAACTTTTTACTGTTAATTATCTTTCTGCATCTCAGGACAGTAACGTGCATTGCTCCTATTTTCCTGACACACTGACAGACAGCAGAGCCACTCATGGCTTTGAAGTTTAACAGGGAACTTGAGAATTACTATCTCAACTTTGAACTTTCTAAATTGATGCCAAACAAATACAACCAGGCTTCTATCAGCCAAAGTTCCAAAGGCAAAAATTATATAGCAATGTGGACCCTGCCAAAGTTTCTTAGAGGAAAAGAGAAAGATTCTTGGTTCTCTTCTCTGATGCAGCTCTTTCCTGTCTGAATCAGGTTGCCAGACTCCACCTCTACTCCCCACAATGCATTCCTTTTAAGGGCCCATCTACACCACCAAACTGAGCCAGTGCTGAAAATTGCTGAGCCACTAGTACAGGTAGAACTTTGTCAATAGGACTAAAAATGACTTTTACCCAGTTTGCTAGTCTAGATGGACAATAACGTGCTGTGGGAAACAATTCCCCAGAGTTGGCCCCACCCTGCTACTTTAGAAATTCCTGGACTCTTGTAGACAGCTTTCTTCCTCCTTCTAGCTGATAGAAGAACATTAATCCCCTTCCCTGACAACTGCTGTGGTCTACACAACCCTTTTTTTTTTTAGATTTACTCCTCCAATCTTTACAGCAGACTAGGCATTAGTACCGTATTTTCATCTCTCCCAAGAAGTTCACATTTCTGATCCATCTATTTTTTGTTTGGTTGTTATTATTTAAAGTTTAAACAGCCCCAAAACATATTGATCAGCTTTCCTGGCTGTAAAGGAACTCTGGTATTTGGCTCACTAGGAGGCACAGGCGAGTCATCCATGGAACCTGCTGGTATGGCTGCCATAATTTACCTAGAAAGGAAGTTATATATGATTGATATTTCTGTTGTGAGAATTATGAGGTTAACTATTAAACTAAGTGACAACTGGTGAATTATTTTCAAGCTTCTGAGATATCTTGAGCCACCTACTCTACAGAATCTCCACAAGAAGCCTGATGCTTAGAACAGCAGAGGCTAGAATGGAATAATTGTTTTTAAAGAATTTGTTTAATACATCTCTTTCAGATATAAAACAATTCACTGATCTGCCCAGAGGCCAGGAAGTAGCGATTCTGCAGGTTTCCAGTAATGTTGCAAACTCTAAGAACTTTTTTTTTTAAGGTCCACTTTTCTTTTTTGCACTGAAAGATACAGTGCAAATCACAGCACAAAGATGACAGCAGAGAAGAGCACTGCCAAAGGCATCCAAACTTAGGGCAGCCAGGCCATACGTGCACCTTTTGATGACACATTAGCATATCCACTGTCAAGACAAAAACAAGGGAAAGAAGAACACAAAGATCCCAAATCCCAGAATAATCTACCCCAAGGGGTAATAAATACAGAAAGAGCCCTCAAAGTAGCTCTTGTAGCCAATTTCCACAAGATGACAGAGCAAATGCTGCTACTTGTGGAACAAATGTACATCAGAAGGGGAGAAAAGTAAGATTAATGATGAAGGAAAGAAAGAGAAGTTGGAGGAAACATAGCAATGACAGGAAGGATAAGAGAAGACAGCAGATGTTTACTGCCATGATGGAGACTTCTGAGTGTTCAATGGTAAGCAGATCTTTGACTTGAACATGGATATCTATGATAGTTTGAATTTCCTGCTGAATTTTTTAGGTTGCTTGTTAGATGGGGAAAGTTTCTTCTTGGTGGCATATTTTCCAGGAAAGTGCTGCATTTCTGCTGTGTTTGGGTCAGTACTGTCTAACTGTCAACATAAGAAGTTGTCTGCTGTACTGTTGTAGCCATGTGGGTCCAAGGATATTAGAAAGACAAAATGGGTAAGGTAATATCTTTTATTGAACCAACTTTCGCTTTCAAGCTTACACAGGGCTCTTCTTCAAAGCTTCTCTCTCATCAACAAAAGTTAGCCAATAAAAGATATTACCTCACCCACCTTGCGTCTCTACCAAAAAAGTTGGCTTTTGTTGTTTTGATTTTTAAATTCATGTCTCCCTTTTTGTACAGCAGCTCTAATATAGGTATAAGCTTCATAATTAGGTTGTACATAGGTTGATAAGGATTTGAAGGTAAACATGTAAATGCTGGAGAAAGAAGGGAAAATTAGTTTTCTTATTTCTAATATTGGTTTCTTCTAGAAGAGATCCACTGCTTTAGACAGATGTCATAACCTCAAAGTATTTTTGTCCACGTCAGTGGAATGGAGGCGCAAACCCCCATTTTCCATAATTTTTTTTAACCTAAAAGTTTATCCTGTTGGAAGGGTTGCTGAAGCAAATACACCTTCCCTGGGCAAATACTTCAAAAGCTTAGGAGACACACAACTAGAACAATTAGCATTTACAATAGGGTTACAATACAGTTTAAATGGAAAAAATAAACACAACTGTTGTGTTGATATAATCAATGTGCCATTTTGGCCCTATATGGCATTTCCTGCTATCCTGAATTGAAGATTCAAAACAAAAGAATCCCATGCTAGATTAGCCTACAAGGAATACACCTCTACCTCGATATAACGCTGTCTTCAGGAGCCAAAAAATCTTACCGTGTTATAGGTGAAAATGCGTTATATCGAACTTGCTTTGATCCGCCGGAGTGCGCAGCCCCGCCCCCCCGGAGCACTGCTTTACCGCGTTATGTCCAAATTTGTGTTATATCGGGTCGTGTTATATCGGGGTAGAGGTGTACTACATAAACTGAGGGTAGGCCTGTTCAGAGCACTGGATTCATACTAAGGGAAAACAAAATTACAGGAGGCATGCAAACCTTTAAATAGTCGTTAATGAGGATTCTGGGATAGGCATATTATTGTAAGATTTTATATGGAGAGCTCTATTACACCTTCAATTTGGGAGACTGTTTCTGGGCCACACTAGCTGTATCCATTTAATAACAGCCATAGAATGATGAGTCCTACTCCTCTTAATCTTTCTTCCCCAAACCAACAGTTTTAGTAAAGTAATGACAGAGAGCATCCTTATCTGATTTCTTTGTCTGACACTGGCAGTCAGTGAATTTCCAAAATTCACATTCAGGTTGTCGGGCTAGAGCACCTCTTTGCTTCATTCTAGGCATTTATGTAGCATTCTCCATTCTGTTCACAGAGGTTATGAATCATAAGCAGCAAGGACAGTGGAAATGTAATTCAGGTAATTGCTGTTCACATGACATCTCCACCTCCCCTTCAGTTGTCTAAAAACACCACTCTGTTGCTGCTGGAGTGACAGTTGAAGTGCTGCTTATCATCCTGGTCTTGGATTCATCAAGCAAAGCAGCAAAAGGCTGGCAGGATTCTGGGATCTGGATAAGAAATCCTATAATCTTGGGTTCCCAAAAGGGTTAACCCATTCTAAAAAAACACCCGCGTACTTTGTGTCAGCAACAAGGGCTGATACAGAATAGAAGAGCCACCTGGATTTCCCCAAACTGCGCTGATACAAAAATATCAGTGTAGCCTGGCAGGTGTATATGCATTAAACAGAAATCACACACAATTATGTCTGGGAAAAGCTGTATGCATGCACTGAAACTGTTTTTGCTCTAATTGGGTGTGAGAGTACCCGGTTGCTCCTCAGACCAGGGACTATGTTAATTTTGAGTCTTACCTACACTAGAGAATTATATTATGTGGCTGATCCAATGCAAGCGGCAACAGTGCAATGCACCCACACTAGTCATCCTATTTCAGGTAAACTATTGCCCTGCATCTGTACATAACACTCCCTGCAAATGCTGCAGCAGCATTGGATTATGGGAACCTATCCCATAGTTCTTAGCAGCACTCTGTGAAGCAAATGCATAATTGGCAATACTATAATGAATGTGTCTACAGTATAAGAAAGTTTGCAATAAACATATTTTATATTAGAATACATTTAACTAAAAACAGCTTATATATTACACATCTATACTGCATAAAAAAATCTGTTTTAAAATATTTAGGTCGTTAACAAATGATCAAATGATAACAAATGCAACCTTAATTTTGCCGCCTTGTGAATATACATTATGGTATCATCTTTAATTATACAATCCCATACACCTCTACCCCAATATAACGCGACCCGATATAACACGATATAGCAGTGCTCCGGGGGGGTGGGGCTGCGCACTCCGGCGGATCAAAGCAAGTTCAATATCACGTTCAATATCGGTTTCACCTATAACACAGAAAGATTTTTTGGCTCCCGAGGACAGCGTTATATCGGGATAGAGGTGTACTATTTTTTCCACAAGAGCCCTGTCTCATTCAGTGCACAGGGTGGGACGGTGCTCAGGTTGTTTAACCTGTATAATATGTAATAATAAATAATAATAATAAATGGAGATATACCTATCTCATAGAGCTGGAAGGGACCCCGAAAGGTCATCGAGTCCAGCCCCCTGCCTTCACTAGCAGGACCAATTTTGCCCCAGATCCCTAAGTGGCCCCCTCAAGGATTGAACTCACAACCCTGGGTTTAGCAGGCCAATGCTCAAACCACTGAGCTATCCCTCCCCCCATTTACACATGTAAATGTACAAGCACTTATATTTTTCAAATAAGAAATACAGAGATTCTTTACAAAATATAAAAATAACCCTGAATTGTATAAATTATCATTCCTACAGTTCAATAATTCAAAACATAGCCAGTGATTAAAATAGATTTTAAAGCTTGGGGAGTTATTTCCATTAAAAATTACTTATTCATTTTGCCAAATACAAGCATCTACAAGAAGCTGCTAACAACTTACAAATATAAAAACACATATTAGAGATGCTAAAAATGCTTCAGAGATTCTTTTTGCTCAGGAGATTTTAAAAATTGATTCAAATATTAGTATACTCAATTTCTTGTGTGCTTTGACCATCACAAATATAATTACTAAGTGCTAAGAATGTATTTATGTAGTCATGCATCTATTTGTATGAAGATCTGTTAGCCCAACTGTATTTCTAGAATTTAAACGGAAGTTGTATATGGCTGTCAATAGTTTACAAACTTTTAGTCTTTTCTCTTATATTGTATATTACAAAAACAAATCCTGATCCGAACAGTTAATTACATACATATCAAATACTAAATTAAAAAGAACATTTTAATATGTTTCAAAGCAGATAAATCTGAAATAGGTATTAACTATAATTTACTAATTATTCCTCATTTGTCTCTTCTGAATATTGTAAACATTCAAATTATAGTACTAGAAGCTTTTAAAAGCAAAGGAAAAATCCATATGACTACAGTGCAAGCTTTCCTATTATGTTCTGTTGGTGACATGAGCCTGGAGGGTTACCCTCTCTAGAGGAGTCAGTTTCTATGGTAGTTCAGTCCTGGGCCTCTCCTAAATTTAAACTGAAAATTATACTAAGTAGTATCAAATTATGGAGGTGATTATTTGTTGTCTTTAGTTCATGACTATTTTTTAACATGTAAATAGACACAGCTAAGGCTCCCGGTAGGGAAAACAAAAAACAAAAACAGAACTTCCCTTGTGCATTTTCAAGGGCCTCATTAAAAATTATCAGAAAAACTATTCCAACTATAAATAGCATGGTTTTGTGAAAAATGTGAATAATTTAGCTTTTCTTCTTACATGCCATCATAAGAAAATTACTTAATAAGCATATTTACAGATAAAAGGTGAACTGACAAGCTTTTCACGTGCCAAGAACAGCTCACATTTCTTTGTTTCTTCTGCTATGGTTGTCAACATCACAAATACCTAAAGCAGTGCAGGAAGCCATATTCTTAAATGCTTTGGGGTCAGAAATAGGTTCCTCATATAGGCCCCCAGTTCAGCAAGATATTTTAAACATGAGCACAGTCCTACGGAAGTCAAAATACTTTAGTTGTCCCACTAAAGTTACATGCTTAAAATTAGACACAAGCTTGAAGTACTTTGGTGAACTGAGTTCTGCCTTAATTCTGAAACATGTTGTTTTTCTATTTCAATTTTTTTATTATTATATATTTTGGCTGTACTGTAACAACGAAAAGGAAAATGGCTATATTCACTTCGAACTTTTACAGTAGCTAAAGCTATAGTTAAAATTATATTGCCTCTTCCATTATAATCCTAGTTTTACATAATCATAAAACCCTTTCTCTGAAATTCTCCCTCCGAAATGGAAATTTCCATGCTTTGCTTTGACTCAAAGTTTAATTCTGTGGTAAAGTCTGAATAGAAGTCAGACAGTCATTTTTCAGTTAGCTGCTGATGGAGGGAAAAACAAACAAATCTGCCCCACGCACCGCTATTCCCACTGCAAAAAGATCTGCAGCATACAAAGTATTTAAACTGTATGCTGTATCTGTGAAAGAGGCAAAGAAATCCCTGTCTACACAATAGCATAAGTCTCAAACAGAGGATCTGTTCAGGTATGGACAACCTGGTGACTCCATTCAGCCTCCAATCAGATAGTGTTGAGAGTTTCTCATCATGCAGTGTTTTCATTTTACTTTGTGGATAAAAATCTCTCCAATTTGGACTGAACTGTCTTTCCGTCAATGGAAACGGAGAAATGGCCTGAAAGGACAAGGGTTTGCTCCTCTTCATCTGAGTTTTTGACCAGTCTCACTCAGAGAGGCTTTATACAAGCTCTTTAAAGATATATATACACATCACTGCTATATGTATAAATTTCATGATATAAAAGTGGAATATGTTGAAAGAGTTTGGGCCAGATGCTCAGCTGGTATAAATCAGCATAAATTCATCCTTAAATGGTGTATGTCAATATACGCCAACCAAGGATCTGACTCCTTGTGCTGTGTTGTGACTTACAGTTGTTTTTGAAAACTCGGAAAGGACACAAGACGCAACTATAAAAGCCACAGAATATCTTAAAATAAATTGCTATAAGCAGTCATTCCATCACTTTAATGCTTAGAAATTTAGTTACAATCTTCTTATGTCATTTATATAAGGGCTATGTTGAATTCACCAAACCAATTTTAATTATAATAATCATTTGCATATATGAATCTCTTACATTTATGAAGGGGAAATGTATGGAAAGGTTAGGGTTTTTTGCCTCAAACAAGCTCTATAGCTCTTTGCTTATAAAAGCATATTATTTCATAGCAGAGATAGTTAAGTGCTTTACTGCTTAAACTTTTAAACACAAAAGCATTTACCTGGCTGCACTATGAGGCAGTTCTGCTCACACAAAACGTTAAGGACTTGAATAAGATCAGAACCTACTCCTGGCTCCCAGTACCCTGGCAAGTTCCTAGGCATCTCAGAATTCTTGGGCTGCCTAGCTAATTCTTTAGTTCTTGCTATCTTGCAGGCTAACAGGAAAGGAAGAATTTAGGAGTGCTGTTGTGTTGTGAAAGCTGGTGGACGGATCAAGCAGTAAGCTCAGGGACCCTGTGGAATTTAGCTCCAGACAGCAGTAGGAACTAGGGGTAGCAATGATCCAGTTGGGTTCTTAGAAGTTGTTAGGTGCTAAGAGACTTGTTTAAATCTCTGCAAGGCATCTCTGCAGACAATGATAAGTCAATAAAAACAAAAACTCCAAATAACTATTACTTCAAAACTAATTTTCCAATAAACTATTATGTACAAGTATGTTTAAGAAATCTACATATGTGAATTTGTGCATTTGTGCATTTATAAACTGTTCGATACATGAGGGAAAACAGGCTGAAAAATAACGACACTCAAAATTTTAAAAACTCAAAAGTGACCGAGATAGATATTACCTTTGAAATTCTAGCAAAAATTATCCTAATATTCCATAGTGACCACAAATTTCATAGGTATATCTTTTAATAAGACCAAGTTATGGGTGAACATCAAAGAAGTTACTCACCTTGTGCAGTAACGATGG
This sequence comes from Platysternon megacephalum, assembly GCA_003942145.1. NCBI lineage: Eukaryota > Metazoa > Chordata > Testudines > Platysternidae > Platysternon > Platysternon megacephalum. The sequence goes on from QXTE01000074.1 coordinate 7,883,155, forward strand.
TTCTTCGAGATGTATCCCTCTATGGCTGCACCACTGTAGGTGTGGGTGCATCCCTGCACTGCTGATCGGAGAACTTGAGTAGCAGTGTCCACTGGGCCCGCACATGCGCTGTCTCTCCTCGTGCTGCACCATGAGGCTAGCCAGCGCATGGCGGCTAGTCATCCTCAGTTCCTTATCTACAGAGTCATAGAGAACTCTGAAGTAGAGGGGAGGAGGGCAAGTAGTGGAGCACCCATAGAGACACTTCTCAAAGAACTGTTGTTACTGCACAAGGTAACTTCTTTTTCTTCTTTGAGTAGTGTCCCTATGGTTGCTCCACTGTAGGTGACGCCTGAGCAGTACCCCCCTTGGTGGGCTGGGACTTCGGAGTCAGGTTTGTAACAGGTGGCATCGGAGGCAGAGTGCCTGGTGATTGCATAATATTCTGAGAAGGTGTGGACCGACGCCCATGTTGCCACTCTGCAGATCTCTGTGATCATCCTTGAGGAAGGCAACAGATGAGGAGATCAATCTCGTGGAATGTGTACGGATCGAGTCTGAATTTGGTAGCACTGTCTGATGCAATTCAAGACCCACTTCGATAGTCTTTGGGCTGATATCGCTGAGCCCTTACATCTTTCCACCATAGAGAGAAATAGTCTAAGGGACTTCCTGAAGGCCTTTGTCCTATTGAGGTAGAATACAAGGGCTCTCCTAACGTCTAGTGTATGCAGAATGGCCTCCCTATTGTCTCGGTGAGGCTTGGGGTAGAAGACGGGAAGGTGAATAGACTGATTCATGTGAAACGAGGAGGTCACTTTAGAGATGAACCTTGGATGCAGCCTAAGTGTAACCTTGTCAGGGAAGAATACTGTGTAGGTGGGATGCGCCATCAGAACTGATATTTCCCTTATTCTTCTAGCCGAGGTAATTGAAACCAGAAAGATCATTTTCATCAATAGGTAAGCTAGCGAACATGCATCTAGCGAACAGGTGGCCATAGGTTTGAAGGGAGGTCTAGTCAGCCCTTTCAACACTAAGTTTAGATCCCGCAAGGGGGTAGGAAGTTGAGGTTGAGAAAAGAGGTTTGTTATTCCCTTAAGGAACCTTTTAGTGGTTGGATGCGAAAGAACTGAGTACCCCTCTACTGGCTGGTGAAATGCTATAATAGCTGCTGGGTGGACCCTAGGAGATCTCAGGGATAACCCTGATTTTTTAAGGGTCAAGGCATATTCCAGAATGTGTGGAAGAGTTGCTGACACTGGAGAGATTTGTTGGGATGTGCACCAAATCTGGAACCTGAACCATTTCTGCAAATAAGTGTGTCATGTAGACTTTCTACTGTGTAGTATCAGGGGGTAGCTGTGTTAGTCTGTATCCACAAAAACAACGAGGAGTCCGGTGGCACCTTAAAGACTAACAGATTTATTTGGGCATAAGCTTTTGTGGGTAAAAAACCCACTTCTTCAGATGCATGGAGTGAAAATTATAGATGCAGGCATTATATACTGACACATGAAGAGAAGGGAGTTACCTCACAAAGCTGCTTTTGTAGTAAGCCAGCCACTCCCAGTCCCTATTCAAGCCCAAATTAATTTTAGTTCTGCAGTTTCTCTTTGAAGTCTGTTTCTAAAGTTTTTTTGTTCAAGTATGGCTACTTTTAAATCTGTTATAGAATGTCCAGGAAGATTGAAGTGTTCTCCTACTGGCCTTTGTATGTTACCATTCCTGATGTCCGATTTGTGTCCATTTATTCTTTTACGTAAAGACTGTCCGGTTTGGCCAATGTACATGGCAGAGAGGCATTGCGGGCACATGATGGCATATATAACATTAGTAGATGTGCAGGTGAATGAGTCCCTGATGGTGTGGCTGATGTGGTTGGGACCCAATTATTGGGAGGGGACTACATCCACCCTGATCAAATTGGCCCTGTCAACACTGGTTCTCCACTTGTGAGGTAACGCCCCTCTTCATGTGTTAGTATATAATGCCTGTATCTGTAATTTTCACTCCATGCATCTGAAGAAGTGGTTTTTTTTACCCACGAAAGCTTATGCCCAAATAAATCTGTTAGTCTTTAAGGTGCCACCGGACTCCTTGTTGTTACTGTGTAGTAGAACCTCTTGCACTTCCTTTGCGCATGAGCTTTCTAGGTGTTGGAACCATGTAGGAGCCATGCTTTGAGTTGAAGTATCCCCAAGTTGGTGCTTTGTCCTGAGAGAGAAGGTGCGGAGTGGCCGGAATGGAGATCAGTGGGCACATCATGAACTGCATCAGGTAAGGGTACCAGGTCTTTCTCGGTCATGTGGCAGCAATCTAAATTACATAAGCTTCATCCCTCTTTATCTTTAGCAGCACCTTCTGCAGAAGAGGAAATGGAGGGAAGGCGTAAAGTAGGTCCTTGTTTCACAGGAGAAGGAGAGCATCGCCCAGAGACTGCTGTCCAATCCCTGCCCTCAAACAGTAATGTGGACACTTCTTGTTCTGGTAAGTGGTGAACAGGTCTGTGGACGGTGTTCCCCACCGTGCGAACAAGTCGTGAAGTACCGACAAGTGCACCTCCACTTGTGGTCATGGGGAAAAGTGCGACTGAGCTTGTCTGCTACCATGTTCTGCGTGCCCAGGAGGTAAGCCGCAAATAAGGGGACATTGTGAGAGATGCACCAGTTCCATTGCCTCTGTGCATAGAAAGGGCAATCTGGGTCCTCCCCGGCGGTTGATACAATACATGCAGGCTATGTTGTCCGTCTGACTTTTATATGTGATCCCGCTATCAGCAGGAAAAAATTGGCACAGGCATTCCTGACTGCTCTCAGCTCGAGGAGACTGATGTGCAGAGAGATCTCTGCAGGTGACCATTTGCCTTGCACTGTCCGACCATTTAAATGCATGCCCCATCCTATGATGGATGCATCTGTGGTAAGGAGTGACTAAGGTGGTGCCTGTAAGAAGGGGATCCCTTTGCATGCATTGGCCAGGTTCTTCCACCAGTCCAGGGAGTTCTTGATCCTGGTAGGCAGTGACAGGGGTTTGTCCAGACTGTTCCTGTTTGATCTATAAACTGAGCTGAACTACAGCTGTAGGCATCGCATGTGAAGTCTGGCATGCGGAATCATCACTGTGCTGGCTGCCATATGCCCCAGGAGCTGGGGGCAGAGTCTGGCTTGCACTTGAGGGCTGCATTGAGTCGTGTCTATAAGTGATACCAGGGCTGGAAACCTGTCCTGAAGTAGGAAGGTTTTGGCCTGTAGTGCATGTAGGTCAGCCCCTATGAATTCTAGGCATTGCACTGACGTGAGGGTGGACTTCTGGGAACTGATCTGCAGCCCCAGCTCCATGAACAAGTGTATTGTGTCTTCGGTTGCTCAATGAGCCTCCTGAAGTGAGCAGGATCTGAGGAGACAATCGTCCAGGCAAGCATTGATCATTATCCCTTGAGATCATAGATGGGTGGCCACCACTGACAGAACTTTGGAAAATATTCTTGGGGCTGATGAAAGTCCAAAGGGGAGGACCTTGTATTAGTAGTGGTCATGCCCCAGAATGAACCTTAGGAAATGTCTGTGAGCCAGTAGTATGGAGACGTGAAAGTAGGCATCTTGTAGGTCGAGGGCCAAAAACCAGTCTCCCTGTTCCAGTGATGGAATGGTTGTCAATAGGGTAACCATCTTGAACTTCTGAGCTTTGACGAACTTGTTGAGAGCTCTGAGGTCCAGGATGGGTCTCCAACCTCCATTCCTTTTGGGTATTAGGAAGAAACGAGAGTAGAACCCCTTTCCTCGTAGATGTTGAGGTACTGGTTCTATGATTCCCCACTGCAGGAATCGATCTATCTTCTGCTGTAGTTGACACTCATGAGAAGGGCCCCTGAAGAGGGACAGGGAAGGGTGTTGTGGAGAGGGTAGGGAGGTGAAGTGGATGGACTATCTGGATCTAGGACCCATCTGGCCAATGCTATGCACTCCCAGGCACTGCAGAACGCTGCCAAACAATGGTCAAATGGGTGCATAGTCACAGATGGTAGTGCGGAATGGTCTCACAGCGCCTCGACCTGCCCATCCAAAATGATGCCATGGGGCAGGTGGTTGAGTTGAGGACTGGGAACCAGAAGGCTTTTGTTTCAAGAACCTCTGTTGGTATTGAGGGCTAAAGGGTCTCTTTAGCCCCGGTGTATAGATTTCCAGTGACCTGAGAGTGGCCCTGGAATTCTTCAAGGAGTGGAGAGAGGCATCAGTCTTCTCAGTGAAGAGCTTCACCCCTTCAAAGATGAAGGGTCTGCACCTCCTACAGAAAACCCGACAGATAAAGCCATGATACCCGTCTCATCACCAGAGCCGTGAAGATAGTCCTGGCAGCCGTGTCGAGGGCCGACTGCAAAGCTGTTTTTCCACCAGTTGCCCTTCCTGGATGATGGCTTTGAAGGAATCCTGGAGCTCTCTGGCAATTTATCAACAAAGTCTTCTAGTTTATTGTAATTCGTGTAGTCATAGTTCGCCGTGAGCACCTGGTAATTGGCAATTCTTCGAAACTAAGGTGACTGAGGAATACGCCTTCTTACCGAAGAGATCAAGACATTTCCAATCTGTGTCGTAGGGCATCATCCTATCGTGGTGTTGTCGTCTACGAGAGCTCAGAGCATCCACCATGATGGAATTGGGCGGTGGGTGGTCCTTTGTGAGGACATAATATTTTTTGTCCGCCCGCTTGCACGTCGGGGCCATCGAAGCTGGGGTTTGCCACACTGTCTTGGCTGGGTCTAGGATGGCCTCGTTAACTGGGAGGGCGATTTTGGCGATAGATGACGCATGGAGGATATCGATAAGCTGGTGGTGCGTATCTTTAATCTCCTCCAATGGTATGTGGAGGGTGTCTGCCACTCTCTTCGCCAGCTCTTGGAACAAGCGGAAGTCATCCGCCATGGCAGGTGGCGATGGCAAGACTGCTTCATCTGGCGAAGAGGAGGATACAGCCTTGGGTGTGACCTCCTCCTCTGTGTCCACCTCTAGCTCCTCCACTTCTTGGGGTTATGAGGCCCACAATGCTGTAGTCGAGGAGGCATGCCTGGGAGGCTTTTGGGCAATGTTTAGTGCCCTTCAGGCAGGCTGGCAGTGCGCCACTCAGGAGTCCCAGTATGGCTACTGTGGTGGCATAATATCTGGTGGAGGTGCCCGTGGGTTACCATGCCAAGATGGTGGCGGTGCCATCTGGTGGTACATTCCCAGACCCTGTTGATTTTGGGTCACATATGGAGCTGGGGAGAAAAATGGAAAAACCCCATTCAGCTCACTGTCCGATCCCTCACTTGACTTCGGAGTGATTGTGGGGAAATACCCCTTGGTCAGCCATGGCTCGGTGCTCTGATCTTGGTACCGAAGAGCGGAGGGTCAGGAGCTTCCAACATAGCCAGGTGACCAGCCTGATGGAATTCTGCTAGTACAGAGCATCCCGGCATTGATGGCGGTGCTGGGGAAGATGGGGACCTCGCCCGTATGATCTCTCCGGTGCGTGGTTGCTGGATGATCTCAGTGCCGGCAGTGCTGAGGATACCAAGCGAGATGGTGATCGCTTTAGGCTATCACAGGGCTCGCTGAGGGCACTTCCCGCTCTCTTTTTCGACTTGTGAGAGGAGTCCCCAGACCATTTCTTCAACCCACTGTCCTTCAAAGTCGAAAGTTGAGGAGAAGACTCACACCTGCCAGAGGACTGGGGTTAGAGAGCTGCCGCCATAAAGATGATTTTCTGGCAGAGCTCTCTGTCCTTGTAGGATCTTAGTTGGAGTTGCTGGCTGAGGGAACACTTTTGCTGGATGTGGCCCGCGCCACTCAGAGTGCTTGTCCACGACCAGGATCGCCTCATTACAAGTGCGACACTTCTTGAAGCCCAGAGTGCTGGGCATACCCTTGTCCAGCGGGGAGTTCCCCCACCACGGGCAACACAGAACAAAGTCTTCTTTTCTTCTTCTTCTTCTTTTTTTTTTTTAAAAGGCACAGCCAAATAAAAGTCAAAGAAGGCTAAAGGGCTTCTAAAAGCTAAAGATTAACAACTGAAAAGTAGAGTTAACGATCCACTAACGGACAGCTAAAGGCTCTAAACAGGGGTGGTTGAGAAGGAACTGAGGACGATTAGCCCACACATGCTGGCTATCTCATCGTGCAGCACAAGAAGAGACAGCGCATGTGCGGGCCCAACAGACACAGCTACCAAAGTTCTCCGATCAGCAATGCAGGGACACAGACACACTTACAGTGGAGCACCCATAGGGATACTACTCAAAGAAGAATTAAGGTTAATTATGGTCCTCTGCTCACATCCTTAACCATAACTAAGGAGGCACAATTACAATGGCTCCATGATAGTCTTAAAAAAGCAATCAATAAAACAACAAGTGCACTTATATACCATAGAACTCGAAAGACTTCACAGAGATTAAGTTAATTCACAACACCCATGTGAGGTATGTTAGATATTTCAATAATTTTATACGTGTAAACTGAGGCATAGAACATTTATATAACTTGCTCAAAGTCACACAGAACACCATTCTGCAGACCCTTTCATGAAAAATTCTTATTCACCTAAGTAGCCTTATTGATTTGAATGAAAGTATCATGCAAGTACAGATATGCAGAATCAGACCCAATGTAAGTGACAGGGTCCTGGTTCCCTGTCCTCTTATGACTTAAAAATATATATTTAAGTCTTTAGACCAGGGGTCTCAAACACGCGGCCCGCAGGGTTATTTCATGCGGCCCGCGAGCTCCTCACGGCCCCCCCGCCCTTCCCCAACGTTTACCTAGAGCGGCTGCCTGCCTGCCCTGCNCCTCCGACCCCCTGCCCCGACCCACTGCCCTGAACCCCCGCCACACGTCACACCCCTGCCCTGAGCCCCCTGCTGCACCCCTCCTGCACCTGACCCCCTGCCCTGAACCCCCACAACACCCAACACCCCGACCCCCTGCTCTGAGCCCCCTCCTGCACCCCAACCCCCTGCCCTGAGCCCCCTGCCACACCCTGCACCCCTCCTGCACCCCTCACCCCAACTCCCTGCCCTGAGCCCCCGCCACACCCCACACCCCTCCTGCGCCCCCTGGGGGCAGGGAGGGGGCAGAGTTGGGGTGGGGATTTCAGGGAAGGGGTTGGAATGGGGGCAGGGAAGGGGTGGGAAGAGGCGGGGCAGGGGCAGGGCCTCATGGAAGGGGTGGAGTGGGGGCAGGGCCAAGGGCGGCGAGGGGGAGGTGTCAGTAAATGCGGCCCTCGGCCCAATGTACTAGTCCTCATGTGGCCCTCATGGTCATTTGAGTTTGAGGCCCCTGCTTTAGACCCTGTAGCGGGGTGGTCACCCCGCTCCTGCCCTGAGGGGCTTAGAACAGCCCAGCAGAGGGCTGTGGCTGGGGCAAGCAGCTCCCAGGCTGATTGGGGGAAGTAGGCCCAGCTGGGAGCCACGCCCCAAACAGACTGCAGCTGGCCTGTATAAAAGGCTGGAAGCCAGGAGCACAAGGAGTCTCTCTCTGCCTTCAGAGAGAGAAGGGCGTGGCTGCTGGGAAGCTCAGGGTGCCTAGAGTGAGGCAGGGCTGGGGAAAGACCAGAGGGGCTGGGGAACTCCAGGCTGGCAACTCCCCAGGCTGCAGGGCCTTGTGCAAGGCTCCAGAGAGGGGCAGCAGGTCCAACCCCAACCTAGCCTATGATGAGTGGCTGGCACTGCAGTCTGGCCCAGGGCGCGGGGGCTAGTTGGAAACTGGTAGTAACCTATGACTGAGGCAAGGTGGGGATAGTGGGTGGGGGTTCCCCTGGGAGGGGGAGACCCAGAGAAAGGGGCACCGGGGTCCTGGGAGGGACACGGGCCAGTGGCAGCCGGATCACCAGCCTGCAGGGGGCGCTCCACGACGCTGGAACGAGCTAATTCCCGAGACGACCAGCAGGAGGCGCCGCAGGGGTGAGTCTGCGCTCCCTTACAGACCCTCTATGGCAGAGGTAATCAATTATTTTTGTCAAGGTCAAAACTTCTTGGTCAAGGTACAGTCATGGTCCAGACTCCAGAGAAAATACAGAAATAATAACAATAAAGATAAGTAAATAAAAAGATTTCGCAGTCTGTTCAAAAGCTTCTGGCGATCCAGATTTGGCCGCCTCTGGTCTGCCTATTCATCCTCACCCTATTCACACCCTGCGTTATGGCCTTTATTCTAGGAAAATTTTTACTTTCTTTTTCAGTACTGTTGTACCAGCCCTGATGCTACCAGTGATGAAAGCTGTAGTGAAGACTGGATGCTCACATGTCTAGCGCTGTCATTAAGCAGGACTAGATGCAGTAAAAACTCCTGAGCCTTTTCTAGCTTAAAACCTCCACCAATATTATCTCTTGCAGAGCTGCAACTATTGGGAATTATGGGTTGAAAAATCTGCTAGTGAACAAGTATGCCTAATTCTCCCCTTGAGGCTGCTTTGTATTGACACACAGGCTGATATCTCTCAAAGTATCCAAAACAGACTCTGATACATTAGCACGCATTGTAGTCATTATTCGCCACAGATGCATTTCCGCCTGTGGCAGTCCTCATGTAGACCAGACTCTTCTATGCTAGATCTTGAACCTCTCTTTCCATCAGTGCAGCTATGGAGAAGGAGAAGTACAACAGTAAAATCTGTTGTAAACAAGGCCTTTCTGGACCGAGTCCTGTTTTGCTTCTCAAAGGCTTCCACACTATTGTGGGGATCTTAATCTAATAAAAGCTGCCTTCAAGACTCAAGTCCAATCAGGCAAAGCTTCGAAGTAGGCAAGCAAGAGCTACCAGTCTGGCATAGGGAGGAAAGAAAGCTGAACAGGCTACTCTAAAGATTGTTGGCAGCTATTAATACTGTAAAATAAACCTACTTTGCAGTAGCACCACCTGGTGGTACAAGTTTCCTTAGATAGTTTATTTAGAATGATTTAAAAGAAAATTCTTTAAAATGTCTAAACAGCATGAAATTAAAGTGTAATAAAGCAAAACAGTGCGTGTGCATTCTTAATACTTAATAATAATTGGATGTTTCCTAAATTTATTGAATCTATACATCTAAATTAAATCACTGCTACACCATATTTTCGCATCGTTGTACTACTTGAAGTTCTATGACTACTGATTCAGCAACTGCAGTTGCTAGATACATTTTTCTGCCTTCAACTTATGGATCAGCCTTTCATGTAAATTAAATGTACTTAGTTTCTTTGCTAAACTGTATTCCATACTCTGACAAACATAACCAATGTTATTCTGTTAGTTTACAAGTATTTAGGTAGAAAGTAAAACTGAAATTATGGAAATCCATTCTTGAAAATTTTAGCAGATGGATCAAATATTATGGGGGGGGAGTGGAATTAGTAACAACTATCTGGTTTAATGGGATTCCTGCTGGGATTCTTCAACACAATAGGAACGTGAAAGTTTTAAAGTTCCAAATGGAGCAGGAAAGGTGCGTTGATGTTAGATCCTAACACTATCAAAGACAGCACAGTAATTATCTCGCAGGAAGGACTGTAACTGTACATCTGAGCTGCAAAAAATGCAACTTTATAAACATGTCTTACACATACACACAAGTGCATAGACAAGAACTAAAATATTAAAATATTTTTATATCTACCACTCTATTACAATAATAAATATCTGCCTTCAACATAGCCCTTCACCTCAGGATTTCAAAACATTCCGTAAAGGTAGTTTATCACCATCTATAAAATGATGCTTATGAGGCGGGGAGTAAAGTCACTTGTGCAAGGACACACAGTCAGTCAGTTGCAGAATTGGGAGCAGTACCCAAGTCTTCTGACTTGGTTGTACACTCTAACAGCTTGAACACACTACCTAAGGGAAGAATGAGTCCTTAGTTTCAGCATTTCTTTTACTAATCTTCAGGCTGACAGGATCTGCAATTTTCTCTTCCACTTCCATTTTTGCACTAAATATTTATGTAAGCATGAAGCATAAATAAACTTTATATCAGCAATTCCAGATTTTTCCACCACTCCAGTACATCAATTAGAAAAACATCGTTCTCAGTAGATGCTAAATCTTGAAATTATTTTATCAACTTTATAAATATTTACTCTGTATCTGTCAGCTGACATATTTAAGATATAAAAAAGTTCCACTGAAGTTCAGTTAAGCATATGCGTAAATCTTTAGAGCATCAGAACCTAAGTGTTATCCAATTTCAAACACTTATATGAAGCAAATAAGCATTGAATAATGTGAAATTTACAGCTGAACTCTGCACATACAGTTTCTGATTTAAAGAAAATAAGAAATCAGATAGGGCAAGGTGGCAGATATACTTGCTGGGAAGTTTTAGAATTATCACTGCAACACTGATTATGAAAGCCTGAGCAGCATTTTTTGCTTTGGTTAGCAACAATGTTATATCATTAGAAAACCGACAGAAAACGAAGAGGTATGGTGTGCACCTTGAGTATTAGAATGGTCAAGAGATCAGACTTCCTGTTGGGAAGTATCTGTCTTGGGTATTAAATATAATCACTGAACATTTCTTTCAAAAGGAAAAAAAGAAGAAATCTGAGATTAAAAAATACTTTTGCCCCACAAATCACCAACTTAGAAGGTTACTGTGAAATATCAGGTAAAAATACTTGGTGTAAACTCAAAATATGATTTATTAAAAACTGAAGTGGAAAATATTAAGGTGGTCTACAGTGCACAGGTAATAGAGAATGTATTTTTTATAGAAAGGCTGAGAAAATGAAAAACAATATTAAAAGTAAAAGTATTCAGATATTAGGCATTAGAAAAAGGCTCAACGACATTGACTCCGTAGAGGTGGTCTGGGATTTAGTGGAGATAAAATCTGATCCTCCATTGTGGATTAACCAGCCCTTTCAAATCCTGGGTAAGCCCAGTAAGACTTACTGCACTTCCATAATTTTGAATGGAAATAATTCATGGGAATAGCAATACTGTACAATTATTATATCATATGTCTCAGAGCAAGAGAGAGGGGCCAGGAATTTAGACTAAAAAAGAAAGTTTGTTATATGAAGCAACAAATGTATATGATCCTAGATGTTTCTCAAGCAACAACTGAGAAAGCACAAATTTTGTGGTTAGTAATCCAAGTTTTCTCCTTTCTTCTGTGGCGCTCTACCCTGCCCAGCTGTGTATAATTCTGGATTACATTAAATTCTGCATAATTATTTTATGACGACGAATTCAGAAAACTCTTGGACACAAAGTTGGGCCCATGAAGAGGAGACTGCAGCCCTCTCTAAACAACTTATTAAGTCATTCAAACAAAATACTTCCTATATTTTAATTTGCTATTTTTGGAGAGGAGAAGTGTTGTTCACTACAAGTGAATGGGGGAATTTTCTTCAATCATGTTCCTCTTAGGACCAAGTGTAATAAAAGTTGTAAAATTAAATATGGCAGAGCTTATTTTTGTGGCAAAAAGCACTGATAGAGATGTTATGGGAAAGTTATGTATAAGATTGTCTGTACAACAGATTCTAAACTGAATAATATATGTGTGTCTAGATTTTCTAGACCTTTGTAGGTCTAACAATTTAGGGGGGAAATGACTACTAAAAATAGAAATATAAAGGAATTTTTAAAAATTCAGATAACCCATTGAGATACATTACCTTTTGGGGGGTGGGGAGGAAGGAAGAAAAAAAGGACAAACACACATACATATATATCCACACAATCAAATTCTGCTCTCAATTACATTAGCATTAGCATACAGGACTTCAAAACACTTAAATTTACCAGACACCTACCAGCCAGAGGTGGATATCAGAGGATACATCTACTGAACTAATAAAACGTGTTATATCCATGAAGAAACTTACAAACAGCATTTTAAAAAATGAATCTTTTCTCCACTGACCTAGCGTAAGAGCAATGGGCAGATTTCATTTTATGGTATGTGTGCCCCCACCCACAGCCAGAAACCAGAACCTTATAATTAAATTTCAATTATACAATCTGTGTTTTGACTAGTCTTTAGCAATGTTAAGAATTTAAATTGTCACAACCAAGCTTTGAAGTTAACACACCATTAACATGAATGAAGAAAGTTCACCCCTCTGTTGGTTCTATTGTTTGAGTCCGTCTGAAGACACAAGACAGCAATGAAGTAATTTAATGAATGGTGTCTTCACAATAAAAAAAGGTAGATATTTTATTCTGGAGACTAAAGCAATGTGAATGAGGGCTACATTTTCTGATTTTTGGAATCTGTTGATTTTATGCTGCCTTATCACCAAACTTACCGAAACTAACTCCATTTCATCTTTTAAATAGCATTGGAAGACACAATAAGAAAGTTGAATGCATATTAAAAAAATGTTAATCATTTCCCTAGAAGATCTGCAATAAAAAAAACAAAAACCTCAACATCTTGCTATGAAAATGCAAATATGTGACTAAATCAACTAAAATATTTAGTTGAAAGCATTATGAATCCTGAGAAGAGACTGCACCCTGCTGGAAGACTTGTTAACTTGCTGACACATTTAGTTGATAAAACAAATCAAAAACTTATATATACTTACATATATACACACACATAAAATATTTGCTCTGCAAAATGAAAAAAGCATTTTATGTATGGGCCATTTTACATTATGATTCTTTGGTTTCAAGTGTCAGTCATACAAGGCATATCAAAGTATAAAGCTGAATGTCTCCAAGTACCATTACATAACCACAGAGCACCCGTGGCTTTCCAGAAGTCTTTTAAAAACAGATATTTTGTTTGTCACAGCAGATACAGAAAGAATAAGAGAAAAATCTGAGTATTATTCAAACAATGAGGTTTATCATATAATTTGAACTGTAATAAAAAAAAGAAAAAATAAACTTTACAATTAAAAACACTTTCAGGTGCTGACAGATGACTATAAATTTGCATTCATTTTGACTGAAAATAAACCATCATATTATCTGCACATTTACTGAATACCATATGTAATAAAATGGCATAACTTTATTTTCATCCAGTCTCTTGACACAAGAGAGAGTTTTTATGACAGAGTGGACTGGCCAGATGACTGGGTTAGTATTCAGGGTCACTGCATTCATGAGCTCTCAATTAAAGTAAGAGGCAGGAGTAGACTATGCTAGTGGAGCAGGAAGCCAGAACTCATTTAACTCAGCCTGCATTTAATTCAAAGCAAGGATGTTTCCCAGGAATAACTGAAGATGTAATATGCCAAGATCATACATTTTGCTGCCAGTAGCCAATGAATAAACTGAGAACATTATTTTAAAGAGTTTGAGACCGGAAAGAAAAATAAAATTCTAGTCTAACGTCCTGTACACAGTAGGCCATTAAATTTCACCCAAATACCCCTATATTAAGCTCAAAGACTTCAATTAGCATAGGCATTTCAGTCCTCAAGAGAATATGCTATGTGCCACATGTATAAACCAGGAGAGGTCAAAGTGCCACCAATGCCCAAGGCTACTGCAATGGCAGGGAACTGATTAGGTGAGACATACCCAGATAATCCCAGAAGGCGAACCATGTCTACAGAGGAAGTGAAACACCCCAAAGTCCCTGACCTGGGAGAAATTCCTGCCTGACCCCCAAATCTGGCAATCAGTATGACCCTGAGCAGGTGAGCAAAGACATACCAGCCAGGCATCTAGAAAGGATTCTCTGAACCATCGCAGAGCACTGCTCCACTACACTAGGGGTCCCATATCCAGTTGTGGCCAATCTCTGATATATCAGAGGAAGAAGGGGAGAAAAAAAGGCAAAATACACCTATGGGGAAAACCCCCTCCCCCAATACAGTATGAATCATAGAATCATAGAACTTAAGATCAGAAGGGACCATTATGATCATCTAGTCTGACCTCCTGCATGATGCAGGCCACAAGAGTTGACCCACCCACTCCTGAAATAACTCTCACCCTTGACTCAGCTGTTGAAGTCCCCAAATCATGATTTGACGACTTCAAGCAGCAGATAATCCTCTAGCAAGCGACCCCTGCCCCATGCTGCGGAGGAAGGCGAAAAACCTCCAGGGCCTCTGCCAATCTACCCTGGAGGAAAATTCCTTCCCGACCCCAAATATGGCGATCAGCTGAACCCCGAGCATGTGGCCAAGATTCTCCATGCAAAGAGAAGTTGTTACGGTCTTTCATGCCAAACCTCCATAGGCAAACCAGAGGGCACTAGGGCACTGCAAGTGTCTTGCAGGCCACACTTCGTTACTCCTGAGGGTATTCTACACCAAAAAATTAACAGTTCCGCGCACAATATTTTAAAATTCTGCAAGTTTTATTTGTCAATAAATAAATGCAGAGGCTCCAGCATGGCAGTGGGGAGAACAGGCCACTGGCTGCACGAAAGTGGAAGATCACCCTGCAGCTCCCCCCGCCTCCCCTTCCCCCCCCCACGCACAGACATGGACTCAGCAGTGAGGCTGCGCCCGACCCTGACACAGCACAAGGCCTGGGCCTGCCTCAAACATCCTGGGGCCCTGACCCTCTGCTCCAGATGCACCAGGTGTGGGGCAGGTCGGCTCAACCAGGCAGGATCCAAGTGTGGAGGGGCTCAGGGGGATCCAGGTGTGGGGTGAGAGGATTCTTTGTGGGACAATTTAGCTGCAGGCAGCTCAGTGGGGGGCCTAGATATGGGGGGATCTGAATGCACAGAGGCTCGTTGGGGGGGTTCCAGGTGCAGGGTCAATGAGACTCTGCAGGGTCAATGGGACTCAGCGGAGGGGTCTGGGTATGGGGGTCTCAGCGGAGGGGTTTGACGCAGATACTAAGGACTTGTCTACACTTTGAAATTTACCAAAACAACGATTCCAGAATAATTATTCACGTAAATTTCCAAATGTAGACAAGCCCTCATATTAGTCCATGCTATCCAAGTACAATGCAAAACTAGCTACAGATACACCCCCACCCCACCCCCCGATTTATGCAATCGTTCCGTTCCGGAAAGCCTTGCATAACTCGAATTTTGCGTAAGTTGGAAACGTATATACGTACGTTATGCAAAAATTTCTGCAACTCGAAAATCCTATTTCTGGCTTATAGAACTTTTTCCAAACGTGCGAATTTGCTTAAATCGGGTCTTGCGTAACCCGGGGAGCGTCTGTATAGTCAGCACTCTCCTTCCTATCAACGTAACATTTCTCCCATGTATCTAGCCTCCTGCTTAAAGTTGAGAATTGGAAGTTCAATCCAGACATCAAGAGTCACAAGTGTTAACAAGTTCCTAGAGATACCACACCACTGGTTTGACTGCAGTGTAAATAATAAACTTTTTTTCCTAAAATGCTGAGGATATGTAATTACAATGACTATGCAACCAGTTGTGGAAAATGCAACGGTGTGCATCAGCTGATACTGTTGTATTTAACAGGGTTTTTTAAACAAAAAATTATTTAATGAGCTATTACTATCAGCCAATAATATTTGTCATCACATGCATGGTTTTCACAATTAGTAGAGCATAAAAAAGTATTTTCGTACATTTTGATAACACAAAATTATTTCCAACTAAAAATCCACATATGGACTGTACAGATATAGACTTCAATACCATGCTGTTGATTTTCTGAAGAATATAAAACACTTTCAAAAAGAAAAACAGGTCTTGAGCATTACTAGAGTAATATTTTCCCAATGAATACACATTACTTTAATTAAGCATTGATACCCACAAACGTGTTAGAGCATTTGGAATATAAATCACATTTTTTGTGTTTTTTTAAGTTGCTTAAGGTAAAAATATTTTTACTACAGTTCAACTCCAAAAATGCATTCTAACAAATATTAGATCCAAGATAGGTGGGTCTATTTCTTATTAATCAAAAGGAAATAAGGTGAATACATATTAGTATTTAAGGTTGCTATAATCAATAAAGGTCCTTTGCTATACAGAAAACAAAGCAAGATACATTTAAAATGGCTTTACATCAAAGGACTAAGTTGTGTAGCTCCTCTATTTTTATTAAGACTCTTTCCTCATAAGAAAATGCAATGTTGCCAACCTTTGCAATTTTATTATGAGTCTCACAATATTTAGTGTTTTTCTCAAAGCCTGAGCTCCTAAAGGCACGTGATTACATGAGGATCTCATCTTTCATTAAAAAAATAAAAATAAAAAAATAAAATAAAATAAAAAAAAATTCTGGCCATCATGGTTGTGGAAAAAAGCTTGAAAATGTGGTTTGAGTATGACCCAAAGACTCAAAAACTAGAAGGCAAATAAAAAGAACACCAAATTTATTATTTTATAAAATCTCATGATTTTAAGACAATCTTGAGGTTTTTGGGGACCTGACTCCTGATTTCTGAACAGTTGGAGTTGGCAACACTGGAAATGCTCCTACCCTCTCCTCATCATTATCCATCAACTTCCACAGACCTCCCTTACAAGGAAGCCAATATTAACAACAGAAAGTTGTAACTGAGCAAAATGAGCACAAAACTAGAAGGAATAAATTCCTCAGCTTTAATCCCAGATGTGACACAGACTCCCTCTGCAGCCTTGGGTAAAATATTTAACCTCTCTGGGCCTGATTGCCACTCCTATATTGAGTAGTACCTTTATATCATGGGTAGTCCCATTACTCAGCATGAGGAAGGGTAATAGGATAAGCCACATTGCCTCTATTTCCCCAGGCGCCTAACTAACCATGTGGTGCAAACTTAACACATGTAAAGTAATTTCAAAATAAAAAGAGCAATACATGTTAAGTATATCATATATATTCCAAGACAAAAAGCTAAGTTAAAATGAAGTTAAGGTTGAAAATAAATATCAGTAATTTAAAGGTAAAAGGTGTTACAGAAATGTTGGAATTAGCCGAGAAATCAAGCACCATTAACCCAGGAAACAGAGTTAAGATTAAATTTAAAGGAAATTCAAGCATGTTAAGGTATGAAAATGCTCAGATAAATTACCCATACAACCTTAAGTCTGCCCTGGAGTGACGCCAGTCAATGTAAATGATATTACAATTAATGTATTTTAGAGCTTGAGGTCCCAGATTAAACTGAGTTTTAAAAACACATTATGTTTTTTATCCCTCTCTCTCTTTTCCCCCCCTTCCCTCAATGAGAAGGTAGCAGAGGGGAGTGTGTCAAGTTCCTGACATCCCAATGTCTCTGCACTTACAGCAGTTTTGCATCCTTCAGCAGTTTTGCATCAGCCCTCCCAGCAGCATTGCCTGGGTGCACAGTAGTGAATACAGCAGTGCCAGAGGCAGTCTTTAAGGTTGCCCATTTGACCAGCCCATAAATAATTGGTCAACTGGCTAGTCAAAGTGTCAAATATTTTAAAACGCTAATTTATTAGAACAACAACAATAATAAAAAAGAATATTACTTTATGGTTTCTTGGCCTTAGATACTTATACCTAATTAGAAAAAAAACAAGTTACTTAACGGAGTTATTTTAACTCAGAAAAATACAAAAAACAAAAATACAAAATACAAAGTACAAAAAAAAAAAAAAAAAGAAGACAAAAAATGCAATGAAATTAAATTCTTTAAAAAAAAAAAGGCCAATGCCTACATGAGGGCATTCTTGTCGGAGTATTTCATTGTGTTTCAATAATAATAAGCAATCAACTGATTGGTCAACTGAAGTTATTTAACTGGTTAACTGACCAGCCTGTCACTCCTTGTTTCAACTACTGATTCCCGAGCTAGGATTCAGTCACTGAATCTTTAGCAACAGAGACAGCTGGGCCAAATAATCTACCACTGAGAGCTGTTGATAAATTAGTATAGCAGCTTTCATATTGCTGACTCAGTACAACCCATAGAATTATAGGATGCTAATTAGCTGTAGAGTAAGGGTATTTATTGGTTGTTACTTCTGATGTCACAGTTGCGAATTAATATGACTTTAGCTGTTCATCTAACCTTGTCTATATAATCATAATAGTGATATACAATTGTTAATAGCTTCATTTAATTACATCCTAATTTTTTCACATGTAATTTATGCACAAGATTTCAATGAGTTTTAGCCATATGGAAAGTCTGAAGAATCTATGTTATGCCATTATTAAGTTAATTCAGAACCAAGGGGGGGAGGGGGGAGGAAAAGGGACACTGACACCGAGTGCGATTTTTACTAAGACCCAATTCTTCACTAATTAATTTGAGTTAAAATGAACTAAGTTATTTGTAAAGTCTCAGAAAATTAATTCTGTACTCAGAGTAATATTGCAGAAAATATGTTATATTCTTCATACATAACAAAGAGGTTGAATCCCTACTTTAAATGCAAAACTCAACTCAGCCTGAATTACTGAGCTATGACTAGTGCTGCCGTAACATGTTTTGGTATCACTACTTTTGAGACAGTAACCCACAACAAGAAAGCTGTGGTCAAACTACAAGTCACAATATAAAAGCAACAAGTCTGTGTTGCTCTGTTGCACTATTGTAAGAAGCAAACCAACTTATGTAAAATACATACAACTGTCAAGCATTTTTAACAGAAATAATGTAGTACAATATTGTGGGTTTTACATCTGGCATTACACCACAAATGAAAGAAAGAATGCCAAATATTACAGGAAGGATAGGTTACTGATGTACCACTCCAGTTTTGCATGAGAAATGAGGGAGGCAGTGTTTCGGTGCTCTTAGACCAGTGAAACTTTTTGACAATGTAGTTCTCACCCACCATCTTTCCCCTCCCAACGTTTCCCCTTCACCCCTCTCTACCCACCCACAGCACGCAGCTTCCTCCCAGCTGCATGCCTGCCAGGCACATTTGCCAATCTTCTTGGGTACTGACTGGCACAGAAGCAGCTGCTAAAAGCATGCTGGATGTCTTCTCTATGTTTCCTGCCTGCTCTGCAGCTCCTCCCACTTCTCAGGCCATCAGTTACTGTTGAGGTCATCATTAGTTTACAGTAGGTCATGTCATATTACTCCCTTTACATCTTCTCTCTATCTCTCACACAATTGTGTATGTGTGTGTGTGTATATATATATATATACACACACACACACACACACACACACACACACCTCTCTACCCCGATATAACGCTGTCCTTGAGAGCCAAAAAATCTTACCGCTTTATAGGTGAAACCGCGTTATATCGAACTTGCTTTGATCCACCGGACTGCGCAACCCCGTCCCCCCAGAGCGCTGCTTTACCGCGTTATATCCAAATTCGTGTTATATCAGGGTAGAGGGGTGTGTGTGTGTATATTTTATATATATATATAGAACACTGCTATAAATTATTATTAGAATATTTAAATTGTACAGAGCCATAGACGTGCATGGCACTTTACAGACAATAAAAGAGCATCTCTACCCCCCAAGGAGTTTACAATTTAAGTAAATCATAATAGAATTTAGTGTAGAATACAATATAGTGTTTTATATGCATGTATTTTTGATAACTGCATTACTCATGAGCAGCAAGGGGTTATGTAAGCCATCCCAAACTACACCAACATTGTACTATTTTGATTATCTGTACTTTGATTATCCAAAACTCCCCATTATCTAAACAGGGCTATGTCCCATAAAATCTTAATTAAATTTAAGATTCCCTCAATTACCTGATCTTAGTCAGTGTACCCTAGGGTATTCAGACAGTCTAGGTTATATATACTGATATCATATATTTTTGCCATATATTTTAGACAAAAGGCATTTTAGAAAACGTCAGTATTTTATTTATTTTTTTAATTGATAACATTGTAAAAAACAAATGTTTAACTTGGTATAGTTTTTCATATGCCTCCACTTCCTCATCCAGGATATGTCATATAGGCCTCCGTGTGAGAGGAAAAAATAGTACAGTAATAGGTTTTAAAAAAACCAACCATTTTCTAAAACTGTTTTTTCAATACATCCTAACTTCATGACTATAAGCTATGATAGTTCATGAACTGCTGGGGCTAGGATCCAATGTTTTCTTTTATTCCATTAGATAGCCAAGATTCCTAGTTCTCCAACGGGATATATTTGTGTGTGATTGTAGGAGACACATGCACACACAACGGCTCCATTTTACCGCTTCTCGGCTCTCTATGAGCTGGGAGGTGAAAACTTTACTTAACTGGCTTATATCACCTTAGTGATTTTTTAAAAAAATTTGTTGCAGAAAATTGTGTTGTGTTTAAAACATACAAATGAATGCAGCAACAGAAAAAAAAAACAAGCTGAATATAAGTTTACACACCAAACTGTATCTGGACAGATACTTAAAACACTTATTGACCTGATAGTATAAAACACTGTTACAATGGGGGGGTTGCGCAAGTGAGGACAGTAGGACTTGGCCCATTAGCTTTATGTGTGTGTGTGTGCATGCATGCGTTTGTTTTAAGAAGCTGTACTAACTTTAAAAAGATCCATTGGCTCCACGGCATCAAGCCAAGCTCCCAAAAGACTGCAAAAGAGAGGCAGCTCCACAAGTCTTTTGTTTTCTACCCTATGTTGTAATTTAGCATACAAGGTTACAATAGAAAAAGAGAAAAAATCCTGTTCTGTATCTGAATGTTAAATTCATTGTCATCACTATAGTTATAAACTCTTTTTACACACCTCGGCCACGATTTTCAAAAATGTGTGCGCTAAATTGAAAATTGTCTACTTGGGACTGTCTGATCTAAAAGTTACTATAGCCTCTGGAAAAGATACCATTTCTTCTTTCTGTCTTTGTTAGCATAGATTAAGGCAAAATCCCAACACACAATAGTCCCCGAAGGTGCAATTCACTTAAATACCACTCACGCTTATTTTGAGAATTTAAATGGTTACACAGGGCCTGTGGGGTGCCTCTGCTGGGTTAATATCGCCCTCAGTGAACAGCAAATGGTGGCATACACATGTGATAGCAGATGGCTGGTTCTAGGGATGAGATGAACTTTGTGTTTATGATGGTCCCAACAACACTCTCAAGGTCCCATTATTATATGATCCAGAGAAGAGAGGGATAGGCAATGGTTAGAAGTTATGTGACCAGGTGTGTATGAGAATGCTGACAGTCCGAGGGAGAACATAAAATTGAATAGTTGTAATGTATAGCCCAGTATAGTCTTAATCCTGTTCGTTGTAAGTTATCAGTCTGCATATAATCACTCACCTCTTTTTGTTGTATTTTAGTTCATTTTTTCCATGAAGGTGGATATTTTTAAAGGAAAAATAAACTAAGTGGTGATTATTTTTAAGTTAAAATGAGAGTTAAATGAGTTTTTATACTAATTAAAATAATAACTATAATAATTTCACTGCAGCCATGTTGGTCCCAGGATGAGAGATCAAAAGCTATTACTCACCCACCTTGTCTTTCTAAAATTTTTAATGCAGATTTTCAAATATAAATCTAAAAAACAGGCGAGTTAAAAAAAAAAAACACCATCTCAGAATATGTTCCTACAACTACTATAATTTTCACATATACAATCTTACAGCCCTGCTCTTAATTATCAGCTTCAGATTTCTTATAATCTTCATGGAGATTCCAAATCAACATATTAATTTCAAGCAAGAGGTGAAAAAATGGAGAATAGCTATATAAAATGAAAGGGATAAACCTTTAAGAAATGTAATGGATTTAGCAATATATAAACTTCAAATGAAATGCAAGTTCCCATTGCTCATTATTAACCATTGTATTTTACCAATTATTGTAAGAGAAGTATTTTCTCAGTCAGCTTGCAACCAATATAAAATGCCAGAGTTTTGACAGAAAGTATCAGTTTTCTTACTTATTTCAAAATACACACACTCTCTCTTCTAGTCTAGTCCCCAACAAAGCATAATTCCCTCTTCCTGCTCAGGGATATAATTATGTCTTCATTAGTTCTGAAATGCAGTACAGTAGGAATCTGTTGATTTTTTTTGGCAGCATAGGCATATTGAGTAAGGATAACCAGATGCTGCTTACATCACTTTTCAGATACATACAAATTAAAACGAAAACAAAAACCAATCCACAGGTGTTCATGAAAGCAATAAATTCAGTGCTCCCCAACTATTTGGCTCCCTGATATAAGGCTTTTCTACTTTGGGTCCCAAAAGGAATGTAGTGTGTTCACAATTCACAGCTATTTCATGATCTCAGATGTATGAACCAAATACAAATTATGCAGATAAAACTTTGTAACCATCTGGTCATCTAAAACATTTTAGATAAAAACTAAGTGACCCACTTATTGGTACGTAAGATGTTTTCCCATCCTGAATTTTCTTTTGCCTTTTTGTTGCATTTTGATTGAAAGCAAGGCAGACAGGTTGCAGAACTTTACTGTATTTTGTTCTTTTGTTTGCACACCAACAGGTGCATGAACAGCCAGTAAGTAGGCTGGTGCTAAGAAGTGCACAATAGCATAACTGCTCAGTTATGCTCTAGAAATCAGTGAAAATACCAAGGAGGAAATAAAACAAACAGAAGTTCATAAGAAAAATAAGAGGAGTTATCATTTGCAAGAATGCATAGTTA
Source organism: Platysternon megacephalum (assembly GCA_003942145.1). Taxonomy (NCBI): domain Eukaryota; kingdom Metazoa; phylum Chordata; order Testudines; family Platysternidae; genus Platysternon; species Platysternon megacephalum. The sequence goes on from QXTE01000074.1 coordinate 7,905,589, forward strand.
TAACCAAAATGACACTTTCATTCCAAGCCCCTATTCCTCAGTGGTTTATGACTTTCCAAAAAACACTGCCTTTGGGGCTAATATTGTTCATGTTTCTTCCCATTTCAGAAATACTTTTTATTTGTTAGTTTCGGGGTTCTTGGGAGGGACACAGTGCGCTTAATTTGTAATGAAAGAGGTGGCGGAGCTTAAGCAATTTTTTTACATTCATAACTGATGCAGCAGAGATGCCGGGGCTATGAACTGCCACGCCTAGAGGTGCCGGGCAGCCCTGGCAAACCTTGGCACAAATTAAGCACTGGAGGGACAGAAGAGGGGAAGCTCAGGGAAAATTTGAGTTATCAGAACAATTTTTTAAAAATGGATTTTACAGTTGTCACATTCTTTTTTATTCTTTGATAATTCAAAATTAGTTTGTATTTAGAAGTTCAAAGTTAGCCTATTTGCAAGTCCCTAAATAAAAGATTATTCACTTTGATACATATTAAATAAAAACTAGACTGAGAAAACACAAGCTATGACGTAAGTGAAAATGCTTCACTACAGATGCTCAGTATGTTAATTTTATTTACCAAATGAAGTATATACAGAGTGCAGTTATCCAGATATGAGTTGAGAGTGTGTGTACAGACTGGATAAAAGTATTTAATTTTGCATTTTATATTTTTAAAATTCTGAAGTCTTTTTGAATGTCTGAATGTACAGACATTTGTCTGAAGGGTTATGTTCACCTTCAACCATTATAACAACTTATATAAATTGAAATCAATCAGTTTAATATCTTGAATTAATATCATACGTTACAAATCTGCACGAGCATCCAAGCAGCTGGAAAGGAATCCAGTGCCAACATATAGGATACTGAACTGACACTTTGGAAACAAGGTTTGTACTCCTGGCTCTGCTACTGACTTACAGCGTGACCGTGGATGGATCACCCAATCTGTTTCTCTTCTCACGCTTTGTCTGTCTTATCTATTTAGAATGTGAGCTCTTTGGGGCAGGATTATGTTTGTGCAGTGGCTAGTGCAATGGGGTCCTGATTAGGGTTCCCAGGTGTCTGGTTTTTGACTGGAATGCCTGGTCGAAAAGGGACCCTGGCGGCTCTGGTCAACACGGTTGACCGGGCCGTTAAAAGTCCGGTTGGCAGCACAGGGGGACTAAGGCAGGCTCCCTGTCTCCCGTAGCTCCGCATGGCTCCCGGAAGCAACGACATGTCCCACCTCCGTCTTCTGCACATAGGGACAGCCAGGGGGCTCCGAACGTTGCCTCTCCCTCCCTCCCGCAAGCACCGGCTCTGCAGCTCCCATTGGCCTGGAACCGCAGCCAATGGGAGCTGTAGGGGCGGCGCCTGTGGACGGGGCAGCATGCAGAGCTGCCTGGCCGTGGCTCCGTGTACGAGCCGGAGGGTGGACATGCCGCTACTTCCGGGAGTTGCCTGAGATAAGAGCCTGCACCCCTGACCCTCTCCCGCACCCCAACCCCCTGCCCCAGTCCTGATCCCCCTCCCACACTCCGAACACCTCGGCCTCAGGCCGGAGACCCCTCCTGCATTCCAACCCCTCATCCCCGGTCCCAACCCAGAGCCCGCACCCCCAGCCGGAGCCCTCACACCCCCCGACACCCCAACCCCCTGAGCCAGCTTGGTGAAAATGAGCGAGTGAGTGAGGGTGGGGAGAGCGAGTGACAGAGGGAGGGGGGATGGAGTGAGCGGGGGAGGGGTCTTGGAGAAGAGGCAGGGCAGGGGTGTTCGGTTTTATGCAAGTAGAAAGTTGGCAACCCTAGCCCTGATCTCATTTGGGATTTCTAGGTACCACCACAAAACAAGTAATAAATAAAAATGACAGCAATATGTACTGTACAGTAATAAATACAACAACAACAACAACAAGGTAACAGTTGTCTAGTACCTATCATCCTGAAAGAGTCCAGAATGCTTAAAAAAATTATCTATATATTATTAAGGCTGCAAGTTTGTCACGGAGGTCTCAGAAGTCATGGATTCCGTGACTTTCCATGACCTTCGTGACTTCTGCAGTGGCCAGTGCGGCTGGCTCCGGGGCTGCCCGAGCAGCCCAGGAAGCCCCTGAGCCAGTCACACTGGCCACTGCTGGGGCAGTCTCGGGCCACCACCACCCCGCCCCCTCCTTCCACCGCCCACCCCCGCCGCAGCAGCAGGAGTTTGGGTTGGGGGCTCTGGGCAGCACTTACCTTGGGGGAGGGAGCTCCCTGGAAGTGGCAACATGTCCCTCCCTCAGCTCCTAGCTCCATGTGCTGCCTCCGTCCGCAGGCACGGCCCCCGCAGCTCCCATTGGCCGCGGTTCCTGGTCAATGGGAGCTGCGGAGCTGGCAGTGCACGGAGCTAGGAACTTAGGGAGAGACATGTTGCCACTTCCGAGAAGCCGGGTCGGGAGCCTGCCAGCCCCGTCAATCCTCCACCCCCCCCCCAACACCAGCTCTGAGTTGCCCCCCCCCCCCCCGCTCCTCGGGCACTCGCGGCACCCCCCGGACCACCACCACCCCAAGCACCTGCACCTTCCACGCCATGCCCCCCCAGGAGCACCCATGGCCGTCCCACGAGCATCCGCAGCACTCTCAAGATTTAGTCAGGGATACAGTATAAGTCATGGACATGTCACGGGCCGTGAATTTTTGTTTACTCCCTGAGACCTGTCCATGACTTTTACTAAAAATACCTGTGACTAAAATGTAGCCTTATGTATTATATGCAGATTATTCCACTAAATATTAAAAAGCATCCACCAATTTTGGACAGAAAATGAATAACTTAACGAACTGAAACAAGAGGAAGTTAGGTAGAAAGAACCAGTTGGAATTTGGCCTGTACGACCAGGCTTATAAGATTTATTCTTATGAAGCCTAATCCAACTTCCAGGAAAATCAATGGAAGTGACGTTAATGGTCACAGCATCTGGACCACAAAAGAACACGATGGAATCATGAACACCAAGTGGTAAGGACCTCAATTTTATGTTCCATCTGAAAGACAGTATGTCCTAACAGGACAGTGCCTAACATGCTAACGCAATAATTCAATACTGGCTCAGAACAGTGCCCATGTTATATTGCAAAACATATCCCGGGGGGGGGGGGGGGGGGGGGAGGGGGGGGGGGGGGGGGGGGGGGGGAGGGGGGGGGGGGGGGGGGGGGGGTGGGGGGGGGGGGGGGGGGGGGGGTGGGGGGGGGGGGGGGGGGGGGGGTGGGGGGGAATTCATGAGGGCATGCAGAAAAATGATGAACCCTTGCTTTTTCTCTAAGAAAAATATGGAAAGACAGAACAAACAGGAAATTTTCATAAAACATGAGACAGTGCTTGTTTCCCCATTGACTTGATTTCTGAAATGGGCCACATAAAGACAGACAACTATAACCCCTGTTCACTACTTAGGAAAAGAACAAAATCTACTCAGATTTCTTCACAATAACTCCTTATGCTGGTCAGAGTTAATAGGCAATGAAAGCTCTAATTCTGACTTGCTACAAAAAGTTTTTCTTAATGTAGTCAATCTCCGACATGCAGTTTCACCTATCAAGTGTTCTCTAAGGTTCTACCAACAACTATCACATGATACCTATACAATAGAATAATTGTTCCTCTCTACATCATCATCTGTAACAACCTAGCTGTTCCTCTCTACAATCACATTAAACAAACTCTGGAAGCTCAAGACAAAAATAGATTTTAGAACCCCAGAGCACTTTCCTGCAACAGATTTGGTAACACCCTGTCTCCTGAGCCCAAAAGGTAATGGAGTTATAGTAGGGATTAGTGAGAAAAACAAACAAGGACTATTTAGGAATGTTTAAGATTAAGATGGAGAGTGCAGACTCTTTGATCATGTGTAGACAGTTCTATCACTGAATCATCATAACTGATAAATAATACTTCACTCACATGCAGTGCTTTTCAACCATAGATTTCAAAGTGCTTTACCAAAATAAACAAACAAACAAACAGGTAAGTATCTACAACAGAGAAGTTAAGTGACTTACTCCCACAGGTCAGTAATAGAGTCCAGGTAACCTGATGCCTGGTCCAGTACCCTGTCCACTGCAAAACACTCTTTCTGGGATCATGTAAGATCATACATACATACAACTGGATGAAGTATCACATGAAAAAGCATGCATGATAAAAAGGGAAAAGCACTAACCTATCCAATATGAGTGTCTGCAAGAACTCATGTGGCTAGAAAGAAGAACACACAATGAAGTGGTGCAAGATATGACATCTGTTTCCTTAAATAGCTGATCAAACAAATGCTTACTTTATGGAGTTTGATATGTAGGATGTTGGAATATATGCAACAGACACAAGCATATAACAAAAAACAAAACAAAACAAGAAAGCACATCTAAAACACCAGTGGAAAATATGAAAGCACCAGTCCACAAATGTATGGTTCAGCAAAAACAAATAATTGTTCAAAATTTAACACTGTATTTCACTGCCAAAGGGGAAAAAAAAAAAAGATCTTCCTGGATTGAAAAAAGAAAAAAAAGAAAAAAAAACAGAAAAAGCTGGGTGACCTTCATGTAAAAGACAAAGTTGAGTGAGGACAACACTACCTAGATGAAAATGGGGTCAGGAAGTTTGTGCATCTTATTGCTGAAGTTGGTGACACAGCTGGGCTCTGCCCTGTTTCTGTTTATGTGTGTCATAGCAGATGGGAGTAATGCCTGTAAGTAGTTGAAAAATTACTTAGCCTGTGTGTTAGGTATGTATATGCGAGTAAATCTTTGACATTTGTTGGTTTGATCGATATTGAAAGTGCAAGTAGATAAGGCATTCACGAAGCTATTACTAATGCTCTAGAAGATGTGAAATTAAATGAGGTAAACAGACTTTAAATAATGGATACAAATGAGCATCACTGCTATAAACACAGAGGGAAGCTTCAGAATTATGCCACAACTGAGTCAGAAGGAAGAATACTATTTATCTGAATTACTAGCACCATTTCTTACAGAACCTAAATATTATTACAGGTTTTCCATCCAAGCATTGAATTTCTCTAGTCCCATCATGTGAGAACTGACAGGACCCCAGCAGATTTGGAGGGCTTTCCGCAGTGACCCAGAGGCATACTTTTCAAAGTCTGCATGCTCTAGAGTTGTGTGCTCCAGAGTTTTGTTCCCCCCCCCCCCCATTTAATTTCCAGTTTTGTATCTTTTCTGAGAAAAAGATGAAGTTCACTACTGTGTATATTTCACATTCGCACTTCTGAGGTCAGCTTTTAGTCTGTTAACCTTTCAGCCCAGATTTGTTAACTTTCCAGGCACACTGCAAAACTGCAAAGTATTTTTTGGGGGGAGGACGGGGGGGGGGGGAAATTCAGATAGGTGTNTCGGCAGGTTCGGCCGATCGCGGCTCCCACTGGCCGCGGTTCGCCGTCCCAGGCCAATGGGGGCAGCGGGAAGCGGCGCGGGTGAGGGATGTGCTGGCCGCAGCTTCCCGTCGCCCCGTCCGGTTCTCCGGTCCGGGCCAATGGGGGCGACGGGAAGCCGCAGCCAGCACATCCCTCGCCCGCGCCGCTTCCCGCTGCCCCCATTGGCCTGGGACGGCGAACCGCGGCCAGTGGGAGCCGCGATCGGCCGAACCTGCCGACGCGGCAGGTAAACAAACTGGCCCGGCCAGCCAGGGTGCTTACCCTGGCGAGCCGCGTGCCAGAGGTTGCCGACCCATGGTCTATAGGGTGAGTTATAGTGTAGTTATTATTCTAGCAGTTAAATATTATGTTATTGAATGGATAGTTGACAAGATAAGTCAAGGATTTTTACCATTCATATCAGATATTTTAAATTAATAGAAATTTAGAGCTTGGTATTCGCACTTAATAAATCACAATAAATAAATGGTCATTGTAAGAGGCAAGACAGCAGAATTTCCTTATTTTTTCTCAACTGTGGTCTCTGACTCCATAGTATATCATTGGAAAATGGTGGCACTTGGAACAGCCGTACTTCTGCCAGTGTTAAAAATTGAGTATCACTGGTCAACTTGTTCTATAGATGTTGTAAGCTTATTGGATGCTTATTGGACTGGCCGCAGGATTGGGGCAGCATAAAAGTGGTGTGAAAGCCACTTTTGTCATTCTGCATCTGAGTCCTATACCAAGAACAATTCAGTCAGACCAGAGTAACTGTCCCATCCCATACAAACATTAATGATGTGACAAGCCCAATTCTTTCACTGATAGGAGCAGATTTCTGGATCTGTCCACAATAAGGCCCAATTAAGACGCAAGGATGCAATTCCCTTTGAAAACAATGGAAGGTGCACTTGTGTGTGAGGGCAGAACTGGGCACTATATGGGAGAATTAATTAACTGGCACTTTCCATCAGTATCCATTACAAGCAAAATGGACAGGTCAAATCAACATCTACCCACCTAATTAGTCATATCCTGAATGAACACTTTTTGCACACAAGGACCTTAGTTTAGCTAATTCTTGTTATTTGAGCTCAATGCAGAAAATAATGTGGCTTTGTTTAGTAACGTATTCATTTTCATATATCACAACAGCAAACCTAGTAGTATTTCTGAAACTATTCTATGTAGACAAACTACTGAAGGAAATGCTGCTACACTACATCTCAAAATTTAATTTTTTGAAATATTTATGAACAAAAAATTCTGTGAGAATCCTTGTGAAAGAAAATATTTGAAATGTTCATAATAACTATATCCAAATCTTTGAAACAAAGGACCAAATTCAACACTGGCATAACTGGGTACAACTCCATGGAAATCAATGTACACCCTACCCTGATATAACGCAACCCGATATAACATGAATTCGGATATAACGCGGTAAAGCTGTGCTCCGGGGGGGCGGGGTTGCGCACTTCGATGGATCAAAGCAAGTTCGATATAACGCGGTTTCACCTATAACGCAGTAAGATTTTTTGGCTCCCGAGGACAGCGTTATATCGGGGTAGAGGTGTATTATCATAGCATCTAGGAGCCTCAGTCATTGACTAGGATCCCATTGTGCTAAGTGCTATAGAAACACAGGACAAAAAGACATTCCCAGCCCCAAAGAGTATAGTGGTACCAATGAACGCCAAATATGAATTTGCTCCAATGTTTTAAACATAGGAAATATGAGCAGTAACAAGAGTTTCCCACCTCAGGTTTTTTGTTTGTTTTCTTTTTTAATTACAGGGGACATTTTCATAAAACATGATCCTTGTCTCTTGTGAGTTCATCTTCTCCTCCTGCTGTTTATTTCTCATCTTAATTCATAATCCTAATCGTCACATCATAACACTTTCCACAACAGCCAGGTGTGATGTAACCACTGAAGGGTTGTAACTAGGAATAGATGAGTCTTAGCAAAGATATAATTAGTGCAGAAAAAAAAAGACGTATATAAAATGATTTATTTCAAACTTTTCACTGTAGCATCAGTTGTTCTTAAATTTGGATAGTAGGATTGTATGCTGGAGTTACAGTGAAAAGCACAAATATCTGGAAATGATACACGCTCTACTATTATATTATTTTTGTTTTTTTAGAAGTGAGACAGACTTATCTTTTATGCAGTTTTCAAAATCTGTGCACCAATGCGAAAGGAAGTTGGGCATATAGATATGCTGCTGGGAAACGCAACAATGAGTGGGGTACAAAAAATGGATAGAATGATGGAAGTATACAGCCTTTGCACTTAAATGTATATTCTAACACTGTTTCACATTATATAAAAACATTAAAAATCTATTTTAAAATAAAGTTATATAGGTTGAAAAGTCAAGTACTCAAAAGTAAAGAAATGCTATACAGTAATTCCTCACTTAACGTTGTAGTTACGTTCCTGAAAAATGCGACTTTAAGTGAAACGATGTTAGGCGAATCCAATTTCCCCATAAGAAATAATGTAAATAGGGGGGGTTAGGTTCCAGGGAAATTTTTTTTTTGCCAGACAAAAGGCATTATATACATTTTAAACAATTTTAAATAAGCAATTTAATACAGGTATAAGTTTTAAACAAGCAATTTAATACTACGCTGGAGGTGGGGGGGAGTAGTGTGCACGTGCTGTGTGTTTACAAACATACTGTACATACAATACAGTACTATAGTTGGGAGGTGCCCCTGCCTTACCCTACACAGGCACAGCCCACTGGCACTGGAAATGAGGCAGGCAAGGAGGCTGAAGGTGCTATAGGCTAGGAGAAGCACATTGCGCAGTAGCGGCAGCTTCCCCTACTGTGCAAACACCAGAGGCGGGGCAGGGGGAGCTCAACCCTAAGCCTGCCCACTCCCCCCCTTTTCCCAAGCCCCCATCCTTGACCTGCCTCTTCTCCCTCCGCACCTCCTCCCCCTTTACTTCCCACACTGCGTCCTCGCTCCTCCCCCTCCCTTCTAAAGGCCGCAAGCCAGCTGATTGCCCTGGGCAGGAGGGGAGGGAGCGGGAGCCTGCATGCGGAGTCCTCGCTCCTCCCCCCTCCCTGGGACAATCAGCTGCTTGCGGTGTTTAGGGGGCAGGAGGGAGTGGGGAGGAGCGAGGATTCGGCATGCAGGCGCCCCCTACCTCCCCCCCTGCCCCCTGCCCAGGGCAATCAACTGGCTTGCGGCATTGGGGAAGGAGGGGGAGCCTGCGTGCAGAGTCCTCGCTCCTCCCCCCTCCCTCCTGCCCCCGAAACGCCACAAGCCAGCTTTTTGCTGTGGGCAGGGCGGGGGGAGGAGGGGAAAGGCGCTGATCCACAGAGTCTGCCTGCGGACGGGAGGCGCTGTGGGGAGGGGGGGGCATAGGGAGGCTGCCAGCTGTGGAGAAAGCAGGCAGCCAAACAACGTAAGAGTGGAGCATTGCACAACTTTAAATGAGCATGTTGCCTAACTGATCAGCAACGTAACAACGTTAACCAGGACGACTTAAAGTGAGGAGTTACTGTATTTACAGTTGCCTATACAACTTGAATTTTTGATCTCTGATATGTCCATCCTGGCCACTGAAAAAGTCTGGGAGTATTGCGGGGGGAAAAAAGTCTATCATGCACAAGCACAAGGAGTTTGAATTAAGATCGGATGAGCAACCATAAATCTGGCATTTCCTAACTTTTGAGTGCTTGACTTTGCAACCTACTTTTTTTTTTGTATAACATTTCCTTGTTAGTTTGGTTTTAAGAGGAAAAACTGAAAAACAAATTCAGCATCGCAGCACAGACTTCTACCACTTGAGCTATAGGACTAGCTGGCAGCTAGAAAAGGCTATTAAGCCAGAGAAGGGGGATGGGCAGCTAATGCTGGGTCCAAAAAACTGGTCATAGAGGAATTTAGTCCAGCTCTCTGGGTATGTCTACATTGCAACCAGGATGTATGTAGACATCCCTGAGTTAGCTTTCATCTCAAACAACAAGAGAAGTGAAACCACAGCAGCATAGGCAGGTGCACAGACTAGCCCTGTCCGCCTAGGACCCTGGGTTCATACTTGAGCAGCCACTGCCTGTGTTGCCACAGCCTCATGACTTTTTTTTTTTTTTTAAAACACAAGCTAGATCAAAGCTACTGCAGTTACGTCTACACATGCTGCAATCAGACCTCCCAAATGCAGTGGATATATATCCTCTCCCCCCAGCCCTATGTGTTACCCTCAGAGGGGAGATGGGACCCTGGGACAACACTGTGGGATGGTCTGAAAGGTATTATCTGAGGTGGAGCCAAAGGAGGCTTCCGCAGCTCCCAGGCATTCCATGATGATGATGCTACTTCAATGAGGGTGTGGGCCCTGCCTTAGATTAAAATGTTTGTGTTCAGTTATTTTGGTATGCCAAATTTACCTGAAGAATGCAAGCAAGAGAAGGAAATGGCAGTTTTCAACAATTTATAGTTCAGCCAAACACGAATGGAATTTCATGGGACAAACAAAAGGCACTTCTCTAGCCACAGGGCTTTGTCCCTGCCAAATTTCAAAGGCCTGCTGCAAATAATGGAGGTGTTAGAACTCAAAAAAGCTGCAATAATCTTTTATAATGGAAAGAGATAATCAACCTAAATCTAGGAGTTTCTACTAGTCTCCCCCTACGATATCAATTTTGTATAAAGGCTAAAGGTGGCACATCTTCTCTCCTGTCCACAAACCTACACAATTTTTTTAAACCTTTATAATTTTTACTAATTCTACAAACTACCTTTTTAATTATAAATTAAGTGCTCCTACATTTTTGGAGCACATAAAGGAATTGTTCTTGATTTAAATAAAGAACTTTCAACTCTGAAATAATTCATAGCAAATAATTCACCCTTTTAAAATAGTTTAATAGCCTATCAGAATACTTTCACTCCAAGCTATTTTACAAACAACTACTCAGTAAGAAGCAAAGACAAACTTATGTTATTGTAAAATTCTATTAATAGGCTAAATCTGGTCATTGTCTGTAAGCTACAATATGTCTCATTACAGTATTCACATTAGCAAAGATGGTTCTCTACCAATTGCTAAACTTATTTAAACACACTGTATATCTTAAAAATATTTTAATTCTTACTTTACATAAATGTACAGCATTTACATATTTTGGTTAGTTCTATTTTCCACCATACAATAAAAAAGTAAGCCTTGAGTTCAGCACAATACATCTGAGGTTGTAAAGAGATACAGAATAACTATTATATGTTCAGTGTTGCTTTAGCAGAATCAATTCCATTTCAGAGAACATATGTTTTCTATTTAAACATGAATTGTGACACCAAGGACATTTTGATCAAATCATATATGTAGCATGTAGCTTGAGCTGACCACAAACTGATTCTTCTATAGACAATGGAAACTCAGTACCTTGCAGGGTCATTCACAGAGAATACATGAGATTCAAAAAACTATGTGAAACAGGAATATTCAAGTGCTTGAGAGAAAAGGTAATTTGCCACCAGTCTTTAAACGGACCAATAAGGGATGAACTATTGAGGGCCTTATTGATATTCAAAAATTAGAATAAAAAATTGAACCTCTCCCCTGCTTTTCTATTTTAGAACACAACATGCACCAGACATCACAGTCATTAACATTGCAATGACTGCTTGTTGAGTATTTCTGCCTTCTTTTTCATGAAGCCACAGGGAGCAGTAAAACTGCTGGGACTACGGAAGGTGGCCCATACATTTGTCTCTGTGGAAGGACACAAATTCCATCTGCTCACCAATGACCCACAGGAGGCTGCTGCTGATCCACTCTTCTAACTGTAGGTGAAATGGCTGTTTATATTTCAGATTATTGTCTGCAAGATAAAGCCTAAAATGGACCAACTGCTTTTCAACAGTCTGTTTCTTTTATAATTCTCAAAAACCATAAAGTCAGCATGCTTCTCCAGTTTGTGTGCTTCAGTACTCAAAACTCTGAACTTATGGGAGTTCTTGCCTACTTTTGTACTAGCAGCAGAGACTCAGTTCACCAAGACTGGTACCACTGGGGAAAACTGAAAAACAAATATAAATTACGTGTTCTGGAGGTACACTAAATATACCTAAATAGCAAGTACAAGCAAGGGGATCAGAGGAACAGGTTTAAGAACATAAGAACGGCCCTACTGGGTCAGACCAAAGGTCCATCTAGCCCAGTATCCTGTCTTCCAACAGTGGCCAGTGCCCCAGGGGGAATGAACAGAACAGGTAACCATCAAGTGATCCATCCCCTGTCACTCATTCCCAGCTTCTGGCAAACAGAGGCTAGGGACACCATTTGGGATAGGTTAGGGAAAGACTATTTGAAAACAAACAACACTTGAGGATAGTTCCTGTTAAAATTTGGCAATATATTCTTTGGTAGTGTATTTTAGGTTAATAAACACCTTCACCTTTAGTATTAGCCTGTTTACCCCTGGCTATAGTAATGATCTTGTAAACAGGAAGTGCCTGCAAGTTATGATCTAAACACCCAAAATACTTTAACAAAATAAATCAAACCTTTTATTTCCCATTCTTTACTTTAGATACTGCTTCCATATGGGAAAAGATAGTGAAGTGCATGTTTGCAAATGTATCTTTTACAAAAAATGAAGACCTTGGAACACTGGAGTAACTATCCCTGAATTAAATTCTTACATTACTAATAAAAATCAGTTTCAAATATCACTGGTAGTGAAGAAGTAACTAAATCAAGTAATACTTAGGTCTCTGATATTATATACCATATATACTCGATCATAAGCTGGTTCATTTATAAGCCGACCCCCCCAAGATGGATAAGTAAAAATGGAAAATTTTTATGACCTGTTCATAAGCCAACCCTATAATTCAGGGGTCAGCAAACTTTGGCTCCCGGGCCATCAGGATAAGCCGCTGGTGGGCCGAGAAGGTTGGTTTACCTCGAGCGTCTGCAGGCACGGAGGTAAACCTAAGTAAACAAAGTGTCCCAGCACGGCAGCTGCTTACCCTGACGGGCCGGGACAGCAACTGGTGGGGAAATTTTTTTTGGGGGGGGAAGGGGGAAGAGAAGCTGGGGGTCAGGGGAGTAACCACTGTGACCACCCTCCACACGACCCCACCCCTAGCCCAGGACCCCCACACTCTCCCCATCCCATCCCTTCCCACCTTATCTAGGGAGGGCCAGAGGAGGATGTCTCTGGGCTGGCTGGAGCTGCTCCGGCAGGCCAGGCCAGGTGGCGCAGCCACAGCCTGCTCTGGGGGGCAGGGCTGAGCGGCACGGCTGCAACCTGCCAGCCCCAGAGCTGCAGCTGCTTCAGAGGCTGGGGGGAGAGCAGCGTGGCCAGAAGCGGAAAGACTCTGGCCCCGCCTCTTCCCTTCTGGCTCTGCTGGCTGTGCTGTCTCTCCTTGCTCCCTCTGTTGGGGGGAGGCGCTGTGTCCCACCTCTCCCTGTCTATACCCGTTCATAAGCCGACCCCCTTCTCTGGTGCTTCCCTTTTTTACTAAACAAATTCAGCTTATGAACGAGTATATATGGTACTTGCTGGACTACTGCAAACTAAATGTCCACACTAACAATCCACCTTCGTCCTTTACAACTTTAAAGATCAGTAGAACATAGCTAATTTGTTAACTTACAGGTTCAGAGGAAAAAGTATAACATGCAAAAACAACCACCACCTCTATCAAACTGTAATAGTTGTTCCCTATTCTAACAATCAGGTATTCTTACTAAAAAATAGAGATGGTGGGGATTAACCTGTACTTACTATAAAGTATCCCTGTATGTGAATACTGGTACATTTTCTATAAGTTAATAAACTCATATTTTATCATAAAAATGGAAAACAGTTCTCAAGTAGTAGTTCCCAACCTTTTCTGAACTATACCAGTTCACCAGACAGACTTCTTCCACCAATCAACATCTTCCTCCCTCCTTTCTCTTCCTTATGGCCAAACTCCACTATGAGTTACAAGAACTAACAGTTGAATAGGCGTAGCAGTGGCAACACATTGGGACTCAATACAGAGGCTGGATTCTCATATCTATTAAGACAAGAAGAGGTTTGCAGAGGTTCCAGAAAAAGGAAAATAAAATAAAATGAAATGAGGTTGGATAGCTAAGAACCAGTTTAAAAATTCTGAAGCACCAGTACTGGTACATGTACTAGAGGTTGAGAATTAACAACCTGTTCCAAAGGAGCCCTCTGTCTTAGTATTCTGTTCATTCTTCAACTCTTCTAAACCACTTTTTTCGGGTACAGAGTTCAGAGGGATAATGAGTCCTTCAGATGATCTCCTTTTGCATACCAGATTAAATGTATTCCTTCCCCCCTCTCCCCCGCATCACCTTTCTTTATACCAGAGTCTACATCTTATCTTGTTCTTCACAATTACTGTCCACAACAACACACACCGCTGGCAACAGAAAAGATGTTCTGGATAGTAACAGTGAAGAGCAAAATGAAATGGAGGATCTGATGTAAAGAATAAAAACAAAAGCAACAATGTCAACCACCATTCAGCAACTAAGCGTTGTTGCTCATTGACATGATCTTGCTGAGACATACTTCCATGGGATTTCCTTTCTCTGAGGGCAAATGTTCCTTGCCTTCTGTAGCAGGACCTGAATTATTGCCAGACACCACAGTTGTGATCTCTGAACTGATTAGCACCAACAAAAATTTAACTAAGGTTCCTAAAGCTTCCATTAGTTTTTTTAAGTCTTGCATTCTTTTCATAGATTTAAAAATGCATTCAAATTAATATAAACATAATTGTATTCATAAGGTAACAATACATCAAATATTAAAAAATGAAGTACTGCCTCCTACAGCCCACAAGACCACAGGGGGACTTGAAAATTACCCCAATCTATTTTAGGTGTTTCAGCACCCACTGCAGGAGATGCAAAAATATCATGAACTCAGCACTTAGCATTTAATAGTGTGTTTATTTTTAAATACCTATCAAACTGTGCTCTCTGGCAACAGCCCCACATCTATACTAAAGAATCTTTCTCCTCCCTCTCTATGAAGTCCCACAAAATCCAATTCCCAATTCTCTTCCCTTTTATAACTATTTTCTTCCTCTCTAATATTTTCTCTACATTTAACTTTAATTATCCCTTTTAAGCTGCTGATATGCAAATGTACATTTCTTTGGAATCATTAATGGCTCCTTCCTATTCACTCTCACTGCCTGTCTTACCAAATATACTTGTGGATTTGTCACAATTTTGTTTCGCTAAATGACATGAACACAAAAGTACTTTTCATGGTCAAGAGAAAAATACTCAGGCATAACTGTGTCTCTTCTACACTCGCTCCACGCTGACCTCCTATTTGACTCTGAACTCTCCCTTTGCCTCCTATAACACCTATGTGAGTTTATCTGCCTATCACTGCCTCCCATATATTGCCTGTGTACACTACCCTCTTAATTGCACTTTTTAAATTATACACACACGCACATCATCTGGTTTTGCTTTTCCTAGTGCAGCTCCTTTTCCTACGGCCTTTCAAATTCAAGGCAGAACGCCTCTGGCCTGCTTACTTGTACACACACACACACACACAACAGCCATAGTACTCTCATACCTTCACTGACATTCATTCATTCATTTCAGGATCCACTTTAAAACTCTCCATAGCCTTCTTAACTCCCTCCATTCCTTTAATACTTGCACACTTCAGCCCCCTACCAGAAGCTCACTGTGCGAGTCTCCGTCATCTGAATAATAATCCTATTACACTGCTTCCTCACCAATTGTCCAAATCATTTCAAATCTCAGCTGAAAAAAAGTGTTCTTCCTTTCTGAATATGCCCTTTAATTTTGCTTTTCACCCTTTCAGCCATGAAAGCTACCTGAGGGACAAGTCTTTGGTCACTATCCTAAAAGCAAAATGAAGAATGTATACCTGCCTAAATACAGGTGGGGTATTTCCCTAACTGCACTCCTCTTCTTGTTTATCTATAATGAGATTCCCCCAGATGTCCATGATGCCCTCCATAGAATCGAAAGGGAAATTGGAACAAACAAAATCTTACTTTTTAGAAAATTGAGTGTCAAAATGCATGAATAAATTACCAATCTTTCGCTTAAAAAAAAAAGAATAATTATTAATCATTTTTATGATTTAGAGAGATTTTGGGATTCCAAGGCTCAGATTCCTTTTTTCCCCTGCTCTGGAAGCCCCATCTCTGCTACTAATAGTTCCAATTCTGCACTGGTATCTGCTAACTCAATACCATGCACCCAGTGAAATCAATGAAACTCTGCACAAGTACAGGATTCCATGTTAGCCTATCTTGGTGCAATGCAAAATCAGAATCTGTTATTATCAGGGGGCAAAGCCAGCAGCACAGCAGCCCCTCAAGGAAGGACCGCATGGCTACATGAAAAGGACACAGCAAGCTGCTTTGTCAGATAATAGCAACCATTTTTATACATATAGGGGTGAAAGAGCACAACTTATGTCTTTTCTCTGACATCCTCTACTCCCAGGAGTTGACGTATATTGGGCATGCGAAAGGAGGGAAATACCCCTTTCAAATACCATTTATTGCTTTTACTCTCTGGAGCTATCAGTGTTGTTCTGACAGAAGAGAAAACAGAGTGGTGATAAGCATAATAGCCCCAGTTAGCATAATATTACATGAGATTTTGCCCACAACACCTGGAAGCCATTAAATCTTCACTGCAAACAATAATTCAAATTATTGCAGAAACAAAAACAATGTTCTTCTAATGATATTATATCTATATGATACAGTAGAAACTGCAGAGTCATGTGGTAAATTGCATTTTTCATACACTTTGACTGCCTCACCTGTCCCCTGCTCACTATCCATCTTTGTCAGGACTACTTACATTCCAAACCTCTAAGCAGCTTCAAACAGCAGCCACCTTTTCAAATCAATTTGTTACAAGAAGATTTCCTACTCTCTCCAATATGTGAAAGTTCCAGCCCCAAAATTACACTGGTCTGAGGACAAGGACAAGCAATAAACAGTCCCACACTAGGAACAGGATTATCATCAGATATCTCACGAACCATCAGAGCTGGAAACAGAAGTACTGTAACACAGCACTTTGTTCCAACGGTAGAAGGTCCCAAGATAACGTACTTTTAAGTCTTCGCATTTTTATGTATAGAAAGCTAGCAGATCATTTTTACAGGTGTTTTATTTTGTCTCTCGTTGCTCTCTGTACAGTTGGATTCATGATAACCATGAAATCTGGCTTCAGATGTAGGAGAGATACAAGAAATAGTGACAAAACTTTCATGCCATATCATCCCATCACGTACTCTCTACATATAATTTACATACAAAATATGTATGCAAATTTTATGACAGCTAGATGTGCATGAAATAAATTTACTTATTTTTCTCACAGTAACAGTATCATAAGAAAACAAACGAAACAAAAAAACCCTCAAGATGACATTACTAACCAAAGCAAATGTAAAATCTTATTGCGATACTGTGTCCTTCCTTAGCCCTATACTTTCCAATATTTGTTTTCATTGTCATCATGTTATGTCCTAATTTAGAGTCCAGTCCAGCACACCCTTACTTAGGTGAGTAGTCCCGTTGACTTCCTCACTCGGACAATAACTCCCATGAAAAAGGTTTTGGACGATCAGACACTTGGATTGTAAATTCTTCAGGGCAGGGATGTTATTTATTCGCCTGTAAATCATGGTATACAATTACAATATTGTAGAAATAATGATAAAATAATAGTAATTATACAGATGACATCTCCACTTTAAAAAAATATGTGAATAAAAATGGCAAATTTAATGGTCATGAAAAAAGTTCACAAAAGTGCAATTGACGAAACTGGAAATGAATTCCTCTATTCACAGAACATTCATAACACAAGCAGAGATGCAAGAGAACCCTGGGAAATCTTGCACAAGCATGTCTGAATTTTGTTCTGGAAGAATGGTCTTGTAGGGATAAGAAGGTGGAACTCAATCAATTCCACAGGCCACCCAACATTTATAAGATAATGGCAATGTTAATTCGCTAGTGACCCAGCATCCTGACCAGAATTCAGTTCCGTGACCTAGAGCTGAAAAGTTCTACATACTATTTCAAATACCTTAAGCAATCAAGATGCTTTCTATATTTTGTATAATATACATTCATATTCACATTCTCCCTACTTTTCTCAAATTATGTCCACGACTACTCCCCTCATCGACATTAAAAAAAGGTTTTAAATGTCTGTATTTATTGTGGCCACTGAAAATCAGCAATATTGAGCATTATAATATACTGATGAAATTAAGGATGATAGTAAAGGTAAAACAAAAAATCCTGTTGATAGAATCTTGAAAACTTAACTGTAAGAACTAAACTAAGCAGCTACTTTGTACCAATTATTAAGTGAATTCTACTTTTACTAGGGGGGGGTTATTTTAAATTTTGAACTGTCAAGCTGTGTGGGTCAGTCAGTGTAAAAATCTTTTCCATACTGAACAAGTAACATGAAGTTTAACTTGATTTTGAAAGCCAAACTATATTTTATATACTTTTTTCCCCATCGCCTTGTCTTTCCCAGTTTTCAGTAGATTCCTTCCACCCCTCCTCCCCAATGCTAGCTAGATCAGACACTAAACTGTCTTAAATTGATGTCATTGTGCCAAATACAAGTCCTATCCTTGAGAAAATTACTTCTAATGTGCTTTGAGCCTGCAGCCCTTACTTATCTACAAAGTCCCACTGGAGGCAATGGAAGTTGTGGGTGTTCAGTTTACACTACTTTTATTGTCATATGTGTTCAATAGATCTTTCCTGATTTCCACTTTTTAGACCATCTTTTCTCTAAAGCTGTATTTTAATAATTATGGCCCAGATCCTGCAATCTGTTCAGTACAAAGAGACCACTTTCCCTATGTGGAGGAGTCCCATTGACTTCAATGGAATTCCAAGTAGGATATACCATACATATCCTACTGCAAATCAACACCTATAAAAGCATCAATGTACTATACTACCAACAGGATATTTTTGCTTCCCATTGGAGACCGATATATTTCTGAACAATCATTTATTAGAGGTATCTCAGACAAATAGAATTGTATTAGTGTATTTTTGTGTGAGTTATGGGTTTTTTGTTTGTTTTTGTTTTACTATGTCTTATGTAGAACTATAGCTGATTTTTTGTAAATGGGTACTCTCCTCAAACTGTCTTAATAAAGTTCAAATGTTTACTTCTCCAATTGCCAGATGAACTTTCTTTAAAATATGGTTACATTATTTATTAAATGAGACAGCATATAGAATGTACATCCTTGATCAGAAAATTCTCAATATATTTCCAACTAGCTGAATACAAGTAAACTGAAAATGAGCTTTTTATAAGATCACATAAAAATTTATTCATGTTTCTAAGTGTTTAGCTGTATTAAGCAATAACAGTGTATTGACCATGAGGCGTAATAATGAAGCACTACCGATAGTGATGCAGTCATTGATACAGTTAGTGTTGTAATTTAATTTTGGAGTAAAGCACATTTTTACTACTACTCTATGGCACTGTATTTATCAACAGTGTGTTTAACTACAATTTACTGCATACTATTCAACTAAATGACTTTCATGGCATACATAGAATAGCACATAGTACAAAATATGCAACCAATTTGCCTAAGATTGAAGAAAATTGTATGATTTTACACTGTATTATTCAAAAAACTGTCTTCAAAATTGTATCGTAATCAGTGCCGTTTATTCCACAAATCCGCCATCAGAATTTGCTGTGGAATTAATCTTATATACAGAATTCTGCTCCAGAAGCACCGTTTTCAATTTTAAAATATTATATTTCTAGCCCTTGTGGCTGCAAAGATAACCTTGGAAACATGAATCAAGTGTAAACCAATGCTGCAATGCCTGCCTAGGTCTGCAAAGACCCTGAAATAACGGCTCTAAGACACATGAACTGCCCATTCATCTCAGTTTGGTCCTATGGATCCTGCAATTCCACAGCTGTGGAATTTTTCCCAGACACTATGGAATTCAACATTTTTGTGAATCATAGAATCATAGACTTTAAGGTCAGAAGGGACCATTATGATCATCTAGTCTGACCTCCTGCACAATGCAGGCCACAGAATCTCACCCACCCACTCCTGTATCAAACCTGTGTCTGAGCCATTGAAGTCCTCAAATCATGGTTTAAAGACTTCAAGGTGCAGAGAATCTTCCAGCAAGTGACCCGTGCCCCACGCTGCAGAGAAAGGCGAAAACCCCCCAGGGCTTCTGCCAATCTGCCCTGGAGGAAAATTCCTTCCCGACCCCAAATATGGCGATCAGCTAAACCCTGAGCATGTGGGCAAGACTGACCAGCCAGACACCCAGGAAAGAATTCTCTGTAGTAACTCAGATCCCACCCCATCTAACACCCCATCACAAGCCATTGGGCATATTTACCGCTAGTAGTCAAAGAAGAATTAATTGCCAAAATTAGGCTATCCCATTATACCATTCCCTCCATAAACTTATCAAGCTTAGTCTTGAAGCCAGATATGTCTTTTGCCCCCACTACTCCCCTTTGAAGGCTGTTCCCAGGGCCGGCGCAACCCATTAGGCGACCTAGGCGGTCGCCTAGGGCACTAATATTTGGGGGGCGCTGGCGTCCCAGTCGTCGGCGGAATTTTGGGGGCGGGACCTTCCGCCGCCTCTGTCGGGGGCGGCATTTCGGGGGCGGGACCTTCCACCGCCTAGAGCGGCGAAAAAGCTGGCAGCGCTCCTGGCTGTTCCAGAACTTCACTCCTCTGATGTTTAGAAACCTTCGTCTAATTTCAAGTCTAAACTTCCTGATAGCCAGTTTATATCCATTTGTTCTTGTGTCCACATTGGTACTGAGCTTAAATAATTCCTCTCCCTCCCTGGTATTTATTCCTCGGATATATTTATAGAGAGCAAGCATATCTCCCCTCAGCCTTCTTTTGGTTAGGCTAAACAAGCCAAGCTCTTTGAGTCTCCTTTCATAAGACAGGTTTTCCATTCCTCGGATCATCCTAGTAGCCCTTCTCTGAACCTGTTCCAGTTTGAATTCATCCTTCTTAAACATGGGAGACCAGAACTGCACACAGTATTCCAGATGAGGTCTCACCAGTGCCTTGTATAACGGATTTTCTATTTTGCTGCAGCCAGGCACCTCACATTTGGTTCTCTGTCTCCCTGCCCTGCCAGGACCTGCCTGCTGCTTCCTATACCTCCAGTCTTTCCCACAAGTAGGAATTAATGCTCCTTGAATTGTTCCATGGAGACAGACAGTGGGGGTGGGGGGTCACTGAACTAAAGCTGGAATCCAACTTTCACCCAGGGAGCCAGAAGAGGATGAGGGGAAAATCAGAAGCACTGACTGGTGAGCTGAGCTAGTCAACTTGGAAAATAGTACAGCAGTAAAGACCTAGGGAGCCAGTTTGAGGAGCTGCTGAAGCTGGTTATGAGCTCCCACATTTCCTGGCACAAATGCAGAGGAAAAAAGTTTCTGAGTCTGACCAAATGGGCAACATGATGGAAGCCTGAGAAGTGGAGCTAGGATACGTAGAGAGCATAAAGAAGAAAAATCCATACTCAAAAATAATCACCGTTGAAAATAGTAAATGAATCTCATGTCAATTCGTATTTTTAACTATGAGCCATAATTGCATGTTTATGTAAGGGTGGGAGATACAAGAGATTAATGTTGCTGTGGAATTTAGTCCCTTTGTGCCACAGAGTACACAAGGCCCTGATCATAAAACATATGCTCTAGGGGCAGAGATAAGGTTGCACATTCAGCCTTAAATTAGGTCAATCCTGACTTTTCATGTCTTTACTGTGCAAATGTAGCATTATATGAATATAGGTTATTTTAAATTTAAATTTCTTAGGTCTTCCAGAAGTAAAAAAATGGGGTAGGGAAAAGAAAAATGCTTAGGAGAAAGCACTTCAAACTCCAGAGCTTCAAAGTCCTGCTATCTTGCCAAAAATTACAAACTGCACATGTGAATTTCATAAAGTGGAACTGTTTGCGGACACTACCTAACCTCTGCAATACTTGATCAAGACCACCAGTTGACCAAAGGCAACTGTGTACTGACAACAGTATAACTCTTAATTTTTATTTGGCTATATGATAGATAGATAGATAGATAGATAGATAGATAGATAGATAGATAGATAGATAGATAGATAGATAGATAGATAGATAGATAGATATCAGAGCTTACAATTTTATACCTTCTTAACATCTTAATCACCATTAAACTAGTTGGCATTTACTAAATTTATACCGGAATTAAGGTAATCATCATTCAGCTAACTCAGTTTCTTGGGAAATGACCCAACAGAACAGACACCCCAATATACCATGTCCCTATAAAGCTCAGTATATACTGCAACTTCTATATACACCAAAACACTTTACACATTAACTTCAATTCCACTACTCACATTTTTAAAGTTATGCATAGGCATCAATACATTGCAGAATTGGGGCCTATATACAGACAGCATTATGGAATTGTAGCAACCTCGATTTAACTATCTTGAGGTTGAAAATCTAATCCAACTCAGTTTAGACTTCAACATTTTGCTCCCGGGAAACTATATTTGAAACTGGATGTTTAGCCCACTAAACCCTCAAGCAGAGTCCAAAGATCCACCACTATTCTAAGTAGCTTCTCGCTATTTTCTTTTCTTTCTAAAAGTCAGCTTCTCTCTTTCAGAAATATTTGTACCAAATATCCAATCCCTTCTACTCCTTCTCTATGAGTGTATTCCAATTTACATATTCCCTAAGGATGGAATATGTTCTCCCTCTCATCTATGTCATGCCCTTTGCTTCTCCACATGGCAGGGCACATATAAACAGTTTGGAAATAGATTTATCTTTTCTAATAGTTCTAATTTCTTAGTATTTATTTTCAAATACCCAAAAGCATGCTAGGCACGTCACAGAAATAAGAAGACAGACAGTCTCTGCCCCAAAGAGTTCACAATCCCATTTTACAGATGGGTAAACATTGATGTCAAGGGACTTGTTTAAGGTTGCATACCAAATAAATGTCACACCCAGGACTAGAAGCCAGGTCTTTTGGTTGGCTTCCTGGTCCACGCCCAATTCACTGTATTCCAGATGTGCCCTCCAAAATTATTATTTGTACTGAAGTAACTCCAAGGAACAATCAAGGACCAGAGCTCCACTGTACCGACACACAATAAAAAGACAATCCCTGCCCCAAAGAGTTTACAATCTAAGTTACTGATTTAGCGTTTTGGTGTCTCAATTTTCCCATCTGCAAAACATGGCAAATACTACTACTTTGCACTAATATGGTGCTTTTTCAGCTATTGATTTCAAAGGTGTTAAGCATTAATAGCCCATTTTATAGATAGCTTAGCTAAGGCTCAGAGACTGGAAGAAGTTTATCGGATAAGATAAGGGTCTTACACATAAGATACCTGGGTTCCATTCTCAGCTCTGATATATGCTCTCAATGTAACTGGCTTAACTTCTGTGGGTCTTAGGCCTGGTCTACGCTACAGAGTTAGGTTGACGTAAGGCAGCTTACGTTGACCTAACTCTGTAAGCATCTACACTTAAATGTACCTCCCACCAATGTAGCCCACTCACTACACCCACTTAATAACTCCACTTCCGCGAGAGGCCTAGTGCTTAGGTCAACGTAGTTAAGTCGACAAAGTGACAGTGTACACACTGCGTTGCTTACATCGACTGTTGCTGCCTTTCAGAAGCCGTCCCACAATGCCCCACACTGACAGTTAAACTGGTGCAAGCACTCCTGCTGAGGATGCACACTGCCGACACAAAGAGCCTAGTGTGGACATGCAAAAGCGATTTAATTACTGTGGTGGCTGCATGTCGATGTAACTTAGGTCGACTTAATTTTGCAGTGTAGACCTGCCCTCAGGCATCTCACTGGCAAATGAGGGTAAACGATATTACTCATTAAAGTGTGTTAATTGCAAAGAATTTAAACCTGTCAGGTGATGAAGGGAAAAGAACTCTGAACCTCTTGTCTCCCTGCCCACTGCCTTATTCCACTTCACTAGGGGACAAGCAGGAGTCTTGCACTACCAAGCATTCTGTTTATCCTATATTTGAAACTTAAATGGTTGTCATAGCTATTTTTATGTCTGAAAATATAAATTCAATTTAACATCATAAAACGGCCCCCATAACCTTTCACCAGTTAGCAGAAGACTGAACAGGTCTTAGTGTAATCACAATAAGTAAAGCTGTTACCAAAAGGTTATATTTTTGTAAATTACTAGTCACTGCACGTAACTGTCAGTTTAAATATATATTTAAAGTACTTACAAAGAAATTCAGAACTATGTGTTAACACTGAAGTATAGTGTCTTGCCAAAAATAAATATATAAATAAATGAATATTTGTAAGTTTAGCAGCAGAGAATCCAGATCATTACCTCCAACAGAAAAGCCCACAGGAAGGAACCAGGAGAAAAAAAATTACCACAAAGTTCACTTCACAGAGTTTTCACCAGCTTGTTCAGCAGCAGGGAGGAGTTTGCCCCTTCACTGAAGATCTCAGGGATCCGATGGAGGCCAGGGCCATCTGCATAGAGGCCCTGTTTCTTCACACTTGCTTCAAGGACTTTTTGTTGAGTTTTCAGTCAGAAGAACTTTAACATAGCCATGCTGCCACTAACTCCCTCATTTGCTGCTGCCTCCCAAACCCCCCACCCCCCCCCACCCCAAGTGCAAGTTTTACAACATTGAGGCTATATTGACTTTTGAGCAGATTGCCAATATAGTTGGTGGGGAGACAGAATCCATCTAAATAAATAACTCTTACGAAGAGACACCCTGAGATTTGAAATGACCAAGATATTTAATCTCAAAAAATCAAGTTTAACCTTGACTGTAGAGGCACCAACAGTACTACTATAACTAAAACAAAATTCTCCATCAAGTATTTAAAATATTTCCCTAAGCCTTCAAACCAAGGCCTCAACTGCTTGATGGAAATACAAACTATAAATTATTTTCCCTTAAGAAAGAATTTTTAAAAAACCCACTAGCAATTAACAGCCATATGTGATCTCTACTCTTGCAGTCATTTCAGGGTCTGTGATAAAATTTAAGTGATACAGCTTTTTAAGGTGAAGCACAGAGTGTTCTAGTAAAACCTGTAGTAAATGACAGCCTCCCTTATGGTATTATTCAAGGATGGACAACACCTATAACATCATCTACTCCATCTCCACATCAATGCTGTTTTTCTCCCTTGTTCCAAACAGTTTATTTTTAAATGACCCATGCAATAGGGTTTCCACCTTTTTCCTTGGCAGACTATTCCACAATATAGTAGATCTTACTTTAAAAGTTTGGCCTGCTATTTAGTTTAAATGTATCATTTCTTAATTTAATCCCATTCTTAATGGGGGTCCATTACTTCTTATTACAGCCCCTTTCACCCCTTTCTAAGTGTTAAAACCTGTTAAATGTCTGTAGGATGGATATCATCATGGCCACTATAGTCCTTGCTTAGTCAAGCAATACATATTTATCTCAGTCTTTCCTTTTAAATCAATCCCGAAAGTCTTCTAAACATAGAATCATAGAACTGAAAGGGACCTCGAGAGGTCATCTAGTCCAGTCCCCTGCACTCAAGGCAGGACTAAGTATTATCTAGACCACCCCTTACAGGTGTTTGTCCAACCTGCTCTTAAAAATCCCCAATGATGGAGATTCCACAACCTCCCTAGGCAATTTATTCCAGTGCTTAACTCCTATTTGTCCCACCTGGTAATGAGGTGCTGAAAGTAAAAACAATATTCCTGATGTAGTCATACTACTGTCATAGAAGAGAAAACATTACCCCACTGTTTTGTGACATGATGCCTCTGTGTATGCAGCCTAAAATTATGTTGGCCTTTTCTGCTGCCATAGCACATTGCTAACTGGGGCCTGATCATTCTGTCAGTAGCATGTAGAACTCCCATTAATATCAATGGGAGCTATATGCACAAGCAACTGACAGGATGATCGGGCCCCTGATATCTCATTTGCTGTTCACTATCACTCCCATCTCTTTTTCAGCATTACTGCTTTCCAGGTTATTCCCTCACACCGAATACCTATTTTTGGATTATTGCCCCCCAGATGTTTTCAAAACTAAATCTCATTTTGTTATTTGCTGCCAATGTCTCTAATCTCTCTAGGTCTATTTCTTTTATTTCTCTGTCCTCACTGGTATTTGCAACTTTCTCCAGTTTAGCATCATCTGCTAATTTCATTGGTATGCTGTTCACTTTCTCTTAAAGATAATTAATAAAGACAATAATTATGGTCTTGAAGCTGTAATGGAACTGAGTCTACGTGACTATGTATTTGCACCAGTGGATCTCTTCACAGGACTGAGGCCTTAAACTGGACCCAAAAGATCTCGGCAGTTCCTCACTACGCATGTCCCCCCATTCTTTGCTATTTATCGTTTTTTGTTTATGGTTCTTCAATCAGTTTTTAATCCACAAGATTGGCTATATTTTTAAATAATTTGAGAGTGAGATTTTGAGAGACAATATTTCAGATGTTTTACTCAAATTTAAATAAATTTAGCTATAACTTTTCCATCATCCACTATGGCCCCGGCCCCTGACCCTACAACCAGATCCAGCAGGCAGATGAATCTTTGCATCCATGCAGAAACCATTGATGCCTGTACAGGTCCAGTTGCAGGATTAAAACCTAATTTTGAACATTTTTTTTAAAAAACAAGGAAAAATCAACATAGTTTGGCAAAAATCTGTTCTTTATAAATCCAGGCTACTTATTGTGCATGGTTCCATTATATTAAGAGGGGAATTTTCTCAATATTTGTTCCATTCTTTTATGAGGTATAGAGGTTAGATTTTTTTCTGAGGGTCTAATTGCTAGGATGATTCTCCTTTTTTGAAAATCAGAACTATATTTGCTTTTCTCCAATCTTGTATTACCTCAAAATTCAGCGGATTTATAAAACTGTTCAGATTTTTCTTCAAGTATTCTACCTACTCTTCATCAATAGCTATATTTATAAGGTTTTCCTCAGTTCTTAATTGTCCAAACTTGTTTATTTTTCTCATTAAAGATAAAATTTGTTTAAGTGGTTCAGTATGATGGTCTTTTTTAATAATTAATTTAATCCCTTTCCTCATTTATTAACTGACCTACTTTCCCTTTACTACTACTTCCTCCCCCCTGATATTTATTAAAACCCTTCTTATTCTCCTATGCTCCTAACATTAACTCATTCTGCTTTTTGCTGCCCTTATCTTTAGCATGAGTTCACTTACAAACCGGCTTCACAATTTCTAAAAAATTACTTACATGACTGAAATTTAAACTCATTCTACCCGATATCTAAAGGAAACAACAATCTTTAGCCTAACTTCTCTAACCACCACAAATATATTTAAAAAAATTCAGCCACCCATATTCCAGTTGCATCTTTGGTTTTAAATTCTCTTCCCTCCTACCACCTGCTCCCCATATACAGCTACAGGCACAGAACCTACAAATAGATACATCCCTGTAGGTTTATGCCCACATGAAGTTCCACTAACAGGACTCCACATGGATGGAAGGGCAACATCAGGGCAACTGTTTGTATGACTGGTGGCCTACCCAACCATTACATGAAATAAACTTGTTTTTTTGTTAAACTTCTCTTTTGCCAACATGTTTACCAAGGCATAGCCGACATGTAAAAACATGCTTTTGACCACCATTTACATGTACTGCCCCATATTAAAATGTTTCCATTAACATTGTAAAGTACCCACACAGAAGTATTTGGAAAATGCTTTACTAATTCATCTCAATTGACATGAAACATCTAATTTGCACTAAGATCCAAGGGAATTACAACAACTGCTATTGTAGAGACTTACACCACTATATTAACAAATAAAGTCCATCAGTGGTTATTGGCACTGTGGCTTTTGACTGCTCACTACAGAATCATAGCGCATGAATTGCTGTACCTGTCAGACAGCTCAAAGCAAATGTAGTCAAACAGTTAGTGTGATTAAGGCAGTCTCTCACACAATTTTTGGAGAAAAAATTGTGGCTTATTTCAATTGTTTATCATGGGATCTGGAGCGTATCCAGTTTTAAATTTATGTTTTTAATGAAGGCTAAAACACACTCTTACACTCATCTGGCAAAATTCCACAACAGTCAACATGAAAAAATAGTTACAGTTTAAAAACAACAACAACCCTCGCTACCTGAAAAAGGGTGTGGTATATCTTTGACAAGACATTCAATTTGATGAAAACAAATGGATCACCAGTGTGTCATACAAATAGTTAACTAGCTATTTAAGCAATAATTTTAAGTCAAAATGACACGATCCTAAGAGAAGATATAGCAAAACAGGCTAATGGTCCACCTAGTTTGAGATCTTATCTCAAACAATGTGCAATGCCAGATGCTTCACAGAAAGATATAACTTCCTACCATCACAAACTACCAAGGCTCCAAATCTGCTACGGTATCCACGTGATTCTTCTTTTTGGTGTATGCGCAATGTGTCTCAGGTGGCACAAACAGTGAACATCAATGAGTGCCATAGAGTTCAACAGGGCTCCTATAAATAACTGCCTGTGTAGGTCTCTTTACAGGATCCGGACCCAGTGTTACATACTGGAAAAAACTTCTATGGTTGGTAGGCCCAAATTTTGACCAGTTCAGTTTGCAAAAGTCCTTAAAATTTTTGGGCCAAGATTTTGAAAAGTAACTAATGATTTTGTGTACCTAAACTGAACCCCCTCACAAGGGTCTGATATTCAGAAGGTAGATGTCTAGCAATTCATGAAAATAAGGCCCCTTTAAGGAATATTACGTCAGGCACCGAGGCACTAAATATCACTAGTTATTTTTGAAAATATTTGTGTTGGTGTCTTTCTTCCTTCTCCTCACCTCCCTCCCCCCCAAAAAAGCCTGAACAAACAAAAAAAAGTCAGTACCCTAGCTACAACCTTGCAATAACAAACCAATGAGCGTGGAGTGGAGGGAAAATAAGTTAGTTAAGAAAACACTTAATCTTCCAATGGAATTACCAACAATGAGCAAAACAAGAATAGCAAAAATTATGAAAAAATAATTGATAGTATATTTCAAGAACAGCCTATCTAAAAATGAAAATCCATGAAAAACGTAAACTGTTTTTAAAGATTTTTCATTTTAACAAATTTTTTTTTTAAATTCTTTTCACTAAAATAAAATCAATTACAGTTCTTTTAAAGCTGTTATGACTATTTATGTAAATCTTTTAGAAAAAAATTGGTATTTTTAATACCCTGTCAATACTACTATGGTAACAACATACAAACTTTTAGTGATTTGGTCTACTAAGAATCCAATGTATTTTAAAATAAAAAATGACACATTATATATTTTAAATTACTTATTATTTGGATTGTGCTAATGACCACAGGGCGCAAGA
This sequence comes from Platysternon megacephalum, assembly GCA_003942145.1. Lineage (NCBI taxonomy): Eukaryota > Metazoa > Chordata > Testudines > Platysternidae > Platysternon > Platysternon megacephalum. Next base: position 7,934,468 of record QXTE01000074.1, read on the forward strand.
CACTTTCAAAACACAGAAGAAGGCATTGTAACTGTCCCAAAGAGTATACAACTTATTACGGCAACAAGCTTGAGTATTCTGACATTTATTGATTTGAAAATGTGGATGCGAAAGAAGGGAGGGGTCAGACAACAATCATCATATTACAACTTTAGTACATTTTTCAGGAGTTTGAGATCTCATAGTCCATTAGGAAAACTCAAAAAAGCAAAAACCAATTCCTGTCATCCAGCACATCTTTAGCAATATTCTCCCAATGCTGCATATTAATAAAACAAACAAACAAAAATAGATGGAAGACACTCAAAAATGAGATTCCCAACTTATTCCTAGGCCCACTAGTAGCCATTAATATAGTACATAGTGTTAGAAAAGTTTATTTCTTCAACTGGTGGGGATTTTAAAGAAATAACATGCCATCACAAAACAAATCCAGTAGCTACAGATATCTGACTAAGGTTTTCCAGACTTCATTGTAACTCAATAACTGCTCTACACAGTGCTGTGAACTCTACAGCTTCAAGCTGGAAGTCAATCTAGGACAGCCAATAGAAAGTGCACCTGTGCAATTACTGCATTCTCTAATTCAGAATGCTAAACCTGAGACAGATATAACTTGTGTGCATTGTGAGAAAACAAAAATCAACAATTAAAACACCACACAGAGGATATATCACATACAAAAAGCATAGCCTGTATCTATTTTGTCATTAAAAAATTGGAAAATTACTATAAAATATAATGTATATAATTTAAAAACATAAATGTTGGCTCCTTAAACATATGGCAAACACTTTTAGAATATATATAAGAATATTTTCATGCAGATTACAGTTGATAAAAGTTATAATTAACATTAATAAAAGACCATTTAGTAACTGAACAGAAGCACATGCACCAAACCAGAAGATGCACTATAAGGTTCATAAAGGTCAGAAAAATAACCCTTAGCATTACTTTAAGGAACTTAATAAGATCACTGAAAAAAATTGCAGGAAACTGATATTTTTAAGTAACTGAAAAAAAATTAAATATTCTATTTGACAACTCTAGATGATAAAAATCAACTGAAAATATTGTATACTACAAACAATTGATAATTGTGTATTTATATATTGTTGAGAAGCAAACCATCTTTCCACAAAAGATGTATTTTTAAACCAGAGTCTAACTTCATAAACAGGTAACCAAGTCTACCAATAAAGACATTTTATTGCGCTGAAATGAAACAAAGTTTCAATAACTAATATACTAATTTGGTTGCTGGTATCAGTTTTACTGTAATGTCAATTTAAAATAATCAATAAAAATGCCTCTGACTATTGTTTATGTACTTAAGTTTACCTGATAGGTTTAAGGCTGGCAGATGTAAAATACAAATATAAACAATAACAAAACAGATTACAAATATAAACAATCACAACATAGAGTTACTTTCAACTGACCAGTGAACCAGTTCAATAATCGATTAGGAAGTGCTTTATTTTAGAGTATTTTTGTTGGGTGGGGTTGCTTTTAAATTTACACACATTGAAAATAAAATGCTATCCCATGCTCAATAATACTATTGAAAGAGCCCTTATCAGCACTTACCGCAAGTAATACTGTTTTAAAGCGAAGGCAGCGTTAGAACAACTTCTGGGAAAGTTAAACTCCTCTACAATTTCTCCCCACTGATTCTTCTCAGATACCTGTCAAAAACAACATACAGACAGAGATACACAACACACACACATACATATCGTCGATAGTGAACATCACAAGGAATACGGGCTGCCATGAAACAAATAAATATATGAAAACTATATAGAGAAAGATCTATATATATATATATATGGGATATATGGCTATATTTCTCATTGACAGTCCCTGGGGGTCTCCCCTCAGGTTTAATCCAGCTCCTCACCACTATTTTACATTTTATTTAATGTATTTGGTTATTCTGGGGGGAACGGAGGGATTATATTGTTTTGGGGTTGTTTGTTTTGTTTTTACTGCTTGGACAATAACCAATCGGGAGTCCCTCTGTCGCCCCCTTTTAAATCCTAACGCGGTCCGTTAAAAACCCAAAGAAGTTTAAAATGATTCACGAAAGTCTTGGAGGGGGCGCCCACTGGTGTCCGGGGTTCAGGGGAGCGGGGGAGCCGTCCCGGTGAGTCCCCCCAAGACAGATCCATAGACACAGAGAGGCCTTTCTTTTGAGGCCTACATTTCTGTCCCTAGCCTTGAAGCCTAAAGATGGCTATTTGATTACACACCGTCTTGGGTGCCCCTTTTGTTATTTCTCTCCGGGAAGGGCTCCGAGGACAGCGCCTGGTCCCCCCCGGCTGCGAGGATCATTTCCTAGCCCATGCTCCGTGCCGATTATCGATGTTAAACATGCCCGCTAATTTTGAGTTGCACTAAAACTGCACTCAGACGCTCCTCTCCGTCTCTGCCTGTGTGAAACACACAGAAAGCAGCAATCGCAAGCGAGAGAAACAAACTCACACGCACACCTACACACTCTGCTCTCTCTCCTTCTCCCAGGAAAGAGGGGAAGGAAAAAGGGGGCTGTGGAGGAGGAAAGGGAGGCACAAGCAGTGTGTACGCTGCACCCCCAACGATCCCCCTTCATCTCTCTACCAACAAGGCCAAGCCACCAACCTGCCTGCTTCCTTCCTTCTTCCACCCCCCACCTTCCCTTACCGGCTTTCAATGGGACGCTTCCCGGCCACCCCACCTCCCCTCTCTGCCCCCGAGGGTCAGAGGAGACTTTTGGGAAGAGGTTACTGGGAGGGAAACCCAAATTAAAACTTCCACTCACCTTCCCAAATCCGCCTAAAGTGGTGACTCTGGTGTAGAGAGCGTGAAGATCCAGCTCCTTCCCACCCACCACAGGGATCTTCTTAAAAGGAGACCTGCCAAAGGCGATACACACAAAACAACACAACTTGTCAACTCTGCCCCCTTTTCTCCCCTCATAGGGGCTGCCGTGTCCTTCAGGGAAGGGGCTGGAAGTTGGATCTGGCCGGTTTAAAAGCCTCCCCCCCTCCCCTTCCATCTCCCCATTTTCCTCACCCTCTGCTGTGGTGAAACTGCCGCAGCTCGTCCAGGAAAGCGAGTCCCTTTCTCCGTTGGTCTGGTTGGGTTTTACCCGTCGAATTTGCCATTTTTTGTATTAAAAAGGGTTTTCTTAAAAAAAATCCAATTAAAAAAACAACAACAACAATCCCCGGCTCCTCCTTGTCTTTACGAGACCCAGGTGCCCGTGCTCGGCCGGGGATCAGCCATGGAGAGGGGCTTGTTTAAAAAAAAAAGTTTAAAAGGAATAAGGGAGCCCCCGAGAGCGTGGTAATTGCGAGTCCCGTCTTCACACAACACACAGGCAGAGACACACAGGGAGGGAGAGGGACACCTCTCAGTAATTCCTGCCGCTGCCTGTCTCAGCACCACAAACCCAACCGATCCAGCCTGCACATGAGACTCAACATGGTGCTGCTGGATCACACAATGAATTGGGTTAGTGTTGTGGTGGGGTGGGGGGAGCTGGAGTGAGGTATTGACAGTGTGTGTGTGTTACAGACGCGGCTCCATGCAATCTCCCTCTCCCTCTCTCACACACACACACTGTACAGCTACAGCAGCAGCGACGGCGGCGGCGACGGCAGCGGGATTCACTTCTCTTCTCTCTCAGACAAAAAGATCTGAGGCCGCCGTGCGGCTGCCTGGGCGAGAGCGCAACACAGCGAACCCCATAGGCCGGCCCAGGTACTGCAAAAGGCAGCTCGAAAGGCAAAAGCCAGCACAGCCCCAGCAAGCAGTTCCTGGCGGGGAACAATAGGCTCCTCTCGCCGCTAAGGGCTCATCTGCAATGTGCCGCAAACTTCACACAAAGCCAGGCGGAAAGAGAAAAGAGAGAAGGAGAAGAGGGAAGGGAAAAAACGGCTACTACCGGTTGTTCCAGGGTTAGGGATAGGGGAAATGTGCCCTTCTTCCCAGGCTTTAAAGGGACGAATCATTCCAGTGACTTATTCGAGGGAGAAACAAGGAAACAGGAAAGTTTGATTTGAAATCTCTGTATTAAATTGGCCTAAATCAAATGTACTGAGTTAACAAAATGAAGGGGGCACGGGAGGATTTTGACTTAAAAACAAACTTTTGGGTGTCTCACTCTAAGGCATTTTGAATGATAAGGGGGATTTTACATACTTCATTCAAAGGCCCCCAAACTCCTTTAAGAGGTTAAATATTGTAAAATCTTCCCAATGAGGAAGTCTGATCCCTTAAATGAGTGATACCTTAGACAGGTATGTCACTAGGGGAGTGAATTGTCTTGCTAGGTAAATATTTTTTTTCTGGTTAAGAAGTGATATTCTTTGTAATTAAACAATTTTATTAATACTACACCCCAGACAAAGTCACATATATGCCTGTGAGCAGTTAATGGGATTTCCACCTGTATGCTTCTCTCTAATATTGGTCCTCATACAATTCATAGGGAGGGAAACTTATCCCTCATATACATTGAACAGGACCTCTCTTATAATGAGGCCCAGCATCTAGGCCACCATGTGTCCCCTGGCATACATAAATGAGACTCCAGGTAAGCTCTTGTCCCTCATACAGTATGTAGGAACCCAAGCAAATGCTTTTATAGTTTTTCAGCCAGGCCACCATCCTGCTCCCATTAAAGTGAGGGGGGAGGGGGGCGGGGGAAATGGGATCATACAGTAAATGGGATCCCAGGTGAGTCCTCCCTAAAACTCATCCCTCATTTACAGACCAGTAAGAGATAATCCAGGTGGGCACTTGTCCTTCTCACAGAGTAAATAGAAATTGAGGTGAGCACTTGTTCCACTTTATAAGACTCCGGAGGAGCATTTCTCTCTCACAGACAATAAACTGAAATCCAAGGCCATATTCAGCAGTTTTTAAGCAGAATTCCTCATTAAAGTCAGTAAGAAGATCTGTTTTAAAACCGATGGCACATTATGGCCTCAAGTGAGCACTTCAAGGAAAACTATAATGCCCTTATACACCCTGTACTAACTTACTTAAGGGAATAAACCATTTTTTTCATGAAAGATTTTTTTTCTTTTAACTTGACTGCTCTTTCAGCTTGAATATACCCACAGAGACAGAGATATAGTAAGATGTTCGAAAGGAGCTGCCCTCTAGGTCACACTCATTGTGGAAAGGGGGAGGCAGAAATCCCTCCGTTTGGAATTAACTCTCAGGCAGTATTTCAAGCATCTCCCTCTCTAGATGGAGGATTTTGTTGTGTATTCTCTGTGAAAAATATATAAAGTATCACTCAGCCTTGTTTTTAAAATGTCCCTCATTCAATTTAACCCCCAAGAACATTCAGATCAGCACCCCTATGATATTTTGAGGGGCTGCTCAAGCTGAGACAATACGAATGAGAGTTTTAAAACAAAATAAGGAATTGGGGTTAATATCTAATTGAAACATACACAGCACAAGCCTTTCTCAGGAGCGGGACACGCATTTAAACATGCCTTAAAATGCTTCTGAACTCAGAGGTGGGTGGGTCTCCCTAAGTGAGTGAGACTTGGCAGAGGTGAATCATTTTTCTAGCCTGTATGCAGTCGGGGGGAAGGGGGGGTGCAGAGAGAAGGATAATCAGATTGCGTAGCAGGGTTAGTTGGGTTTCCGTGCTAAGCACAGCAATTGCGCACGGTCCCTTACGTAACTGTCAGCTGGGGATTCCCTAGAGGGGGTCACTGTATTCAACCATTACACAGACCCCTGCCGCCGTTCCAACACGCCTGGGCTGCCGTTGCCGCCGCTACTGAGGCTGCGGCTGCAGCTGCAGCTACAACGGCGGCTCCTCACAAAATGGCGGCGCCCATGGAAGCGGCAGCAGCCCCATTTTGTGCCCACAGAGCTGTCAACAAAACACGGACTTGGCCGGGGCAGAGACGCAGAAGGCGGCGGCGAAGCGACGTTATGGGGAGCGAGGGACTTCACCGGCCCCCCGCCCCCGAGAAGAGACTTTCTATAAAGCGTGCGCGCACGGCGCGGGGGAGGCGAGCAGCGGGCGAAGCGGCGATTTGAGCGCTGGGACCAGCCGGCAGCGAGAGCTCTGCGGGGACCTTCCGGAGCTGCGGCTCCGTGGTCGGGGCGATGGTCCTGCCCTGTGCGATCCGGGGTGCTCGGCAGCAAGGCGCTGCCCCGATCTCGCCGGCGGGGACAGGGAGGTTCCCCGTGGGGAATAGGTCTCGGGCACTGGGTGTGCACTGCGAGCGGATTTGCTGTCTCCGCCTGGAGACCTTGTTCCGGGCTCGCTCCTTGCTCTTAAACCTCTCCCTTCTTGAGCTCGTGGTTGGCAGCCCAGTTTATGTAACTTTATTGCTGTAGGAATCTAGCAAACCTGCAAGGAGCTGCAGGAAGATCTGGGTTCTTAGTTTAGTTAATTAGGTCAATTTCAGCACTTAATTACTGTTTGCTTCTTTTTAGTGCGTGCGTTTGGAATCGGCCTATTAGGTTGTTGCTTCAGTTTACATTAGCTAACAGCAAGGTACAAAATGTCTGTGTTAGACTCTAACTCGTGACTCTGACATCTTAACAATATGTGTTGTTTTAAATTTAAACAATGGTTTGATCTTTATACTTTAATTTGATATAGCTAGGTTCCATTTGATATGGTTTTGTAACTAATGTTTGCAATATTGCAATGCTTTTTATTTCTTGTAGTAAAAAGTGTACCTTCCTTCGGGGTAAACGATGGGGGATGGGTTGGAGGAGGAATTAAATTAAATTAAGATTTTACCCAATTTCTCTAAAGGTGACTTTTGTCTAGGTGCATTGTTCATGGTTCTGAAAGGCAGATGCTGTCTTACTGATGGAGACAGTTTTTTTTTTTTTTTAAAGTTGGAATTCTGAATATACAGCAATCACTTAAAAAGAGTGGCGTTCAAAGGTTATGAAATATCTCCTCGTGTGACATATTAAAAAGTCATAGATCAAATGTAGATAGAACAAAATACCACTGCCTTACTGTAGCTTCCCTTCATTATTATTGTATGGTTCTTATAATCGTTCTTTAAATTGGTATAAAATGTAAAATAAAACCTAAACTACAAAAATTGTTTAGATTATATGTACAAGGCAGATGATTTACTTTAATTTTTTTATGTTAGTAGTATCTGTGGAATCAATGTTCTTGTAGATCATGCAGATTTAATGATTGATCTAGGATTATTTACACTGTAAAAGTTTTTTTTAAAAAGGGGGGTGGGGAGACAAGTTAAATTGTCAAACAAAATCCCCACTGCTCTACATCATAGTTCCAGTTAGTCATTTTGTCTGAATCTCCACTACTATGTTATGCTTGCAACCTATTTGTCCAACTGCTGCTCTCTACAGGCCAGGCCACAGCTGCACTGTTAGCATGCCACTACTGTGTTTCTCCTTTCTGATGGGTGAAATTATGTTCACCTCTTCTCACTGGCCCTTTTCATCCTTGTTTTTGCTACTCTTGATTCTTGGAAATGTTAGTTACTGCTAATCAGAAATGTAATTTTGCTAGCCAAATGTTGATAGGAACTACTATCTCAGTAATTTGTAAATTCTTGAAATTGAAGTGCTAGTGTATTTTCTCAGCTAGTATTTTTTGGTAATTGCAGCCCATTATATGGGCTAGAGAGGACAGTTATATAGTGCATTTCTTAAGTTGTGCACACAGTACTGTGCAGTATAGGATGAAATTTTGGAAAGGAATACTGTAACCATAATTGTGTGTTAAGCATTTGGCTACAGGAGAAATAGTCAGACACTTCACATGACAGATATATTTCAAGCATTTTTAGTAACAACACATGTAGAAGTGTTGGCGTTAACTTCAAGACTTCTATGTTTGCACAGCTCACAATTACTGAAAAGTGTACACTCTCTAACAAAGGGTATTTACTGAGCAAAAGTATAGAATACCTGCCATTTTTCCTTTCCCCTACTTACTATTTAATGCTTTTTAATTCTTTATTACACTTTAGAGTACTGGCTGTTTTAAAGAAGACGTTACTAAAGACGTGCAGATCATTGATAAATATATTTACTGAACTGTGCAATATTATCCTATTTAAAAAAATAGGGTCTCTTAAGCATATACTCAGTTTTAATGTACCATGCTTGTTTTATCATATTTAAAGTGGAAAAGAACCTGCAATATTATGGCAGGTCTGTGAATTCTTACCCATGAGTAGTCCCACTGAAGGTGCTGGGACTCTTCATGTAAGTAGGGGTTTGCAGAATTGGCCCTTTAAATAATCTCAATAACAAATACCATCATCTCAAAACTAGTCAATTTGAAAACCTTGGTTTAAGTAAATTCAGGAATTACACTTCCTAAATTCTCCTAATCTGTGTTCTACTTTCCTGTTTTTAAAAAAACTAATTGTTCATTGTGGTGTTACTGTGTAGAATTCTCCCTCGATCACTCCCCACACACAAATGAAAGGAAAAACTCACTATATATAAAGTCTTGTTGTATGCAAGTAAACTTAAAAAAAAAATTCTTATATTGTTATATGTAACAATATGTATTTACTATTAAATAGTAAGTACAAAATTTTCAGACTTTTTTGAAAAACAACTTTTATGTATAACACAATCAAAGCAAAAGTACTTGCAGTAAGTAAATTCAAGACTACCATACCTGTAATGCAAAGATATTAAATCTGGGGCTCTGAATGATGTGAAAGTGGTGATAGTGTGGTAAATATATCTGGGGAACAGTAGAATTCAGAGATTTGCATATGGGATGGCCAACTGGTACAATTCTTAAAAGAAATACTGAGTTGCTTACAGTCAATTCATTTGTTTAATCTCTAAAGTAAGCATGACTAGCCACTGTGAAAGCATTGCTTTGTGATTATACCTGAGTTGGTCTGAATTGGTTGGTGGTAGTAGTAATCTTTCTGAAGCCATGACAGCTGTACTAAAATTTAATGCTAGTACTGTACAGTGTTATATGGGGACTAATTTCTTATTGCATGTGTGAAAGTTGAATTGAAATATGAAACTGTGGGCTAAATTCCATATTGCTGAATGTGTTTCTGCTGAATGTTAAAAGAAGATTATCGGGTTATGCTTCGAGACAAATTTAAGGGTTATTCTTTTTTTATTTAGAATTTTTTCACAAAACTAAAGACCAATAAAATGTCATGTTATTTGGGGGGGGGAGAATGTCCACTGGAACTTTTTAAAAAACTAACAAACATTTCCCCCATAGTGTTTGAAGTCCAGATGTTCCAACATCGTGCTAGTGTAAAAGATCTCAAGATTGTGGATTGTCCAGTTTTCCACTAGTGGTCCATGAAACATTTGTTGGTCACGTGATGCTGGTTCATCTTTCTTATATTTCCACCTATTAAACAGCAGTAAAAGATAGCTAAAATACATTAAATGTTCTCTGAATAAGCAATTGCTTTGGTTAGCAAAGGGATTTTATGTAATTGTAAATGAAAAGGGAAGCGATTCCTGCAATCACAAATCACAAATTCAAGGCCAGGTGATCAGTGAGACAATTGATTAATTTCAGCCTGATCCATACTATGAAAAGAGTTGAGAAAACTGCTAGTTAATGGAAACCTGAAAGCAAATCTGACAAGAAGTCAACTTAACAAAATTAAACTAACTAGTCCAGTCCCATTGTTCAAGCTGATTTGAAATGCTTAAAATAGTGTCACTGTATGGTTACTTAAGGGCACTTAATTATTTTTTAAAATTACTGTATGACTTTTTAAGCTATTGACTATTAGGCTACATAATATATATTAGGTATTAACTATTAGCAGGTGAGCAAAGCTGCACCGAAGATGCTTAGCAGGCTGCTGTATTTCCCTGAATAATGTGGTAGTACATGTATAATTTTTTTTCAGCTAAAGGAAAAATCTCAAACTTATTCATTGGTCAGATAGTAAAGGGACACTACCTCAAATATCACACTGTCTGAAAACATTGTACTTACTATAGTTACAAGTTACACTTAAGATTACCAAAACTGAAAGAAACTGGTGGAAAATACATTTTTCTTTATTTGAGGTTCACTTTTCACGTTTGATAGCACTTCATGTATAGTCAGTTTCGGATCCTCTTTCGTGCACTGGCATGATGGCATCACTCTTGCACTGCTCTGGGAGGAGCACATGGGCATGCTCTTCTCCAGATACTTCACTACATAGAAACAGAGCTCCTGCTATTTCTGAGTTTTGAGCCAGGATGGTGTGTCTTTCTTATGATTCTTGCTTGAGAATGGTGGGCATAAACAGGTCCAGGAGGCAACTGGAGCGCTGGGACAGGAGGAATCCTGTTTTCCACCCAGCCTTGTGCACAGAGCTAAGGAGCAATTGTTCACTCCCAGAGACTCCCTGGCAGGTCTAGTGGAGAAGTTGTTCAGGAGTTGGTACTGTACACCTTGTTTCAGTTCTGCTGAAGAGGCAGGCTGGTGGAGGGATCAGAAGAAAGGGTAGGCCTGAGTATATTTGGTGCTGCTCTTAGTTATTGTCTCCAGTTCTGCAGGGACTTAGTAAGATAGCACTGCATGTGTTCATGCTTGATTCATGTTCTTAAGGCTTTGCAGTTGTAAATGTTGTAACTTAGATTCTGGAGAACAGCTTTCTGGTAGCAAATTGTGTGCCCCAATCCAGACTATGCAGGGATTTACCTGTAGTATATGCCATGATGCAAATAGAACTGTGAAGTCATTTTTTGGCAAGCTTGAGTTGAAAAGTATGGTCTTTCTCTAGATGAAACTGCTTTTAGTGTCATTTCATCCTTGAACAGATTACTCTAATTTATTAATTAGTTTACAAATGAGAATTCTTTAACGCTACAAATTTCGCTTGTGTATTAAGACCATAAAAGTGAAATATGCTTGTCTCTGGATGAACCCCCTGAAGGTTATTTGTTCTAGTATATACATTTCAAACAGTCTGGGCTCATTCTTCACTCACCATCTTAACTTTAAGAAATTGTGGGTCAGACTTTCCCTCCATACCACCAGAGGTTGCTGAATTCTTATAGCTCCCATTGTCTTTAGTTGGAGTTAGTGGTGTTTAGCATTTCTGCAAATCAGGCCCTGTGGCTATAATCAGATGTATTTAATCAATAGTTTTAATGTCAAGCTTGCAATATTGTACAGTAGTTCAGGGAGAATTGCATTACTAAGCACTGTCTTCAGGAATTCTGGAGTACAATCTGTCCCTGGGCAGAAACTTATTTATTTATTTATTTCAAAAGCAGTTTATTTCTAAATTTTGCTATCACTGAAACCAAGTTATTTGTTATGTGTTTTGTAAGAACAATTCTGAGAGGCATATTATGTGTCATAGTGGACAGAGCCCTAGTCTGGTACTCAGGAGACCTGGGTGTTCTATACCTGCCACTGGCCTGCTGTCACCCAGCAGGCCTCTCCCTGCCTCAATTTCCTACTCTGTAAAATGGGGATGATGATACTGACCATCATTGAAAAGCACTTTTAGTCTACTGATAAAAAGCTAGCTATTATCATCAAAATTACTTTCTTTTTACATTAAAAATTTAAGCTTGTAAGCTGGAAGGGGTGACTAAACATCAAAACTAGATATAATTACACACACAAATGACCTTGGAAGAATGTTAAGGTTTCAAAGTCAAGTGCATGAAGGTTAGGAAATGGCAGAATTAAGATTATCTTAATTCAATCCCCTTGTGTATATGCATTATAAGATCATACATATATTCTCTTCCACAGGACCACCCCCACATTCAGTTCACAGGGTGGATGGTGCTCAATGAGCAGTTATTCAATATTTTGTTTTATCATTGTTCACTGTGTGGCCCCATGCTTTCTTACCTGCACAGGATTCAAATCCTGGTGTAAATAATTATTTCCTCATAGGCTTTTCTGTGGCACTAATCAGGATAGTATCTAAGTGCTTCACAGATAATGAATTTATTTTCATAACACCCTAGAGTGAAGTGATATTATCCCCATTTGTAATGGGGTAAACAAACCCCACACTGTGACCGAAGGGGTTAGAGTACTATACTGGGCCCAGCTAGCCCCACCCAGCCCCAACCCCACCCCTCCAAGCCTGCAGAGCATGTTCCAACTGGAGACAGGGTTGAAAAGGGAGCAACCGAGTTCAGAAGCACGAGGCTGTGGAGAAGTGCAGACCTATCCTAAAGGCTTCTGCCAAAAGGGGATGGAGAAGCCTCCCTGACGGAACAGGACTGATTGTGGAGCCCAGCTGGGGCTGGCAGTTTGGTTTCCTTTTTCTTTTCTCCTTGTCTGGGACCAGAAACTGAGGGAAGGAAGCAGTGGTAGGAAGCGACCCAGGGAAGGTAGCTCAGAGGGCCCCTCCCAGAGGCCAAAAACGGCTGACCTTCCTAGGGCCGTGGGTTGGAGCCTGGTGGAGTGGGTGGGCCTGGACTCCCCTACCACTACCCCACGACTGAGTGGACGCTAACCGCTAGGCCCCCCGAGGACCCCATTACACCATTTCATAGAGCAAGAACTGAGGCCCAGAGGCCTCAATTCACACAGGGACTTTGGTGCCTAAGTCCAACATTTAGGCATCACTGATATTCACAAAAACCACTGATGCCTAATCTTGGAGGTGCCTTTTTGTCAGCAGGCATGTGCAAAACCACTGAAGTCGTGATGGTGCCAAGCTACTTAACATGCTAGCTCAGGCCTAAATCCCAATGGGATTCTCATGATAGATGTTCCCTTTCTTACAGGCCAAATCCAGTTGGAGTGCTCAAAGCACTTCTAACCCACACAAAAAAGACTGCTGGGGTTGAGGTGTCCCTCCATCAGTCTTCCATTATACCCAATAGCCCATTGGTTAGGGCACTCACCTGAGATGCAGGAGAGCTAGGCTTTAATTCCCCCTCTGCCTGCTTTGAACTCAGATCCCCCACTTCCCATGTGAGTTCCATAATCACAGGGCTATTGGCTATCATAGGTTGGGGTCTCTCTCCAGGTCTATCATGAGAAAGTGCTGACCTGACTTAGGTACCTAACTACGGGAGAGGGTTCATGTCAGAGGGAGGCGTCTCCTTCCAGCCTGTCAATTAGGTGCCTCTGGCTCTAAACCCTGCCCCTTCCTGTATGCTTCACTCCTGGCTAGCTTAAGTGGCTTCCTGCTCAGTATGTTGGCTTCTGTGAATCCTTTTCCTAGGCACCTAGCTTTTCCTATATAATGCATGGGGATTTTGGGTGCCTAATTTGGGGCTTGGAAAACCCCTGGGATGCATAGGATTTGGTGTTACAATGCCCAAGTCTCCTTTGTGAATCTGTCCCAGAGAGATTAAGGTCAAAAATGCCCACTAATTTTAGGTGCCCAATTTGAGATTCCTGAAAATAATTTCAGATTATTTAGTATTATAGCACTTTATGTTCAAAGCACAGCTCCTTTTGACTTCATTTGCAGTTGTGAATACTCAGTACTTGTGCAAATCAGATTCCAGGGCTTCAAGTTGGGTACCAAGAAAATGAGGAGAACACAATTAGTGGTCACTTGTGAGTTTTTGGTTTAAGTGGATTGAGTAGCATCACACAGGAACTCTGTGGCAGAGTAGAGATAGAAACAAATTATCCAGGGCAGCATTTAACTGCTTTTAAACATGATTATCTTTTTCTTCCTGCAGTCACCTTATTCATTCACTACACACCACCTAACTTCTGCAACAAATGAGGTAGAGGTCCTATAGACAAGTCTTCTTCACTATACAACCCCGATTGAGCCCCAGAGCACAGTCCAAACTCTACTTTTTCTGTTCCTCCTTCCCCCACAGGATTCTTGACCCATCTCCTTTCCCAGCCAATCTCATTCTTTGCTGTGCCCCCACATCAGCTCCCAGTTTCACGCCCCCTTTCACCACCACCCAGACTCCTTGTCCCAGTCCCCTGTCTTATCCCAGTGGCCGTCTACTCCTGCCATTTCACTCCCACCTCTTCCCCCCCCCCCCCCCCCCCCCCCCCCCCCCCCCGCAAGTCCAGCTCTTTGTCCCCTCTGTGTTCCAGTCAAGCATCCTTCTCCATGCTCCCTGGATGCCACCAGGGGGAGCACTGAGCACAGGAGAGAATCTCCCTGCTCTCTTGCGGTGCCCAGTGCCACAGCAGTCACCATGGGCAATTACAGGGAAAGTCCCACTCAGACCTCACAGCTGCAGGTTCGAGCATGCTCAGGGTAGACAGGATTTTTCAGAGAATTTAGCTGCTAACTTCTAACAAATCTCTGCTGACCAAGTGCAAACTGAAACTTTTTCAAAGGCTCATAACTTTGCCTAATTTGCTGTTCCTGTGGAAAAACTGCCCAAAAGGTCCATCCTTAACACAAAGGCAAGCCCACTGTCACATTTCAAGTCCCTGCTCCAAAGCATGAAAGTGTTAGCGCTTCTCAACTAAAAGGTTATAAGAATCCTTTTCACATGGGCAAAACATATTTTTCTCTTATCTCATTCTTAGAAATGACTGAAACCCCTTTTCCTGAAACATTCCAAAACAATTCAGCCTAGGGGAGATACTGAAAAATTTCAGCTACAATGGTTAAAGTTTGGCAAAGTTATAAGCAAAGAAAACCAGTTCTTGTAATGAAAGCGTCAAGCAACTATAGGCAGAGATGGTGGCAGTGCCTATAATATTCAGTAAACAGCTCAATCCTGCAAACACACGTCTGAGTAACTATTCATGTGAGTAGTCCTATGGAATCCAAAAGATAAATACATAGTTAATATAATACAGATTGAAGAAGATAATGTCTTTTGTCTTTTTTAAATGAAGACTACATCAGTATATAAAATCCTGTTGCCTTAGTGGTCTTGCATGCCAGCTAATAAAATAGAAATTAAAAATGGACCATGTAATCTAGTTATTTCACAACTTTTAAGTAGATTTTCTTGATCATACCACAAGAGCCATTTGAATTCTATTTGCACACGCTTCTCTCTCTCTCTTCCCCCCCCCTCCCTCCCTCCCAGCTTTTGAACCCAATTCTAAACATTTTAATAGCAACTAGCTAGGAAATACATTATCTGAGAGCCTGGGACAACCACGATCTCCACGTGAGCAAAGTGAAAGTTGTGAATTATTGATCTGCAGACAAGTTTCTGCATGCACTTAAAGATCATAGGTATAGTGGTTATCCATGGATGACCCAGAGGTCTCTATTCTGGGAGGCAAGGCCACAGCCCTGAGTCTCAGCACACTACATACAGAAATTCCTCCCCAAATCTATGCAACTCTGAATCCATTTAGTCACTCATCAGAACTAACTATGGTTTTTGAGACAAGAGGCAAGATCGTCGTCTACTGTAAGTCAGCATTGTTCTACAGGCTTCAGTGAAGATACACCAACTGACAATTTGGTACAAAATCTTTAATGTGGGGTTAAGAAATGGCTTGATTTTTCAGTTTGTGGGAGGTGCACTTCGGAAAATCAGGCCCTTGAATTTGTAATATTGATATGGTTGGTTCTAGATGAAGTAACAGAAGCAGATCCCCTTCTGGGTCCCCCTCCCCACCTCTTCATACCCATGGAGAAGGCACCATCAGTCTCCTTTGTGCACGAAGCTCACTCCCTTTAGGCTGTGGTGGCTTCCACCCTTCATCTGCAGTTTTAGTGAGCCCACTGCATGGAGGTGGAGTCAAAAGGCAGCTTTCAGAGAAAAAAGAAGAGTCAGGTGCTTTGGGCATTGGAGCTCTGCCACTGGCACTAGAGTGAGAGCAGTGGATGGGAAAATGGTGGCTGGGGCAACTACTTGCCGTGTGGATCCTGGGAAGAGCAAGATCACAAGTCTAAGGATGCTGCAGAGGAACACCGAAACATGCTGGGCCTTAGGATTGAATTTTCGAGTTTAAAAATGGTGAGGCCACAATTAACTCTTTACATTCTTGATACAATTAAATATTAATCGACAGTACTCACATCTTCTCCTGAGTATTTCAGTTCTCCCTGTGCTGTTGGCTTCTTTTATGTTTTTCTTTATTCAGCTCATTCTTTCTTCCATGACACTGACCTCTTACGTTCTACAGTGCTGCATATTCACTTTCCTTCACTTCCCATTTCCCCCCCTGCGAAAGGCCCTGCCATGACTGTCATTTCACTTCTGTTTACTTTTCTTCTCAACAGTCAATCCCAACGGCCATGGAACCTTCCGATTCCAACATTCCATTCCTTTTCCTTATTTTAAAGAGTCATCACCCAAACCATTTACCTATTGCTCAAACAGCAATAGAGAGGAGCAAAAGCAATAGAGAGGAGCAAAAAATCACTCTTTATGTATCTTATTGCGCACTGATCAGTCCAAGAGACCTGAAGCAGAAAACAAAGTTGCACCCTCCCACCCCCCCACACTTCTGTAACAGTTTCCTTGTAAACACCACCAAAGAGGGTGGTGAAATGAGTTGATTCACCTACTCCTGTGCTAAATTCTTCCTCTAGCTCCACTTGGCCAGTCACAACCCACACTGCACTTTAGAAGGGGTGCACCTGGCTGGTTAGCTAACTGTGCATGCATTCCTTCAGTGCAATAGGGGATACAACTGTCATTCTGTGGTATTTACAAGGAAACTGAAGTACAAAGTTAGATTTCATTTTAAGTGCAAGACCCTCGTGGGATGGACAGAGAATATACAGAATTAGATGAAATAGTTTGGCTACAATGATCATTGCTACCATATTTTTCTCAAATCAGACTATGCATGCTCTCTGGCTGTACACCCCAGAATGTGGTAGTATTACACAGCAACTAAAATTTGAAATCTGTAGTCCTGGGAGGGAGCTCAGAGACAGGCTGCCATACTTGCTGGTAGTCTTCCAATGACACTTTAGAGACCTTTGTGGATTAGAAGATAAGCCTTAATTCTTCTTATATCTCAACATTAATGTGAAAGGATCCAGCAGGATCAATAGAGTTTCTGTACATTTTAAATCTTGTGCATTCTGAGGTCTATGCATATTTGAATTGAGTATAGAATCTAAAGCAAGGGTAGGCAAACTACGGCGTGCCAGCTGATTTAATCCATCCCTCAAGCTCCTGCTGGGGAGTGGGGTCCGGGGCTTACCCTGCTCCAGCGAGGAGCAGGGTTGGGGGCTGCTCCGCGGGCACATTCCACAGCGCCGCACGGCTCCTGGAAGCAGCAGCATGTCCCCCCTCTGGCTCCTACGTTTAGGGGCAGCCAGGGGGCTCAGCGCGCTGCTCCTGCCCCAAGCACTGCCCCCGCAGCTCCCATTGGCCGGGAACTGTGGCCAATGGGAGCTTCAGGGGCGGTGCCTGCAGACAGGGCAGTGTGCAGAGCCGCCTGGCCGTGCCTCTGCGTAGGAGCCAGAGGGGGGACATGCTGCTGCTTCCAGGAGCTGCTTGAGGTAAGCGCCACCAGGAGCCTGCACCCCTGCGCCCCTCATGCTGCCCGAGCCCTGATCCCCCTTCCACACTCTGAACCCCTCGATCCCAACCCGGACACCCTCCTGCACCCCAAACCCCTGATCCCCAGAGCCTGCACCCCCAGCTGGAGCCCTCACCACCACCCCCGCACCCAGCCTTGAGCCCCCTCCCGCACCCTGAACTCCTCATTTCTGGCCCCACCCCAGAGCCCACACCCCCAGCCAGAACCCTCATTCCCCCCCGTGCCCCAACCCCAATTTTGTGAGCATTCATGGCCCGCCATACCATTTCCATACACAGATGTGGCCCTCGGGCCAAAAAGTTTGCCCACCCCTGATCTAAAGGCCGCTCATCCAAGTGTAGTATGCAGGGTTGGAAGAGATGGACAGCAGGTCAGGTTGCAGGGTTGGCCTAAAGCAGTCAAAATTAATTAGTTTTACCACAAAAAGTTTATGTTCATTATGTGAAATGGAGCGGGGGATAGGGGAAGATGGAAATTAAAATGAAGGAGCAAAATTAAGTTATTTATCCCTGTTTTAAAAGTAAATATTACAGACTTCAGCTCCAAAGACAAAGTTGATGTCCTCCAGCCCAGTTGTTGTGCTTTCCAAGAAATTGAAAAATATTCTATGAGGTAGATTTTATAACTATATTTCCCTTTCGTAAGAACCTGAACTGGGAGCTCTGAAACAGCTCCCCATTCAGCACTGCAAGTAAAATCAAAAGAGCCAGATGCTTCTGAATTGCTATCACTAAACGAAGGGAAATACAGCGGTTTGACGTCAAACGCCGTCAGCAATGCCTCAGAAGCAGATAACTTCTTTTAAGATTTTTTATTTTACTTAAA
Organism: Platysternon megacephalum; assembly: GCA_003942145.1. Classification (NCBI taxonomy): domain Eukaryota; kingdom Metazoa; phylum Chordata; order Testudines; family Platysternidae; genus Platysternon; species Platysternon megacephalum. The sequence continues at coordinate 7,952,694 of QXTE01000074.1, forward strand.
ATGCTGAGAAACGCATAAAGCAACTATCCTCCTGCAAATATCTCCTTAAACATATCTGTTTTAATGCCTAAAAAGCACTCAAAATAGCTAGTGTGTATAATTCCTTAATTTATACCATGTCCTACCCTCACACTTATCTGTTTTATTCACCTGTTATTCTTCTCACATGTTTAGGCCTTGAACGTGCAAACATTAAAAAATGCTCTCTAACTGTACACATGAGTAGCCTCACTGATGTCATGGGCTATTCATACATAAAGTTAAGCATGTATGTGTTTGAAGGATGAGGGCCTAAGAAGGTAAGCACTTTGAATCAGGGACTATCTTCCTTATGTGTCTGTATAGTTCCCAGCAAAATAGGACTTTGGGGTGTCTAGTTGTTATCCCAATACAAGTAACTAATGTTTCAGGACTCCCAGTTAAGTTATTTGACAAAATAAAGTATAAGAGGAACCACAGCTGGGTTGTAGCGTGGTTGGAGGGACTCGAGAAAAACAGCATTTTAAAACTTCCCTTCTCGTGTACTTAGCTGCACTATCAAGTGGCAGTGTTTGGCACTTTGACTATATTCCTGCTTTCTGCTACACCTACATATGGAACTCTTTAACATTGACAGTATAGTATTTGTAATTGAAAGAGACTATTGGTCTACATTCTGTGCCTAAAAGGCAATCCAGCTTCAAAAGGAATAATAGGAGTAATAGTCTGAGGAAGAAACAATTTAATGTATACTTTTGAAAGGCTGACAAATAGGTAAAAGTTGTCTAGCTCTGTGGATGAGGGGAAAGCAGTGGACGTGTTATTCCTTGACTTTAGCAAAGCTTTTGATGCTGGCAAGAATACTGTGGGAGACCGTAAGTTAAAGAAGTATGGGCTGGATGAATGGACTATATAAGGTGGATAGAAAGCTGGCTAGATCATCGGGCTCAACAGGTAGTGATCAATGGATACGTGTCTAGTTGGCAGCCGATTTCAAGCGGAGTGCCCCAAGGGTCGGTCCTAAGGCCGGTTTTGTTCAATATCTTCACTAATGATCTGGAGGATGGCGTGGATTGCACCCTCAGCAAGTTTGCAGATGACACTAAACTGGGAGGAGTGGTAGATACGCTGGAGGGTAGGGATAGGATACAGAGGGACCTAGACAGATTAGAGGATTGGGCCAAAAGAAATCTGATGAGGTTCAACAAGGACAAGTGCAGAGTCCTGCACTTAGGACGGAAGAATCCCATGCACTGCTACAGACTAGGGACCGAGTGGCTAGGCAGCAGTTCTGCAGAAAAGGACCTAAGGGTTACGGTGGACGAGAAGCTGGATATGAGTCAACAGTGTGCCCTTGTTGCCAAGAAGGCTAGCGGCATTTTGGGCTGTATAAGTAGGAGCATTGCCAGCAGATCGAGGGACATGATCATTCTCCTCTATTCGGCATTGGTGAGGCCTCATCTGGAGTAGTGTGTCCAGTTTTGGACCCCACACTACAAGAAGGATGTGGAAAAATTGGAAAGAGTCCAGCGGAGGGCAACAAAAATGATTAGGGGGCTGGAGCACATGACTTATGAGGAGAGGCTGAGGGAACTGGGATTGTTTAGTCTGCAGAAGAGAAGAATGAGGGGGGATTTGATAGCTGCTTTCAACTACCTGAAAGGGGGTTCCAGAGAGGATGGATCTAGACTGTTCTCAGTGGTACCAGATGACAGAACAACGAGTAATGGTCTCAAGTTGCAAGTTATCCTGAAAGTTAAGTGCTCTCCATTGAAGTGAGAGATCTGAGAGGATGATTAATTGGGATCAATTGGATGGATGTTTACCTATTCATGGATTTTTAAGGGTACGTCTACGCTGGCAGAGTTACATCGCCGCTCAGAGAGCGCTGAAGGGAAACCGCTGTTGTGTGTTCACACTTAGCTGCCTGCGCAATAGTGTGTTCACACTTGCGGCACTTGCATCAGTATTCGGAGCAGTGCACTCTGGGCAGCTATCCCACAGAGCATCTCTTCCTCTTCTGCTGCTAAGAGTTGTGGGAAGGCGGAGGTGGTCGTGGGGCATCCTGGGTCCTGTCCCAGTGCCCCGTGATGCATTGTTTCGCATCCCAGCAATCCCTGTGCTTCCATCTGCATTTGGTGCCATCTTTCAACGGTTTGTGTACTGCGCGCTCTGCCTCTTCGGTCTGCAGGAATGGATCCCGCACTGTTGACCAATATACTGCTCGCTCTTACGAACACGTCACGAGTGGCAGTGGAATTATTCCTTAAACTACAAAGGCAAGAGGAGTTCGACAGTGATCTCGCCACGTGTAGTAGCTACGACACGAGATTGTTTGTGGCATTCACAGAGGTGCTGACCACAATGGAATGCCACTTTTGGGCTTGGGAAACAAGCACTGAGTGGTGGGATCGCATCGTCATGCACGTCTGGGATGACGAGTAGTGGCTGCAGAACTTTCGGATGAGGAAAGCCACATTCATGGAACTGTGTGATGAGCTCACTCCACCTCTGCAGAGCAAGGACACAAGAATGAAAGCTGCCCTGTCGCTGGAGAAGCGTGTGGCGATTGCACTGTGGAAGCTGGCTACTCCAGAATGCTGCCGATTGGTCGCTAACCAGTTTGGAGTGGGAAAGTCGACCGTTGGACTCGTGTTGATGGAAGTTTGCAGGGCCATTAATCGCATCCTGCTCCGAAAGACCGTGACTCTGGGCAACATGGGTGACATTGTGGATGGCTTTGCACAAATGGGCTTCCCTAACTGTGGAGGGGCAATAGATGGCACGCATATTCCAATTCTGGCACCAGGCCACCTAGTACATTAATCTAAAGGGGTATTTCTCTATGGTTCTCCAGGCACTTGTGGATCACCATGGGCGTTTCAAGGACATTAGTGTAGGCTGGTCAGGAAAGGTGCATGACGCACACATGTTTCAGAACACTGGCCTGTTCAGGAAGCTGCATGCAGGGACTTTCTTCCCGGACGAGAAGATCACCATAGGGGAAGTCGAAATGCCCATTGTGATCCTGGGAGACCCTGCCTACCCCTTAATGCCGTGGCTTATGAAGCCATACACAGGGCAACTTGACAGCAGCAAAGAGCAGTTCAACAACAGGCTGAGCAAGTGCAGAATGACTGTTGAGTGTACTTTTGGCCATTTATAGGCCCACTGGCGCTGCCTATATGGGAGGCTGGACCTGGCCGATGACAATATTCCTATGCTTATAGCCACATGCTGTACGCTCCATAATATTTGTGAAGGGAAGGGTGAAAGCTTTACTCAGGGCTGGACCACTGAGGCTCAGCACCTGCAGGCTGAATTTGAACAGCCAGAGACCAGGGCTATTAGAGGGGTGTAGCGTGGGGCCAGAAGGATCGGGGATGCCTTAAGGCAGCAATTTGAAGCTGAAAGCCACTAATATTTGCTGCTATGCTCGGGAGTGCAGTGCTTGTAATGCTAGGAGGTGATTGTGATTGGTGCAGACGATGCACTGTGAAGATTTAAGAAAATTGCATGTTGCTTTGCAGGGCTCTGTTTGCTTTCAATTAATGGAATAAAGAGTGCTTTTAAACCAAGACAATTCTTTTATTAAAAAACAACAACTGGAGGAGAGAGACAAACAAAAAACACATCAGGGAGGGTCTTAGGAGAAGGTGGGGTCCCTGGACAGTTAAAGATTTGTGTATGTCCAGGTATCATATGCAACCTTGTCCTTTGGAGTACAGTGCAGCGGGTACTGTACTTCAGCAGGGCTAAACTGCAGAGAGAGGGATGTTGAGTGCAGTGGGTACTGGGAGTCCACAGGGCTGGACTGTGATGGTGTGACAGATTTATGTTACCAATCTGCCTGAGGCATCAGGTGATCAGGCTGAGGCCGCAGAATCGTTAGGGGAGGAGATGATGGAGCACACCAAGTGACTGAGTTTTAAAGCTTTATTAATAAAATAACAAAATAACAGCGGTGAGTGAGGGGGCTCCCAACGTCACTCAAAGGAAGGAAGAAAGCGTTAGTGCCCCAAGCCCTAACCCACTTTCATACTCACACACGCACTACCCGGGGCTGGCTAAGCCTGGGTGTAACGTACGAAGAAGGAGGAAGAGGTGGACGGGAGTTCTCTCCTGTGCACAGGTCGTCCGGGGTCCACTGTTGGTCTCCGATTTGCTTCAGCTCTCAGGAGGGTTTTAAGTCCTGGGGTCTTTTGGGGGTGTTTTGTTCAGGGACCTCTGTCCCCCGTGCTCTTTGTACCAGTCCAAACTGGCTTTCTGCTGCATCCTCAGCTTTCCCAAAACACACTGGCTTCAGGGACGTGAGACTCTGTTTTCCCCCTCGCTGGCCTTCACCTTCTCGCCAGTTTTGCAATCCCCTGCCCAGCTGACCCCCCTTTTCCCACGGTTGGCTGGGGTTGGGTAAGATGCAGATGTGGCTGCAGATTTGTTTTTGGCTGTATAGAGTCTGTTCGACTGCCTTGGACTGGAGCCCGCGTCTTATCTTCGGGCTGAGCTGAGAGCTGAGGCATTGAGTTAACCCGTTCTCTTCTCCCTTCCCCCCCTTCAGCCTCTCGCAACCTGCAAAGGAATCTTCCACTCCACACTCACACCTTTAACCCTTCCCAAAATGCCTTGTGATGCTTGCAACAGCATTAGCAACATACAATGCTGATCTGCCTCCCCAGGGGACCCCCGGAGGGAGGGGGCCATTGAGTTGTGACAACGGGGCAGGAGTGGAATGCAGCAGGTACAGACTGGAGCCAGGAGGTTGATAAGAGTGTGTTTGGTAGTGTGTGGGGGACACATGGAAAAGAGTTTTGCAACAGTGGCTGCAGGGGAGGGCGGGCGCGGAGCTGCTTGATTTGCAGTGCTAGTAGCGCCTAGAGCATGTCCGCTTGGTGCTCCATAACGTTTAAGAGCCACTCAGTGGCTTCGTTCTGGTGCGCCGCATTCTCCTTTCAACCCTCTTTTCACTGTCCGCCCCCATAGGCGCCGACTTTACCCGGCGCCAGTGGGTGCTCGCGCCCCTCACCCCAACTCCGTCCCCGCCCCCATTCCAACCCCTTCCCCAAATCCCTGGCCCCACCTCCTCCCCTGGGCGTGCCACATTTCCCCTCCACCCCCTCCCTCCCAGGCTTGCCGCGCGAATCAGCTGTTTGACGTGGCAAGCCTGGGAGGGATGGAGGAGAAGCGGAGCAGTGGCGCACTCAGGGGAAGAGGCGGAGCGGAGGTGAGATGGGGGGGCGTGGGGAGGGCCACAGGAAGTAACCCGGGGGGGGGGCTCCAGCCCCGGAGCACTCACGGAGTCGGCGCCTATGGTCCCGCCACTCCTTCAATTCTTGTTTTACGGCCGCAGAGTGCATCATGACATCACGCAGAAAGTCCTCTTTAGTTCTTCGTGTCCGCTTTCTAATTCTGCGCAGCCGTTCAGCTGACGATAACAAAGAAGGGGGGTGGGCTCCCATGGTCATATCTGTGAAGCCAAAATACAACATTTTACAGAAGCAGTATTGTTTTCAACACACAGGCCAACGATTCAGTGATTTAAAACACATCCACTATTCACATACCTATCACTAACTGACTGACCCCAGGCAACCATACATGAGCCACAAGACACCCAAAATGGAGAATAACCACAGGGGCAGGGGAAATCAGTGTTCCAGGATTGTACTGTACACTGGGCACATGGCTCTTGGGGAGAGACAGCACTGTAGTGGGAGCCTTATAATCATTATTGTCTCCCACATTTTCCACAGGCTGTGTTAATTATGGAAGATATCTTGCTGCTGAGGGTGAGCAGGGAATCAAGGGAGGGTCTTCTCCAAGACTGCGGCTTCCGCCCTGGCCCTTATGCAGCTCACTTATGTGCAGCAATGGTTCTCCCCCACCCCCAGTGACGTCAGAGTGGCGCGGGAAAGTTATCCTTAATGGGGCAAGAAACAAAGCAGCTCTGCCAAAGAACCTGCAGCAGCAGATTGCCCAGTATCTCCATGAGAGTTTTGTGGAAATCTCTGAGGCAGATTCCTGTGAATTGGGGGGGTCAATCCGCTGTTCCGCTGCTTAGACTAGGCAGGTGGTGGTACGCGCATCAGACAGACACAAGCCTGCTTTCTGCAACCCTCCTGCCCCCAACAACTTGCTTCAGCGATTCCCAAAAGCCACTTTCCAGGGGCCTCCTTTCCTGTTTGCGCTTCGCCAAGCTCCAACAGCTGTGACTGGCTAGTCTCCTCTGGGGTAGAGAAGAGCTCCTGGATGCATACATCTCTGATCTCCAAGTCGTCCTCTGCCTCTGGGTCCCCTTCCACATCCTTGTCCAAGATTTCCTCCTCCTAGTTCGGTCCACTCTCGACTGACACATGAGCCACAGAAGTATCCACAGTGGCCTTTGCAGTGGAGGTGGGGTTGCCACCGAGTATCGCGTCCAGCTCTGTGTAGAGCCGGAAGCTTGTGGGCGCAGCACTGGAGCAGTGGTTTGCCTCCTGCGCCTTGCAGTAGGTGTTCCGTAGCTCCTTCACTTTGACCCTGCACTGCAGTGTGTCCCGGGCATGGCCCCTTTCTGTCATGAATTGTGAAATCTGTAGGTATAATTCCTACGTCTGGAGCGCAGCTGGGCCTGGACAGCCTCCTCTCCCCAAATGCTGATGAGGTCCAGCAGCTTGGTATTGCTCCAAGTGGGGGATAGCCTGGTGCGTGGAGCAGGCATGATTGCCTGGAAAGATGCGCTGAGACCACTGCATGCGTCACCGAGCAAACAGGAAGGGGACTTTCAAAATTCCCAAGGAATTTAAGGGGTGAGGATGACGGTTGGTAACCTGAGGGCAGGACAGTAGAGTTCAAACCGATGACCAGAGAGGTGAGAACAGGCATTGTGGGACACCTCCTGGAGGCCAATTGCAGCACTGTAATCGACCAGGATGTCTACACTGGCACCATGGCGCTGTAACCTCCACGCAGAAAGCTCTATGCCTCTCATCGGGGTGTTTTTTTTACAGCGCTGCAACTGTGCAGTTTCTGCGCACTAAGTGGCTTGACAGTGTGTACACCTCGGGAGTTACACTGCAGAAAGCTGCTTTACTGTGCAGAAATTTTCCAGTGTGTACAAGGCCTAGAAGTAAGGGGAAAGTGGCAGATGGGTTGGGATGGTCAAATCATGTGAGAATAAGACCTGTATGGGTGCTGGTTAATGAATTTGTGGAATTTAATGAAGGCTATTGTTGATCTGCTGGAGACTTGCTTAGCAGTTCCAGTATACTTTTAATGCTGTATTCTGCTTTCACTAACATCCTGCTTAACTTCAGTCTTTGTGTTTATGAAACAACTTAATGAGAATGCTGTTGTTGGAATCACTCTTTTGAGTAATTTAACATCCATAAAGGATTGTATTTGCAATTAAGCGTTTCAAGGATAATTTCTTAAAATGAAAAGGCTGACTTAAAATAGTATCTTCTCTTGCAAGAAGGTGTGTAAATTCTAAATGTAAAGTCTGGGACAGATGCCCATTATCCCCATCTGACTATGATCAAGTTCTGTATATATAAAAAGGTAGTAGCTGTAAAGACTAAATATTTTTATAAAAATAGAGTGTATATCTGCTGTATGTCCCGCTATGAGGCTAATACACATGGTACGTTTTTATGTTTAAAGAATACAGGGCTCGATTTTCCACTGCCCTTCAGATTGTGTACTTATTTACTAGTAACCACGATAGTCTCCCCAAGGGGAGGTGCACTGTTCCTGGAGGTACTGCAATACCAGGTCAATGCGTGGAGTGGATGGAGCAAGCTCATATTCCATTTCCCTGTTCCAAAAATCCTTTTAATATATAGTCCTGTGCAAAATAAGCTACCTTTCTGATTTGGTAGCACCTTGCCCAGGTGTAAGTGATTATACAAGGTGTACAGCAGTGAAGAACTCAGGGCCATTATCTTGAAGGAAATTATTAAGCATATCTTAACTTCTGTAAATGGAAAGTGTTATTTGGATTTCTTTTTTAAGTCTAGCATTTCATCTTTAGTTTAAGAAATAATAGCTTCCATTTATGTGGCAAAGTAGTTAAAGCAAGAGCCCTCTGCTCCTTCCCTAATTACTGTAATAGCAATTAACTGACAAACACATGTTGGCTCATACTCCATTAAAAACACGAGGTAGAGAAGGTTTTCCAAGTGGGAAACAAATAAGTCATGGAAAGGATGACATTGCTGTTTAGTTTTCTTTTAAAAGAGTTTCCATTGATCCAAAATGCATAAATTTGTAGTGCACTTAATAATACAATAAGTACCACTCAACCATTTTTAGAACATATAGTCAGGAAATCAGCCCTAACTAATTAGTCTTCTTTTTCACCCTTTGTTCAAGAAAACATTCTCTGTTTATAAGAACTTTGAAAATGATAGTCACCAAGATACTTCTTAAGAAGTAGTTTAAAGTTTGTGATGTAACTTAAAAACAAACCAACAAGGAACCTTTGCAATGTTTCTGTCCCTGAAAATATCCTTGCAGTACCTTGGCTATATAAAAATACTACTTATGGCTATGGAGAATGCTATGAGAGGTGCTGACTATTATTTATATGCAAAAAGTATAGAATATTTACATAAATAATACCAGGTTAGTGTAAAACTGAATGTTAATGGAATGCTGCAGTTAATTAGCTCAGTGGTTTGAGCATTGGCCTACTTAACTCAGGGTTGTGAGTTATAATAATAATATATGGAGATATACCTATCTCATAGAACTGGAAGGGACCCTGAAAGGTCATTGAGTCCAGCCCTCTGCCTTCACTAGCAGGACCAAGTACTGATTTTGCCCCAGATCCCTAAGTGGCCCCCTCAAGGATTGAACTCACAACCCTGGGTTTAGCAGACCAATGCTCAAACCATTGAGCTATCCTTCCCCCCTTGAAGGGGCCATTTAGGGATCTGGGGCAAAAATCTGTCTGGGGATTGGTCCTGCTTTGAGCAGTGGGTTGGACTAGATGACCTCCTGAGGTCCCTTCCAACCCTGATATTCTATGATTCTATGAATTCATGATTAGAGCAGTCAAGAATCAGGCATAATGTAAGAGTGCAACAAAATAGTCTAAATGGATGCTATACATTTAAATTTGTATTTATGGACTTAAAGGTTATTTTGCAGTGAAGTTATTTTGCTCCCTCCATGCACCTTGTATCAAGCTCACTGAAATTGTGGTCTCATGGAGGAGGTAGAAGCAGTTGACAGGACTGGAGCCTGTAGAAATGGCTCACCTTTACTGAATTGGGACAGCTCCATCCTTTAGAAATTGCTGCTCATCAACTTGAAATTGGGCTGGAGGACTCAGCAAATACTGTCCAGCACTATCAATTCCTGTGAGTGAGATACTTCTTCATGGAACATTATTTTCATGAGCTACAAAACAAAATATTTTTGGCTCTGAGGTGCTGAATGGAAGTTTGCACAGGGGTAGGAATCAGGAGATCTAGATTTTATTCTCAGATCTGCCATAGACTTCTGTGTAACTTGTGCCTCAATTTCCCCATCTGCAAAATGGTGATATTTCCCCATACCTCAGCAATATTTTGAGACATATTTCAATTATATCTATAAAGTGCTTTGAGATCAGATGGAAGGAACTAAGCTAGAGAAAAATTTTCATATTATTTCTCTATGTGAAACAACCTGAAGGCCTTGACATCTTTGAGGTAATTTTTGGAAGCCTCTCCACCCTTTGGCCTTCTCTTTACTAGAGAGAAACTGACTGTTTGAAGAGCCATTCTACCAGAATGTTTTTTAAGCAGCTCATGTGCACATGCAAAAGCATTTTAATCCAACTAATTAATATATTCCAAGAACATTTGACTTAAACTTGTTTTCAGCAGGTCTAAGAACCATTTTATTCTCAACTGTTTTACTACCAGTGTGGATACAAATTAGCCAAACAATTCTTCTAATCATTTTACTATTTTCCCACAGATTGCTGGTGGCTACTTGTAACTACCAAAATGCACTGCTTCTAGGAGCTGGTCCAGGAATTACAGGCTAAATACTCTGACACAGACTATTTTAATGGATTGGTTTACATTATACATATCACTTTCTGTTTGGAGCTAGGTGCTGCTGACTAACATGAAGAAGGAGGAGAGCCTCCTGCTGCAGCTCTGGTTCCTGTGTCCCCCACACGTCACTACTCTTCCCTTCCGGAGAGAGGTTTAAAGAGCTGTGTCAGCTCTTCCAATAGATTTTTAGATAGGGGAGGGGCAAGAAAGGAGAAGCTCTGCTGGACTGCTCATAATTTCATAGGATGCGTAGAGAAGGATGGAGCAGAGCTGGGCTCTCTCTGCTAATCTGTTTACTCCCTACTTGTTCTGTGAAAAGTGTGTCAGCCCAGCACAGCCACTTCCTCATCACCCGTCCCCTTGTAAAATGGATGGTTTGTTTCCTTTGTAGCTCCCTACCTTACCTCAAAGGCTGCTTGGAGGGGAGTGGGGAAGAGAAGAGCAAAGGGCCCAGAGCTGCAGCTGGGAGTTCCTGGGCTTTCACTCCTCAGTCCTAGGTAAGTAGGGCCTGGAAGGGGGAACAGGTGTCATGTGTGTTTTTGGGGAGCATGGAAAGATAATGCATTAATTGAAGGCGGCTGGCATGAATTGGACAGGAGGAGAACATGACAATAGCATAAACTTTATGGAAGGGCTGCTTTAATGGTGGGCTTCATTAATTGTCTTTGGGGCTGCCTGAGCTGCTCCTCTCCCTCCTTATATCTCTCAGCAACGTGGGCAGGACAGGGGTGCTTCCAGCCCACCCATCTAATCTCCAAATGACCAAAATGTGTGATATCTGTGTCGTCTTCTTCAAGTAGTGTCCCTATGGGTGCTCCACCGTAGGTGTATCTGTGTCCCTGCATTGCTGGAGAACTTTAGTAGCAGCGTCCATTCAGCCCGCACATGCACTGCCTCCCCCCAATGCTCTGCCACAAGGCTAACCAGTGCTGCGTGGGCAAACCCTCTTCAGTTACTTCTCAACCATCCCTGGCTAAAGACGGAGTTTTAGCTGTCCATTAGCAGATCGTTAATCTCTTCAGAATTGTTAATTTTAGCTAGCTTTTGGAGCTTCCCTTTCTTTTCTTTACTCCATTTATCTTTTATTTTGTTGTTAATTTAAAAAAAAACACTTTAATTTGGACTTTGTTCTTTTCTTCAACCCCCTGTCTGGGGATCCCACTGGACAGAATATGCCCAGCTCCCAGGACTTCAAGAAATGTCTCAGTTGCAAGGAATCTATCCCAGTGACTGACGAACACACTCGGTGCATCCCCTGCCTGGGAAAGAAACACATCCCACAGAAGTGTGGTTTGTGCCAGCAACTGAAGCCCAGTTCAGAAAGGATAGAGAATTGAGACTCAAATTCCTATTAATGGAGGCACCCTTCAACTATCCGAGCTGCACCAAGACCCCAGACAGTGAGAAACCTCACTGCAACCCTCTACCTTTAAGGGAAGTGAGCCCAAGAAGACATCTACGAGCCGCTCACACAAGGCCTATAAGAAAAGAGCTGTGAGTTCCCACAGTGAGTCCCGATCAAGCCGAAAGGAATCATCGGTACTGACGGCATGAGAGACGTAGAGAATCCACCCCAGGAAAGGCTCCTGTGGCACGGACATTGACATCGTTACCGCCTGCGGCACACCAGGCACCAACAGACCATATCCTCAGGTCCGTATCACTGACTCCTTCGAAACAGACATCCCATGACTGACAATCACGGTACCAACACCTTCGGCACCGCTGGACCTCCGGTACGCAACAGACCTTTTGGTGTCTGATGCACCGGATTCACCTCTGTTCAGTACCAGGGCCCCTGTACTGAGTTCATCTAGTGCTCCTGACTCACTGGCAACCTCATGCTGCGCACCACCTTTTTCATCCACTGAGTCAGATAGTGAGCAAGAGGACGTGGTTTCCTGCTGTTTTTCTCACCCTCCGTATGATGCCCAATTCCACTGTGGACCACAACCATACCGTTCATCTGATCCCCAGCCTCCCGGTATGGGCAGCCATGGTACCAACCACCGGGCCCCTTCCCACCCTCTGAATGGCCCTACTGCAGGGGTCTCAAACTCCTGGCCTGCAGGCCATCTGTGGCCCGTGAGCCTCCCCAATGTGGCCCACAGGGCTCCAGCAGGGTCTCTCCCTTGGCCCCACCTGCCGCCCCCGGGCTCTCCCCCCTTAGGGGCCCCGGCCCCCAGCAGTGCAGCAGAGCTGAGCAGCATCTGCCTGCTCGCTCCAGTGGCTGCCAGCCCCCCCCCGCGGCCCAGGGGTGGGGTGGGGCTGTGCCTCCGTGCACTGCCCCCGCCCTGAGTGCCCCTGCGGCCAATGGGACACTGCCGGGGCGGTGCCTGGGGGAAGAAGCACGTGGAGGCCCCCTGGCCCACCCCGCCTTGTAGCCCCAGTTAAGCGTTGCACCCCCTCCCCCTCCCAGAGCCTGCACCCCCACCCCCTCCCCACGCACCCCCTCCCGCCCCAAACTCCCTCCCAGAGCCTGTACCCCCTCCCCACACACCCCCCAGCCCCCAAACTCCATCCCAGAGCCTGCACCCCAGACCCCCTCCCCCACCCAAACTCCCTCCCAGAGCTCAACCTCTCACCCCTTCTGCACCCAAACTCCCTCCCAGAGCCTGCACCCCAATACCCTACCCCAGACCTCCTCCCCCACCCAAACTCCGTCCCATAGCCTTAGGCAGGTGGGGGGGTGGAGTTTTTGGGGGGCGGGTTCTGGGCGGCATGAGTGACATTGGCCCACTGGGAGAATTTGAGGACTGGCACTGGCCCTAAGGTAAATTGAGTTTGAGACCCCTGCCCTACTGGGATCCTTGGCAGGCTCATAGACAATATGCCTCCCATAACTCCAGCGTGGCCTACCAGCAACCAAGGATACATTCTCCTTCAGCTGCTGCATTGAGGGCATCTGAACCCCCCTGAACAGACGAGAGGAACAAGAGACTGAAGTCGAGGAGAAAGCTACCCCTCAGGCTAAGTTCTCATCATCACCAGACGAGATGGGTACGCCCCCTCCTCCATCATTGGCAGATGATTTTAAACTATTTTAGGAGCTAGCCCAGAAGGTGGCAGAGGCACTATAGATATCACTACAGGAGGTGACCGAGTCACACCACAAACTAGTGGGCATTTTACATTCTTCTCCCTCATCCAGAGTAGCCCTCCGTATTAACAAGGCACTCTTGGACCCTGCCAAACTCATATGGCAGACCCCTGCATCGGTCCCACCAACATGTAAGCGGGCCGACAAAAAGTATTACATGCCAGCAAAAGACACGGAATTTCTCTTCTCCCACCAGCCTCCCAATTCAATCATAGTGGACGTGGGGAACTGAAGAGGCCACCAGCACCATTTCAAATCCCCCCTCACCCCCTGACCGGGACTGGAAGCGCCTAGATCTTTTTGGGAGGAAAACATACTCCTCAGCCACTCTTCAGTTCCGCATTGCGAACTATCAAGCCTTCATGGCAAAATATGATTACCAGAACTCTTCAAAACTCAATTCCTGTATTGAGCAACTCCCGGGTTCACACAAGGAACAATTTAAGGCCATAGTTAATGAAGGCCAACTGGTAGCAAAGACATCACTCCAGTCTGCGCTCAACGCAGCTCATGTGGCGGCACGCTCATCTCTACTGCCATCATGATGAGACGAGCCTCTTGGCTGCACCTATCCCGCTTCCCTAAAGAGGTTCAAACAACCAGGGACAAAACTGTTCACCAAAAAGACCAATGCTTCCCGTCACACTTTAAAAAACTCCAGGGCTACTCTTTGATCGCTCAGGATTTACACAGCTGGGTACAAGGAAAGTGTAAACCTTTTTAAAAAATCAAGTCCTTCAATGTCAGTAAACTCAGGTGGAAGTTGGTGAAGAATTGTAAAAAGCAAGAAGTCTGTGGGTATTTTAAAAAATACCATATTGATCATTCATATTTCTCTAGTGGAGATCAGGCACCTGCTCAAAGTGGTTTTAGATGTACATTTGCTTATTTTGAATAGGCACAATGGATTTAGAGAGACAAGTTAATATCTTTATTGCACCAACTTCTGTCGGTGGACAGTATAAGCTTTCGAGCTCTTCTTCAAGTTCTTCTTCAGAGCTCTGTGTAGCTTGAAAGTGTGTACCTTCCACCAACAGAAGTTGGTACAATAAAATATATTACCTCTCCTACCTTTTCTCTTTTATATCCTGGGACTAACACGGCTACAACAATGCAAACAACCATGGATTTTAAGCAGTTTCATAGCAATGGGATGTTTCATAATACCCATGAACTTAGATTATAAGTGAGAATCAGTTTGCTGTATCCACTGTGGCCTGTGGGTGAACATTTTTTCTACTTTTTTCCCTATTCAGAAGAGGGTTTTTTACTAGATTTTATTTTGTAAAACGTTCATATGAATTTTTACTTTCCGATAACAAACTTGTTATACCCCAGAACTTCAGGAGCATTGGCATTTGAGGGATTTATGCTTCACAGAATTTTAATAGTTATGGTGTGTCCTAGATGCTAATCATAACCTAAAGGCTTTTTAACTCTGAAAATGTACCTTGGCAGCAATTAAACTGACATTCTTGACTAGTAAAGGTTTTAAGCTACTATTACTACATTTTTGGGGAAAAAATTGTTGGAATTTAAGAAGCAATTGTGGTATTCCCTTTTTAATGTGTATTTTTTTACTTCCAAGGTACATCTTAACATCACTTTTGCAGTAACAAAGAGAGAATTCTACATACAAACTAGGGATAATGCAGTACTAAAGGCAGAGTACCAGGGTGATGGTCACGGTATAAAACCCAAGATTATATAGAAATCAATCACTCAAGGAAATGCAGAGTTAAACTTTAAAAAAATCAATCTTAACTTTCCCACTTAGCATCTCAAATTTTGCAAAATAATATAATACATAATAGATTTTTATACAGCCTTTATATACCATAAGTTACAATATATGCAGTCTTCAAACTTGGTTTGATATTTTTTCCATCTCTTAATGAGTCCTACCAAACAAGCCAAATTTTAAAGAAAATTTAATTAATGGCTTTAATGCATGTTAAAGTTTCAAAATTTTGAGCTAGTCCTGAGTTCGAGTTGATTTTAACTTTTAGATCACTCGATAAAGATAAGTTAACATTCTAAACCATTCTGTATGTGTATTTCTAATATGCCTGTCACTGAGGGATTTGAACATCAATAATCATCACAGGTAGATAAATCAGACTGTAGACCTGCATAGCCAACATAGGCCTTTGTTTACACTTGAGGTTTTTGTTTGTTTTTTGCACTGGTGTAACTATGCCAATGGAGCTGCACTGGTGCAAACTCCAAATATAGATGTGCAGGCTAGTGTAAAAAGTGACTTGCACTGGTGTATGGGTCTTATCCCAAATCAGAATGGGACCATTTAGAACCAACTTTGTTCTTGTTTTACACTGGTGTAAATGAATATCCAATGTGCAAGGATACGAGTATGATCCTCAAATATCTACCTTACCACCACATAAAGGCAACTCAATGACAGGTGACTTGGATTTCAGCCCTTGTGTTATTCCTTTAGTGTTGCCATAACTGCCTCCTGACATCAGTGTCCTAGACTTCATAAAGTATTGTAAGGTTTCTAGATTTCAAAGTTTGCATTAATTTTTCTATCCATTTATGTGATTTCTAAAGTTTAATGCTTTAGATCGAGCAAAAGCCTAACAGCAAAGTCCATTGTACATGGGCACTTTTGACATTTGGTGACAGACGTTTTGTTCCAGTAGCTAATCTTATTGAATATTCATTAAAAGAACTTTCAACTTGCATAACTGCAAAAGTACCGAACCAGTTTTCTTCAAACTTGGGTCGTTGCTTAGATCATAAAACACAGCAAAGTTAAACAAAATTGGTTCGCCACCCTTCTTGAGTTAGATGTGTTATGCCTCTCTGATCTGAACATGAAGTTATTTTTTCCTCATTGTCTTTTAAAATACAGAACTCAAAAAAGCTTGAACAGATTTTGCTTAAACTTTCAAAAATAGTAATTGTCTCTGGGATGTGACTAGGCAGGGAAAACTTCAGTCCAAAAAAATATTATGAGCAACTGAAAAGGGGGAAATTTCATATCACTTTATTGCATATACTACCAAATATGCTCAAATAATCATTTTTCATTTCAATAGTGTTTTCCACCAGAGGGGTCAAGGCTTAAACATTAAGCCACACAGCAGTTACTGTAACATGGTTTTCATTCTGGACACTTACCTAACTATGCAGTGTAATTGTAGCCGACCGTGTTGGTCCCAGGATAACTTTCCCAAAAAAACAACAATCCATGTTAGGCTGGAGTTAATGTTGGGAGTACATCTCAGTACCTCAAGAGTAAAAAACCATCAGAGGAATGTTGTAATTATCCCAAAACCAAGCATTGCAAACCCAAGAGATTCAGAGTTAAGGTTAAACTTAAAAAAGGTCCTAATATATTAAGATACTAAAATGCACAATTAGGCTCTCAAGCAACCTTAACTCTGCCCTGTAGTGGTCCCATGATGGGAAAAATAATGCAAAACTAATCTCTTTTTAAAAATTGGTTTAATCTACTCTGGGACTCAAAACACTCATACACCTCTACCCCGATATAATGCGACCCGATATAACATGAATTCGGATATAACGGGGTAAAGCAGTGCTCCGGGGGGGCGGGGCTGCGCACTCCGGCAGATCAAAGCAAGTTCAATATAACGCAGTTTCACCTATAACGCGGTAAGATTTTTTTTGGCTCCTAAGGACAGCGTTATATCGGGGTAGAGGTGTACTTTAATCACAACTGTATGTTTATTACATGGTTTCACAACAGGGAAATCTTAAATTAAAGCAGAATACAAATATGCCTCTTAAACAAATGTCTTTTTTTTTAAAAAATATTTAAAAATACATTTTAAAAACACTATGAATGAGTATATAAATGTTCCTGCAACATGTGTGAAAAGCAGGGGGAATGACATAATCAAATTGAAAGCAGTATTTGAATCTCTCAGCCATACCAACAATTTCTATATAAATGTATTTTAAAATGCTGATTTTAATTTAATTATTTTTATAAGGCTTCCTGTGTTAACTTATCCCATTTAAACTTTAATTTTATTGTAAGTCACAGTTGCGCTGTCAACAGATGAAATTTAGAACATCCAGGAAGTCAAACTTTCTACAACTTTTAATGATCATATTTTTGCCCTTCTACCTCCTTTGCTTTTGCTTAGAATTCTGTCTCTTCCCCCTCTCCCCCTCCCCACCGATTTTTACAGCAGGAGGATATTCAACTGAACAGTGCATTGCCAAGTAGTCTGGGTCTTAATCTAGTAGAGAAGGTCCTTCAACTTCTAGATGAAGTGCTTTTTATATTGTCGTCCTCCCTCTGCTCAGTAATTCCTATTAAACTTTTATTCCCAGAGTTATGCTAATATCTGCATGCTTATAAAGAAAGAGATTATGAAATCTTAATGGAGGGGGATGACTCATGTTGGTCTCTGACTGATGTGAAAGATGTCAATTGTAAGCTAGGAAAGGTCCTATTATCTGGCAGTAGTGGGAAACTAAACACTCAGTATGGATAGTTGAAGAACATTTACTTACTGTCTGTTGGATGAAGCACTAGCCTACGTGTGTATTACGAAGAAAGAATGATGCAAAGTCCCATATTCCCATAAATATGCCTGTAACCCCACTGTCCACACTGTATTATTAAAGGGCATCAGTACTGGCACCTAAACTCAGTTTACCCCTCATTGGCTCTATGAAGTTACTATCGTGCCAGAATTTATTCAATGGAGAAAATAAATGATCTTATTCTTACAACGAACCAAAAGGCAAGTCAGGCAGCATTTCAAGCCTTCCCCACAGTCATTGCAGTGAGAGGAAGAGGAGGAATTGTTATGCTTTTCTGTCTCAAGGGGAGTTTGGTCTGTTTTTCCCTGCCCCTTTCTTTCTGTTTTTTTTTCTTTTCTCTTCTGTCATGGGGTGTACTCACCCTTGCTGGGCATGCTCCAACTGGAGAAGCACTATAAAAGGGAGCAGCTCAGTCAGGCCTGACCACTGAGAAGGGAGGACACACATTACCAGCTCCAGCCTGGGAGCGGCTGAAGCCCCAGATTGTGGAAGCCAAACCCGCGAGATCCAGGCTGGTACCCAGCCACCTGAAGACACCCAAGGGAGGGCAGAGCCACTGAGAGCAGCATAGGCTGAGGAACTTGTAGACCCTGGAGTGGCCCAGACTGCTGCTTAAGGAGACAGAGTAGGAGGTAGCCAAGGGGGACTATACATTGATACGGTTGCAGAACCAAAAGCTAAGTCAACGTGTTGCAGTAGGATCTCTGCTGACCTAGTGATGAGTGTACTCATCACTGACAAGACCCGGTGGAGTAGGGAGGGTCCCGGTCCCTCAGCCCCAGCCACCACCACCCCAGGCGGTGGCCCACCCCCCTACAGCCATTAAATCACACCTATCTGATTGTGGCCATTAGGCCACACAGCCCTAAGGAGGGCAGCTATACTGACTTTGGCCATCAGGCCACATCACTCTGAGGGAGAGGGCAGCCATATTGACTCTGGCCATTAGGCCATACAGCTCTGAGAGTGTGATAAATGAAGCGGGGGTGGGGGGGAGCTCCCTTTTATGGACACCCAGCCAGCCAGTTAGCTATAAAACCCCTGTTAGGAGCTGTTCTCTACTTGCTTTACCTGTAAAGGGTTAACAAGCCCACAGGTAAAAGGAAAGGAGTGGGCACCTGACCAAAAGAGCCAATGGGAGGGCAAGAACTTTTTAAAATTGGGAAAAAACTTCCCTTTGTCTGTGTGTTGCTCTCTGGGAAAGAGGGGAACAGGAAGCAGTTATGGTGTGAGAAGCTTTAAGCCAGGTATGAAAAATCATCAATTCATACCTCGAACCTGCTTATCTGAAACCCCAGATATGTAAGTAAATTAAGGAATGTCTAGTAAGACGTGATTAGGTTTATTTCTTATTGGCTTGTGGACTCCTCTGTGCTAACCCCAGATGCTTTTGTTTTGCTTGTAACCTTTAAGCTGAACCTCAAGAGAGCTATCTTGATGCTTAATTTTTGTAATTGTTTCTTTTAAGATCTAGCAAAAAGCTTAAGTTCCAGATGTATTTTCTTTCTTTTTGTTTTTAATAAAATTTACCTTTTTTAAGAACAGGATTGGGTTTTTTGTGTCCTAAGAGGTTTGTGCATATGTTGTTTAACTAGCTGGGGGAAACCGCTGATTTCTGATGTTTTTCTTTCTCAGCTCTTCCCTGGAGGGGCGTGTGAAAGGGCTTGAGGGTACCCCACAGGAAGGAATTCCCAGGTGCGCCTTTCTGGGTTCTCAAAAAAGGGGTTTTTTTGCAATTGGGTGATGGCAGCATCTACCCAGCCAAGGTCAGAGAAAAACTGTAACCTTGGAAGTTTAATACCAGCCTGGAGTGGCCAGTATTAATTTTTAGAATCCTGGCGGGCCCCCACCTTCTTCCCTCGAAGTGCCAGAGTGGGGAATCAGCCTTGACAGAGGGAGAGGGCACTTATACTGACTCTGGCCACTAGGCCAGGGTGCCCTGAGGTTAAGGGCAGTCAGGTGGGCTTAGCCATGGGGCTGCAATGCCCTTGCCCCACCCAAGAGGGAGACGGGGTGTACTCACCCCGCAACATCTTGCTCTGTGTCCATTCAGCTCCCTGATACTGTACTTCTCATACTCTGAATTCAGTTTCCTAATAACTCCCTCTTCTCACGGGATCCTGCTGCCGCCACTCCTCTCTGCTCACCTCTCCTCTTCTAACTGCTCAAATCTAATTGGCATGAAACCTTGTGATTATAACATTCCATCCAGTCCCCTATTAAAAAAGGTCACTGCCCAGAAGAGTCATCATGCTGTTCAGATACCTCTCCATGTGTATCCTGTTGCATATTGATTGACCTGACCAAAGCATTCAAGAAGAGGATGTAAAGGAAATTGGCCTTCCACTTTCATTTCTTTGTAGCTGCTTTGCCTGCCTGGCCTGCTGCGTTCCTGAATTCCTGCCATGGCTTGGCTCATGCAGTTGTATACTGTGCTACATTTTAAGGAAATTGCTAATTAAATGTGTGCTTTTTGTGAAGTAAAATATGGATTAAAAATGCCATTCTGTGATCAGGTAACTGATCTGGAATTTATTTTCAACCACACCAATATTGGACACACCAATAAGTACACACCCAGAATTTTAATACAGATCAGATTGGGTAGCTTGTCCTTGAAAAATAAATTAAAACATACGAACTTACGGTACAACGCAATTTAATTTATTAAAAGTGACAACCATATTTTATTGTCTTGATAACTAATGTAAGATTCAAGTTATCCTTGGAAAAGTCATTTAAAAAAAAATTCTAGTGTGGAAAGTTGTTGGCTTGGTTAAGTCTAACTTTCCACGTATATGCATACAACAACATTTAAAGTCTTTGGCTCCCAAAAGCAGCCTTACCATGAAGGAGCGGACTTAAATATTTTCTCTATTAATAGATGCAACTTCCATGAGGCAAACGTGCATGCATTCTCTCTCTCTCTCTCTCTCTCTCAAGCATCCTGTTATAAAGAATAAACTTCCAGTTCGGTAAAAAAAGTTTTTTGATAATCTTGATGAAAAAATAGGTGTTTAATGCATTCTTTGTACCAAATCAAACTAAAATAGCAGAACCATATTACATAACCTTGTTGCACTGACATTCTAATAATTATTTCAGGGCCTGATTGAAGTCATTAGGGTTGCTTGAGGAGTAAGGTATTACTTGGCGTATGATTAATCTGCTGAACAGTCATAGGTCAGTGTGGCGACTGTGCTTTTGATGGGATATACAAACCCCACAAAGGCAACAAGAGGTTAAGGAGCTGCACTGGGCTCAGCCAGCCCTGCCCTGCCACACCTGCAAAAGATGCACAGACTGGGGGAGGAGTTAAAAGGGAAGCAGAACAGCTCACTGATGGGTACACCAGGGAAGAGAGTACACTGCTAATTTGCAGGTCTTGAGGAAAGGCAGGGACCTTCCCAACAGCAACTGCCTGAAGGTCTTTCTCAGATAGAACAGAGGACCTGATTCTGATAGCTCCTGAGACAGAAGCATTTCCACCAGGGCTGTCCCTAGCCATTTTGTGTGGGGCCCCAGGCCTCTGTGGGGGTGGGGGGCAGGCTTGGGGGGCAGGGGGAAAACTGCCCCCCAGCATTCACTGGCAGAGAGGAGCGGGCTGGGGCCCAGTTGCTCCACTTCCTGCCATCTGGTGAGTGCGGGGGCAGGCCCGCCCCCACACTCACAGGGCAGTGGGAAGTGGAGTGACCTGGCCCCAGCCTGCTCTGCTCCCCTGGCTCCCGGACTTGGGGGGGCTGGGGGGAACCGCTCCCCAGCACTCACCGGTGGCACGGAGAGGGCTGGGGCTAGGTCACTCCACTTACTGCCACTGGTGAGTGCAGGCCCAACTGCTGCTGGAGTCCTCAGCGGAGTGCGGGTGCAGCTGGGGTGGAGCAGGGGCTGGAAAAGGTGGGCTGGGGGCAGAGCAGGAGTGGGGCTTTGGAGAAGGGGTGGAGTGCGGGGGGCTGGGGCAGAGCAGGGGTGGGAAGAAGCGGAGCAGGGGCTAGAGCAGCACACAGCTGCGTACGGCACCAAATTTCCTGGTGCCCTATGCAGCTGCGTACTTTGCGTATGGGTAGGGACGGCCCTGATTTCTGCCTCTCTCATACTAACTCAGTTTATTTGTGTTAATTCCCCTTGGTTTTGTTTATGGATTACCCTGCAAGGGGAGAGATTTGGAAGTGACCTGGCTGGGGAGCCAAGTCACAGGAGGAGGTATGCCACTGCACTGAGGACGCAGAGCAGCTGGTGGCTGCTGCCCCCAGGAGAGAGTTGCCATGCCACACCTGGCCATGGGGAGGCACCAAGTGGTGTGCGGACCACCTTCACAGTGCTGCTTAGCAGCTGCTCTACTCCAGTGGGTGGAAGGCAGTAGGTCATCAGAAAGAGAATATTCTCTGGCAGGTGGTGGGGAGGCTGGGTGTCGGGCCCTATTAGGAACATGGCGTTGAAGGCAGTTGGCAAGTTGCCTATTGGGACTCACCAGCTGTTGGGGCCCGTAGAGCATTAGTAGCTTAAGCACTTACAGTTCTTGCCTCAGCCATGGTACATATGGTATGCTACTGGGGACTGGTTCAAAATAAAGTTTGGTACCGCAGTCCTCCAAAGACCCCACAAAGAGGTGATAATTTCATGAGTAGAGAGGTGGCACAGTCTGTCTCTTCCACTCTATGTGACTGATCCAAACCCCTTGAAATCAGTGGAAAAACTCCTATTGACATTAGTTGGCTTTGAATGAGACACTAACTTGATGCTGCAATAACTTAGCTACATTTGGGGAACTGAAACTAAAGTTGTAAATAGCTCTACAGCCAAAATGCTTCTGAAATAAATGTAGTCAAACTTTACTAATTCTGGGTCACTGAGAACGAAAATGATGCTTAAAATTGTTGATTGGCTCTAGTTTTCAAGGTATGCTATTGGGTCAGTATATACGACCCTTGACTTGGGAATGGTGGAGGATAAGTGAGTTATAAAGGGAAGGGATCTCAATTTAAACCAGAAATGACTAAAATACATCTTTGACTGGATCTATGAATAAATCTATGACTGGGTTTGGACAGTACTTGCTTTTTAGGCAAAACAATGAATGATGCAATCTGAAGCTGGTATTGCGTCATACAGGATATGAATTGCATCATGTTATTCCTAGAAGTCATGGATAATGCAATCATAACGAAGCTTACATCACTCTGCTGAACAAATTGCCCTATATCAGCTCTAGAAAACATACAGTGTCGTGCTCTCTTATTTGTCAGTGTTTGATTTTGCAAAGGGACACATTTCTGTTTAGCCAAAGTGAGCAGAGATGCCTCGTACTTGTGTGAACAGTGCAGATAACTTCTGCTATGTTTGTGGTGAAGTGACTTTTGCATCACAAAAGCGCAGTATAACCACTATGGTTAAGAAAGCCTATCACCTTTATTTTGGCTGCAAAATTGGAGATCAGGACAAGAGGTGGGCCCCACACATATGCTGCAACACTTGTGCAACAAATCTTCGCCAGTGGTTGAACAGGAAAAGGAAATCTATGCCTTTTGCAGTGCCAATGATTTGGAGAGAGCCAACAGATCATACCAGCAATTGTTACTTCTGCATGGTGCCTCCAGTTGGGAAAGGTGTGTCAAAGAAGAAAAAGTGGACTGTGCATTATCCAAACATTCCATCAGCTATACGCCCAGTACCCCACGGAGAAGGACTGCCGGTTCCTGATGCACCAGAATCATTCTCACTTGAGTCAGACGAGGAAGAGGAAGAGGATGAAACTTCTGGTCCTGAACCATCAATGTCACAGGACCCACATTTTCTCCCATCCTCCTCCTCTGAACCACACCTCATAACACAAGGTGAACTGAATGACCTTGTCAGGGATTTGGAACTACCCAAGAGTAAGGCAGAGCTGTTGGGCTCCAGACTACAGCAGTGGAATCTCCTGGCAGGTGATGTTAGGGTTTCCATGTTCCGTGACCGTCAAAAGGATCTTGTCCCATTCTTCTTCATGGAAGGTGATCTTGTAGCCTGCAACAACATCGATGGTGTGATGGCAGCCCTCAACATCGTTCACGATCCAGATGAGTGGAGACTGTTCATTGATTCATCGAAGACGAGTCTTAAAGCTGTTTTACTGCATAATGGCAATGTTTTGCCATCAATTCCAGTTGGTCATGCAGTCCATATGAAGGAAACCTATGACAACATGAAACAACTTTTGAGGTGCATAAACTATGACCAACATCAGTGGCAGCTTTGTGGCGATTTGAAGGTTGTTGCTCTCTTGCTTGGTCTGCAGGCTGGATACACAAAGTACTGCTGTTTTCTCTGCGAATGGGATAGTCGTGCAAGAGATTCCCACTACATCAAGAAAGATTGGCCACTCCGACAGTCATTGGAGCCTGGGAGGAAAAGTGTTCAGCATCCACCACTTGTTGAATCAAGGAAGATTTTGTTACCACCCTTACACATCAAGCTGGGTCTGATGAAGAACTTTGTCAAGGCCATTGACAAAACACAAGCAGCTTTCAAGTACCTCCGTGGAAAATTTCCAAGGTTAAGTGAAGCTAAGATAAAGGAAGGTGTCTTTGTTGGTCCTCAGATTCGTGAACTTCTTCGAGATGATGCATTTGACCATGCACTGCGTGGCAAGGAAAAGACGGCATGGAAAGCCTTCCAGTTAGTGGCAATAAATTTTCTCGGAAACAACAAGGCACACAACTACAGGTTGTTGGTGGAAAACCTCCTCAAGGCATACAAAAGCCTTGGTTGCAACATGTCACTAAAGATACATTTTTTGCACTCTCATCTAGATTTTTTTCCACCGAACTGCGGAGCAGTGAGCGACGAGCACGGCGAGCGATTTCACCAGGACATTGCAACAATGGAGAAACGCTATCAGGGCAAATGGAGCCCATCAATGCTTGCAGACTATTGCTGGACAGTGACAAGAGATGCTCCATTTAATGAATACAAGAGACAAGCCAAGAAGCGCCGAGTAGACACTGAATAGGACTAAACTATGTACATAATAGTTTTTTGCCTTTTGTTTCATAATAAATTTTATTTATATAACCCTTTTGCTGATTTTTAAAGTGTTACATAAACAGGACAGGTGAAATATTATCATGTAAAGCAACCATAAACACATGAAAAGACCTAGGTTTACAATTTATGATTAAAACTCTACTATCTACACAATATACATAGACATAAAATGTAAAAACTTAAATATCTTAGAAACAGTAGCCAATCAGTTGTTTTAATTGTCATATTTGAATTCAGCACATCAAAATACATAATAAATATCACATTTTATCTCTGAAGCGGACGACTTCTCAAAAATTGTAGACCAGTGATATGAGTGTATTCGGTGATAGGTCCATTCCAAGTTGCATGTTTCTGCATAGTTGTACGAAAATCAGTAGGTAGGTGTGAATTGGTGAAAGGCATGAATTTGTAGAAAAGGATTCATGATCTATTAATTACATGGTCTAGATAATACTTAGTCCTGCCACTAGTGCAGGGGACTGGACTAGATGACCTCTCTAGATTCCTTCCAGTCCTATGATTCTATGATATAAACATTGTTACAAAATTATTATTTTTCCCAGAAAGATGGATCTGATTTATATTGTGTTTGCCATCGGATAAAACTGTTAATGTAATTTTAGTCCTGTTGAGCATGTTTTATTCTTCACAATACAGTATCAATCCATGAGGAAAATCTGTACTTTAGAGATTTTAAAAATAATAGAAGAATCGGTGAGAGAGGTGGCAGTGCCCAGATTAAGGTAAGGTGGCTCTCAGTTAATGCCAGTCATTGTTTATTTTTTGCTTTAATATTGTTTTCTAACAATATAATTGTTACAAATGTCAGTATTTTAAATGGGGAGAGTTGGGGTTCTTAAAAGAAAAAACGAAGTAACATCTTTGCAGGCTTTTGAACTAATGGCAGAGTTTGTTTTTACTCTGTTAATTTCAACAGCAGAGTTTAATTTGCCTTTAGGGAAAAAAAACGAGGTGTAGATATGTGGGGAGTGAGGAATAGCAAAATCACAAACCAAATAGACAAAATATTATATTTAATATCTATATATTTTCATAGTGGGAGGCAAACTTAGACCAAAATAAAGAGTAACAAGACTGAAAAGGATCTACATTCTGCCACTAGAAACAGGCAGCATTTCCAGATGCTAATATGCTAACTAGCTTTTTTTTTTTTTTTTTTTAATGTTTTTGATAGAAATAAAGGAACAAAAAAGGGAGAAAATTGAAATGTGTGTTTTGCCTAGTTGAGGCCTCTTTCAGCATATAGAGTGCCAGAATCAACCCTCTTTAATACAGTTAATGGTATCAAATAGCTGTGTCAGCTGACAGGAAATAAGAAAGTTCCTATGGCAACTAAAAATATGCACAAGCGGAAAAATGCATCAAACAATATAGCAAACAAAATAAAAAGGAGTATATTGATGATAAAAACAAAAGAATACACATAAGCCCTACCTTAGTAAATGCATACCTTAATAGCTTATTTTTAGTTTTGTTTTATTCCAGGTGGGAAGCAATTCCTATGGATAACGGATACTTTAACTATGTCAAATTGTTTTCCTAAGATACAATTCACACTTACAGGTTGAGCAACACAGGAAACAGAATGCCACATATTTATTGCATGCTGTTTCTTGATAGATATATGCCAAACTACCCCCTTCACCACAGCATGGTCCGGAAAGGAGGACTTACTCATCAAAAGTACAGGTAGCGTTGGCATTTAAACTGCAGTGCCTGTATTTCTACCTATTAAAAGATGTGTTTTGAAAGAACTAGATGTCTATAACTAGACACAAGTGGCTTAAAGTAGAAATGAAAAAGAGCAGTCCTGTTCATGTACCTTACTAGCTTACATACCTGGGTAATCATCCTCTTGAGCATTACAGCATGTAGTAGTATCCACTCTCCTAGCAAGATGTCACAACAACTGTAAGATTTTTAAGGGGAAGGGGACTTTGGAAGAGCTTCTTCAAGATAGGTGAGCACAGGAGGGTAACAATTACCTCAATGGAAGAGTCAGGTAGAATTAAGATGGTATGTGTTAATAGTGCTAAAGTACAAGACAGATTCTACTAGCAGCTGCAGAGACAACAACTGCTGTACAAAATATCACTGCAGGAGGCTTGTTTCTTGAAGGACATCAGTATGGGAGTACAGTGGGTGGTCAGTACTCCACTAATTTACTCTTTAAGAAGGTATGGTTAGCAACAACAGTAAATATATAATACAACTACAGTAGGATGGGAGGGGACCCTTCTGAAGGGACCATAGCAACTGAGCATGTGCCTATTCTCACCTCTTACACTGGTCAAAGAAACTACATCCCTTAAGTAATCAAATTGTCATGGATGTCTACCACTTTCTCTCAGGATTACTTTCCAATATCCAATAGCATGCCTGGGTTCTATCCTCGGCTCTCAGAGAGGAGTGGGGTTAAGTGGATTAGAGCATGGGGGGCTGGGAGCCAGGACTCCTGGGTTCTCTGCAGGCCCATCCCATCCCCCACACCTCACCCACTCTAGGGCAGCCATTTATCCGAGTTCTGCGGGGGGGGTCCACCCATTTCTACCATGTGTCTCTGTTTTATATGATGTACATAAACCGAGGAGCTGGAGGATCTCTCTGCTGCCTCCCAGACATTGACACCCCCTCACAACAGGCTGCTGATGAAACTGACTCTCATGTCCTGTGGGGCCTGAGCTTCTTTCCATGGGGTGGGGTGGCCCTGGCTCCCCCCTCCCCCCACTGCTTCCATTGTAATGTACTGTAGCGGGGTGGTCACCCTGCTCCTGCCCTGAAGGGCTTAAAACAGCCCTGGGAGAGGGCTGTGGCGGGGAAAAGCTTGGCTGATTGGGGGAAGCAGCCACAGGTGGGGCCACGCCCCAATCAGGCCACACCTGGCCCTATAAGAGGGCTGAGGGCCAGAGACTGAGACGCACTCTCTCTAGCTTATTTGAGAGAGAAAGACCTGGCTGCCTGGGAAGCTGAGAAGGGTACCTAGGGTGGAGCATTGCTGGGGAAGGGCAGAGGGAGCTGGGGAGTTCCAGCCTAGCAAAGCCCCAGGCTGCAGGCCGAGTAAAAGGCCCACAAAAGGGTACTAGGGCTGCAGAGGGGTAGCCCAGGAATAGGCAGCTGGTCCAACCCCCCTTGCCAATAATGAGTGGTTTACAGACTGCAGTCTGCCCCAGTGAGTGGGGGCTAGACGATGACTGGCAGTAGCCACTGAGGCGAGGTGGGGATAGAGGGTTGGGGGTACTGTGGTGGGCAGAACCCCTGGGCAAAGGGCACCGGGGTCTGGGAAGGACACGGGGCCAGCGAGTGAGACACCAGCCTGCAGAGGGCGCTCCAGGCTGGAAAGAACTAATTCCCTGGATGACCAGCAGGAGGCGCTGCACCGGTGAGTCATCGCCCCGCCACATGTACATTAAACACTAAGTGTTTAGCAAAAAAAAAAAAAGTCAAAGTATTTTAGAAGTGGTGAAAGGTCAAAGGGAGCAAGGAATGATACCAATATATTAGATTAGTTTCAATATGTTGTTGAGTGTTTAATCGTCATGCAAGGCTAGGTAGAGCATATTGACCATTCACAGAACGGACTACTGAATACTATCCTTTTACTCCAAGTGAGCACTACCATGAAGAAAGTTTCTGTATAATAGAAGAACAAACTTTATTTTGAATTTTCAGTAATTGAGATACAGGAATATTTGTCATTCTGTAACTCACACAGGAAAGCATTAGGCTGAGATGAGATTGCTTTTCTTGGCCATTTTCAGTACATGAAAACCTGAAATGCAAGCCATGGGAATGGATGGAGGCTGTATGGACTGGGATGTTTGTGGCTTGGCCTAGTAGTCAGAGTAGGAGTCAGGTCTAGTGGGTGGAGCAGATGTCCAGGTTGGAGAATGAAGCCGAGGTTCGGCAGAGTCAACTGCCAATTACCACAGCCAGGGGTCAAGCCAGAATCAGAACAAGGAATCAAAGCTGAGGGTCAGAGCAGAGGTCAGATACCAAATGCCCAAGCTGAGGGTCAAACCAGAGTCAGGGTCAGAAAATCAGAGGCTGGGGGCAGAGCCAGACTGGTAACTGATGATTGGAGGTGAGGCAAGGATCAAGCACAGAGCAGGAGTACAGTGGGAACAGGAGTGAAGGCAGGGGTGAGGTAGGAGCTAGGAGAAGAGTAGCAATCAGAACAGGGTTGGTGCAGTAAGCAGGCATAAGCAGGGTCCAATGCAGCTACCATTGGAAATCACCTTGTTGCTCAGACAAACGTCCTGTGTTGTCTTAACTTAAGAACGGCCGTACTGGGGCAGACCAAAGGTCCATCCAGCCCAGTATCCTGTCTACCGACAGTGGCCAATGCCAGGTGCCCCAGAGGGAGTGAACCTAAGAGGAAATGACCAAGTGATCTCTCTCCTGCCGTCCATCACCACCCTCTGACAAACAGAGGCTAGGGACACCATTCCTTACCCATCTTGGCTAATAGCCATTAATGGACTTAACCTCCATGAATTTATCCAGTTCTCTTTTAAACCCTGTTATAGTCCTAGCCTTCACAACCTCCTCAGGCAAGGAGTTCCACAAGTTGACTGTGCGCTGTGTGAAGAACTTCCTTTTATTTGTTTTAAACCTGCTGCCCATTAATTTCATTTGGTGGCCCCTAGTTCTTATATTATGGGAACAAGTAAATAACTTTTCCTTATTCACTTTCTCCACATCACTCATGATTTTATATACCTCTATCATATCCCCCCCCTTAGTCTCCTCTTTTCCAAGCTGAAAAGTCCTAGCCTCTATAATCTCTCCTCATATGGGACCCATTCCAAACCCCTAATCATTTTAGTTGCCCTTCTCTGAACCTTTTCTAATGCCAGTATATCTTTTTTGAGATGAGGAGACCACATCTGTA
>QXTE01000074.1:7982553-8123860 GCA_003942145.1 Platysternon megacephalum
GTCCCCCCCCCCCCCCCCCCCAATCAAGTATCCCGTGGGTAGTGCGTTGGTTGAGACTATAGTCCTACTAGCTTCTTGGCCCATCAGGTTTCAGGAGATAATGGGTGGAGGCCAGGATGCAGCAGCTTCCTGGGACTCCTGGGCCATGGTTCAAGACCCAGGACATCACAGAAGCAAGAAACAGAACAAAGCAATAAAGTAGAATCGGCAGTGGTCCTAATAAAATCAGATTCATCATTTGTGTCTCAAATAAACTACTTTAAATACCTTAAATTACAAATAAAACAAGACTGTGTGTCTGAATATACTAGGTTTTTGTTGTCATCTTGTTTCCTCTTGGTTTGGTGGTAGGAAATGTAAGCAAGCATTTATTTGATGTAAGCATCATTTTTAAATATTATTTAATGCCTATGAAAAGTTACAAATTGACCTTGATGGTACTAGGTTTACTGTACTAAACTTGCCTAAAATATATTTTAGTCTCTCTCTTCTTTTTGTTTCCTGCTTTCACTTTTATAGATCACTGTATATCTCTTTCCCACCTGACCCACACCCATTGAGAGATCTCATGAACTGAGATTGCTGCTAAGTGGACTCAGGGAACTTTAGAGAAAGATTCAATGATTTCAGATGTAACATACTCTAAAATGTCCTGAATCTTAGCATCTGTTGCGGTTACACCCCAGTGGCTGAAACAGATTGAAAAATGTTTCCACTTGGCTAAATAAGCAGATCTAGTGGAATGCTTTCTGCTGTTCAGCAAAATATTTTGAACTGCCAAAGAACAATGTTTCTCTATTTCATCAAGCCACTCAATAGCCATGGTGTAAGGTGCAGGCTATTCAGGTCTGGGTGTAATAACTGACCGTGGTGTTAGACAGTAGATCTGGAAGTGTAGGCAGAGTCCAAGGAGGCCAAATGGAGAGGCTGTGAAGATCCGAGAACCAGCACTGTCTCAACCATGCTGATGGTTATGAGAATTATTCTGGCATGGGCTTGTTTTGATATGAGGATCACCTGTGGGATGAGGTGAGTGGAAAGGAATGCATACATGAGGTATGGCCCCCACCAAAGGAGAAAAGCATCAGTCAACGAACTTGGGCTGTGACCTGCTTGAAAGCAAAACTGACAGCATTTCCTGTTGTCATTCATTGCAAATGGGTCAACCAACAGGATTCCCCAGCCACGGAAGATGGTTCTGAGCACACTGCACTTCAGAGACCATTTGTGATCATGAGAAAATCTGCTGAGATATTGGCCAACAGTTTCTGGGAGCCCAGTAAGTAGGAGAGAATGAGAGTAATTCCTTCCTTGATGTGAAACTCTGGAATGTTTGCCTCTTCATGATAAAACTGATTGGACTTTACTCCTCTTTGTCTGTTTAGGTAGTATACCATGGTTGCATTGTTGGTCAGAACCTGAACTGACAAACCCCTGATGTGAGGGAGAAAGGCATGACAGGCCTTATGAATTGCATAAAACTAGGGCATATAGATGTAAGGTTCATTTCCTGTTCTGACCATAATATTCAGGTTTGTAAATCCCCCAGGTGAGCACCCCCTCCCATGAGTCACGTCAATGATAATTGTCTTGGATGGAAGAGGGAACAGGACACCTCTGCACACATTGCTCTGATCCATCCACCACTCTAAAGATGCCAGACTGCAGCAAGTACGCAGACCAATTTGTCCAAGGAATGCCTGATTGGTCAATAGACTGAGCTTAGCCACCCCTGGAGGCTGTGCAGGCAAAGCCTGGCACGTTGAGTCACATAGGTACCTGATGCCATGTGGCCTAATAACCTTAGGATCAAAATGTGGTGTTGGGGTCTGACTTGAGTGAAGTTCACAGCTGAGGAATGTCCCAGAATCTTTCCAGGAGCAGATAGGCAATTGAATTTATAGAGTTGAGTAGGGCCCCAGTGAATTTTGAGTTTCTATGTTGGGGCTAACAGATTTCCCTTTACTTTCTATGTGCCCCAGATGATCGGACAGACCAGTGTATTGGATGTTGTGGAGAACCAATTGTTCGGATCTGCCTCAAATTAACCAACCATCCAGATATGGAAAGACATGGATCCTTTTTCTCCTCAGGCTGCCATTTCTGTCATGCAGTTTGTGAATACTTACAGAGCCAACAACAGGCCAAAGGGAAGTACTGTGTACTGATTATGCAGCTTGCTATCACAAATCTTGGAAACTTCTTGTGACTTGGCAAAACTGCCACATGGAAGTGACATCCTGCAAACCAGTCGGTACAATCTTGGGAAGGACTAATTAGTGCTAGAGACAATGTGAAAACTTATATATTTGACGGACTTGTTGAGACTCTGAAGCTCTAGAATGGATCTCAGGCCTCCCTTCAAATGTGGAATCAGAAAGTATTGAGAATAAACCCCCCCTTTCCCAATGTTGAATGGGAACTTCCTCTACAGTCCCTAGATAGAGCAGAGTCTGAACTCCTTGAAAAAGCACTGACTCATGAGAGGGGTTCCTGAAGAAAGATGGGGACGATGGGTGAGGATGTGAGATAGTCTATCCAGTTTCTTCCTATCTCAATCCCACAGTGCTTATGACCCATTTGTCCATAGTTATGGACTTCAAAGCACTGAGGAAATGAGATAATATACCCCCAAATGGTGGGGAGAAAGAGGGTAGATCGCTGATGACTGTTTTGCTGTCCTTGAGCGGGAAGTCAAATGGACTGCTTCCCCATAGCTGATTAAGGATGGGATGCCAGTATAGTGGTAGAATTAGACTTTCCTACATTGAGATTTATGACTCTTCTTTGAAAAGCCTGTCTATGTTGATGGGTAAAATAGCTGCCAATAATACCGCTATTGCTGAGGCCTATATTGGCATCTCCTGGGTGTTGGAGTGAAGAGTCACTTGAGAGTCCTTAAACAAATGTAAAGTCTCATCCATTTTATTAGAAAATAAAAACTATCAATGGGAAGGTCTTCAATAGTTTGAATGCCTGTAGCTATGCCTGAGTTTTGCAATCAAGATACTTTCCTTATTGTTATTGCAGATGCCATCATGCTATAAGAAGCATCAGCTACATCAACATAGACTGTAGCGAGATCTTGGCCAGTGTGTGGCCTTCTGTAGGAAAAACCTTCAGGTAACTTCACAGTAATTTTGGACACCGCATGCCAGTTCACAAAGCCATATTTAGCTAAAAGCACCTGGTGAATCACTATGCACATTTGGAGAGAGGAGGTTGAGTACATTTTTCTACCAAGTAAATCAAGTCCTTGGGTTCCTTCTCTTTGGGAGTTGATTTAAGTATTCCCTGTCATGATCCCTCATTGGCAATCATATCTACTAGAGAGTTGGGTGCAGGATGAGAATAAAAACACTTCTGGGAATGGGAACATGATCGTGCTTATCCATGTGCTTGGCTCTAGGGGCCAAAGTCTTTGCCAGTTTTAGAAGAACTTCATTAATAGGGAGGGCTTCCTTCCCCAGCGTGGAAGCCTGGAGAATATTTAAGAGCTTATGTGTGTGTGTTCTTGTACACGCTCACTTAGAATCCCCAAAGATATAATCATTCTTCTCAGTAGTTCCTGATGAGATTTAAAATAATCAGGAACTGGAGAAGACTCATCCAGAATTATAAAATCATCCGTGAGAAGGAGGAAACTGCTCCAGCCTCTCTCATGATGCCTCACCCATTTTATATATGACTAAAATAATTTGAATTTACTATTGAGAGAGACATTCCTTTGCATTAGTAAATAAAGGGGAAACTGAGACAGATGCACCTCTCTTTCCACAGGAGAGTACCCCAGGAGGAGCTGTCCTATGACAAGACTGACATTTCTTCTCTCTTTAAATGTGAGAGAATAGAAATGACGTACTATCTTTTTAATTAGATTGTAAACTCTTCAAGGCAGGGACTTTCATTCCATGTTTGTACAAATGCCTAATACAGGTGACATAATCCTGATTGGGGGTCTCTGGGTGAAACTGTAATGCAAATAATAAATACAGCTGTTGATTAATTGCAGTTAACTCACATGATTAGCTCAAAAAATTAATAACGATTCAAAAAATTAATTGTGATAATGAGTTTTAATCACACTGTTAAACAATAGAATACCAATTGAAATTTATTAAATGTTTTTGGATGTTTTTCTACATTTTCAAATATATTGATTTCAGTTACAACACAGAATACAAAGTGTATACTGCTCACTTTATATTATTTTTTTAACAAATATTTGCACTGTAAAAATGATGAGTATTTTTCAATTCACCTCATACAGGCAGTGTAGTGCAATCTCTTTATCATGAAAGTGCAACTTACAAATGTAGATTTTGTTGTTGTTACATATCTGCACTCAAAAACAAAACAATGTAAAACTTTGGAGCATATAAGTCCACTCAGTCTTACTTCTTGTTCAGCCAATCATTAAGACAAACAAGTTTGTTTACATTTACGGGAGATAATGCTGCCCACTTCTTATTTACAAGTCACCAGAAAGTGAGAACAGGAATTCTCATGGCACTTTTGTAGTCAGCATTGCAAGGTATTTACGTGCCAGATATGCTAAACATTCGTATGCCCTTTCATGCTTTGGCCACCATTCCAGAGGACATGCTTCCATGCTGATGATAGGTTCTGCTCAATAACTGTCCAGAGCAGTGCAGACCGATGCATGTTCATTTTCATCATCTGAGTCAGATGCCACCAGCGGAAGGTCGATTTTCTTTTTTGGTGGTATTCTATTATTGTTTAACAGTGCGATTAATCACAATTAATTTTTTTAATCACTTGACTGGCCTAATGATAAATAATTTGTGCCGAATTTCTCATATTGTTGTTAACTCATTTACAAGCTACATCAGTCAAAAAGGTGTAGAGACTGCAGCCAACCAATAGGTCTTTCACCGCTGTGCAGTCCTGAACAACATGGTGATCATGGACCAACATAATCTGCTCCTGAGAGCCTTGCTTACATTAGCATTTCCACTGTTTCTCCCCCCCCCCCTTTCTTAGCAATGGTGGGAAACTTCTGTGACCGGGTGGCTGGGATGGGCCACACTGAGAAGGCCACACTCAGGGCAGACTGCAAGAAATAGGGCAGCCCATCCCCAGAGCTGGTGATTTATTCTGTAATTCGATTCACCAAACCAGTAACAGAAGAGCTTCTGAAGTACTACACTTGTTAACCAGAAGCCAAACACAGTTCCCTTTAAGTATTCCAGTCCTTGGCTACGACCCAGACAACCAAGTCAGTGAGGGGTTATTGAAAACCCATTTCACCATATGTGAGGTTCTTACTAATCCCAAAGGATCAGACGCTTATCCCCAGGTCTATATGAATCTCAGATCTTATCCAAATATCACGCTGTCAGCCAATCCTTAGTAAACTAACTAAAGATTTATAAAGAAGAGAGTTATAAATGGTTACTAGATCATATACATACAAATGATTGCAAAGTCCTTATATCAGGTTTGTAGCAGTGATGGAATAGTCTCTCTGGTAACTTCCAAAAGATTGGAAGGTCCATAGGTGCCGACTTCCCCTCTGCCCCAATTCAACCCCCACTCCCAAGTCCCCGCCCCTGCCCCGCCTCTTCTCCAGCTCCTCCCCTGAGCACACCACGTCCCCACTCCTCCCGGAAAGTCCTAAGCACTGCCAAACAGCTGTTTGGCGGTGGGCAGGAAGCGCTGGGAGGGGCGGGGAGTACCGGGGATGTGGCGCGCTTGGGATGGGGAGGAGGTGAGGCAGGGGGAGCTTAGCTGCTGGTGGGTGCGGAGCACCTGCTAATTTTTCCCCATGGGTGCTCCAGCCCTGCAGCACCCACGGAGTCGGCACCTATGGGAAGGTCCTCAATCCATAGTTCAAAATACTCCTTTTAGTTGTAAATCCACAGTCCAGAGAATTGGAGCAGGAAAGAGGCAAAATGGAGATGTTTCAGGTGTCTTTTATACCCTCTGCCATGTGCAAAGAAAGCTACTGTCCCAAACAAAGCCCACAGCCCCTTTGTATGGAAAGTTACTGGCCCAAGATGGAGTCCAGGGTCACTTGAGCATATCACATGTCCTTACATGTTTTGCTGAATCACAAGGAGTGGCCACTGGCTCCTTGCTGTCTGAGGCATCCACAGGAAAGGCCTGCTGGATGGGATGAGATTCTTCAATGGCCCATTGTGAGAGTGGAGTGTCCTTAATGGGCCATCAACGCATAGCTGTCTAACCCTAATGTAAATCTATTTGGGTGTCAACCAGGAATACAACACATGTATAAGATACAAGCACACAGCCACTAGTCATAATTTCAGACACAAAGATGATACATGCATATAAGTAGGATAATCATACTTAGCAAATCATAACTTTTCCATTGATACCTTACAGGATACAAAAAGAACAGGAGTACTTGTGTTGAAATCATGGTGGAATTCCTCAAGGGCTTCTTTTCCATGGGTCCAAATGATGATGTCATCAATGTAGCGCAAGTAGAGTATGGGCGTTAGGGGACAAGAGCTAAGGAAGCATTGTTCTTTTTGCTGATACAGACTAACACGGCTGCTACTCTGAAACCTTACAGGATACACTTTGTATAAGATTTATGGAAATTGTGTAACATGTTAACAACAGTGATATAAATGGTCACCTTTCTTATACACAGTATCACAACTCCCAGAAAAAAGGCTATTGTAGCTGCAGCCCTAGATACTATTTAAAATTAAAACAGTGTCAATCTAAATTTAAATCATAGAATTGGACTGGAAGGAACCTCACGAGGTCTTCTAGTTCAGTCCCCTGCAGTCAAGAGAGCATTAAGTATTATCTAGACCATCCCTGACAGTTGTTTGTCTGACCTGCTCTTAAAAATATCCAATGATGGAGATTCCACAACCTCCCTAGGCAATTTATTCCAGTGCTTAACCACCCTGATAGGAAGTTTTTCCTAATGTCCAACCTAAACCGCTCTTGCTGCAATGTAAGCCTGTTGCTTCTTGTCCTATCCTAAGAGGATAAGGACAACCATTTTTCTCCCTCCTCCTCCAATCTTGTATGTACTTGAAAACTGTTATCATGTCCCCCCGCATCCAGTCCTCTTTCCTCCAGACTAAACAAACCCAATTTTTTTCAATCTTCCTTTATACATCATGTTTTCTAGACCTTTAATCATTTTTGTTGTTCTTCTCTGGACTTTCTCCAATTTGTCACATCTTTTCTGAAATGTGGTGCCCAGAACTCGACACAATGCTCTGGTTGAGACCTACTCAGCACGGAGTAGAGCGGAAGAATTACTTCTCGTGTCTTGCTTACAATACTCCTGCTAATACATCCCAGAATGATGTTTGCTTTTTTTTTTTTTTTGCAACAGTGTTACATTGTTGACTCAAATTCAGCTTGTGATCCACTGTGATCCCGAGATCCCTTTCTGCAGTACTCCTTCCTAGGCAGTCATTTCCCATTTTCTGTGTGTGCAACTGATTTGGAGTACTTTGTATTTGACCTTATTGAATTTCATCCTATTTATTTCAAACCATTTCTCCGGTGTGTCTAGATGATTTAGAATTTTAATCCTGTCCTCCAAAGCATTTGCAACTCCTTCCAGCTTGGTATCATCCACAAACTTTATAAGTGTACTTTCTATGCCATTATCTAAATCATTGATGAAAATATTAAACAGAACCAGAATCTGTATCCAGATATGCTCTTCCCCTTCCTTGTTAGGTGAACTCCATCTCTGCTTAGCAGTTCTTCTTCTTAGAACAGCATCCCATGGTCAAGGAATCCTCAAAGCCATCCTCGCAGCCAGGTATTCACCTCCAGGATGCATCTGTCTCTGCCTGGGCCCCTAACCTTGACCAGAAGGGTCGAAGAGAACACCTGTGCCCCTAGGTCCTTCACCCTTACTCCAGGAGCCCTCTAGTCACCTCTGATCTGCTGAGGGTCATACCTCGCAGTATCATTAGTGCCCACATAGATGAGTAGCATGGGGTAGTAGTCAGAGGGCCGGATGATCCTCAACAGTCCCTCCATAATATCTCAGATACGGGCCCCTGGCAGGCAGCATACCTCCTGGGTTGCCATGTCAGGCTGACAGATGGGTGCCTCCGTCTGCCTCAGAAGAGAGTCACCAACCACCACTACCCTATGTTTCCTCCTGGGAGTGGTGTCTGCAATCCTCCCAGCCTTGCGGGTACATGGCTTCTGCTCCTACACCTTTGGGGGCGATTCCTCATTGCTCATTCTTCATCACTATGGTGGGTGGGTTGGGAGTAGGGGTGGAGCACTGCCTGCTGCCAGAAGTAACCAGCAGCCAGTGTCCTTCCTGTGACAGAGCCGTAGCCACCTCTCCTGGGGGCATGACAACAGTCCTCTCTAGTTGGATATCTTCCTCGGCCTTGGACATCTCCATATGAATACTTTCAATGAATTCCTCATGTGCACAGATGCTCCTCAGCCTAGTCACCTCCTCTGTATCTCTCCCACCTGCTCCCTGAGAGATTGCACCAGCAGGCACCTTTCACACTGGATGGTCCCCCCCAGCTTTCTGAGTGGGAAATGCAGGCCACAGTCTCTGCAAATATACACCAGGATCTGGGTAGAGGCATCCATGGTTAGGTTCTCCATATGGATATAGGTGCAGGTGGAGGAGACATTGACAGTGCCAACACTGCTCCTGCGACCTTTCCCAACTATAGTGATGATATTATGACTCTGTCGTACAAACTCTTTCTCAAGCTCCCCTGTTTGCAGTCCATTGGTCGCTTAGCCTCTGGCTTTCAAGGCCTTTTCTCCTAGGTCAGCCTGCACCCCCTCATTAATCACACAGGGGGAGGGTGATCACAAGGCTGGCTGAGGCTGATCAACGATGATCAAGGACAATCCAGGGAACAAAGGTTCAAACAGTCCCCAAACATAGAATTCCAACTGACCCTGTAACTTTAAGATAACCTGAAAGAGAAAGAAAAACACAAACAGCCAAACAAGCTCGCTCGCTCGCCCCAAGATTAATACTTGCACCTTGTTCATTCAGCAGGGGGATCTCCTTCTCTCCCTCTCAAACTTCCCTGTTTGCGGTCCCCTGTTTGCTAGCGAAATTGAAAGTGTAGCTAAAAATCCCAGTGTGGACGAAGCTTAAGTCTACAGCCAGACAGCTTGGCACAACAACCATGCCAATTGAATCACTTTATTCATCTCAGTTGGGGGACTTAAGTCTGAAGACAATTTAAATGTCAGAACTCTTTGCTTATCTGTTTATCCATTTTAACGGTACAGGTCTGTCGCATCTTACATGCATATAACATGCGCGATTTCGGCTTTGCGCGGTCGGCAAAAACACACACACACAAAAAAAAGAGAAAAAAAGCAATTTACGTACTGTGTCTGTAGTGCGGGCGATTCCGCCTGCCATTAAAGTCAATGGGATTTTGGCTATACGCGGTTTTCGCTTTACGCGCTGACCGCGGAACGTAACCCCCGCGTAAGATGCGAGAGACCTGTATATGGTGGTAGTTAGAGTGGGGCTCTCCCTGCTGTCATCACTCAAAATGTACACTGCTGCAGTATAGTGCAATGGAGGCGTGAAGTTTTTTTATTTCTGTCTTTCTGACTGTCAGGGACTTGGTTTTCCACATAATTGAGTGTATGTGCAGTGTCACCATAGACGGTGGGAAAAACTATAAAAAAGAGCTTGTTAGCCTGAACTATTAAAGTAATTACATCTTCATTTTCATTCCAATACGTATATGTTCGTAGCATTGGGTGGAAGAACCCCACCCCATCTCAGGTCCAAAAGCAATATGCCTCAAGAAGAGATACACAAATTCCACTCACATTAGTGGAGAGTTTTATCCTTATTCATAACTTTTAATGTTACTGAATTATTGTTGTCTCTCTGTTTTGTCCATTTTGTATTCATTACTCCAGTTGTGAAAAGCATCCAACCCCGCTTTCAGTTCTAGCATGTGCATCTTACAGTGCAGCAACCTCATTCAGAAGGTCTGAATCTTGCCAAAATTCATTTTATCCCCTATATTTTGCAACGAGATTAGTGCAGTTACTAGGCCAAGTCTATTGTTCCAGTGAGATTTTTCATTTTCACAGTTGTGCTATGCTTGTGATATTACATTGCAGGTATAGACTGTTATTACAAGACTCATGCTGCAAGTCGCTGCATGTAACCACAGGCATGGGGAACAGTAAGTAGACATTAAATGCTGATGCTATTATAGCTTACTCTGCACTTTGGCTATCCAGGCTGCTATAGGTAACTCTCAACCCCCATACAGGAGACACTGTCATTGGCTTCAAGAAAAGCACACAAATACCTTGGCAGAACTTTAGGAACTGATCATTAAGTAATTCATAACAAACAACCAAAAACTGGGTAGGATAGCTGGACAATGGGAACCATTTTCTTAAAGTGGCTTGCGGCATCAAATACACACATTTTATTTTGTGTTAACAGAGACCACAACTGAAACTGCCAAGAAATTATCACCCTTCTTACTGAGTAAAGGTGTGTGCACCCCTTAAGTACCTCAACAGATGACAAAAGGGCTCTGAAATCACCTAAGCCAGGATGTATTTGTAAAGTGAGGTTGCACATTGTACACCAGAGCAATTCCAGGAACAACAGTTGGCTGTGTACAATTACCTTTTGATTCACAAAAGAGCTGGCTCTTACATACTGCCTTTGCTAACATAGCTCAATTCACATCTGTAACACTTGTAGATTATGTCTCATGGAATGTTCGATTTCTGTAACTTGAGTTCATGTTTGCAAAGTCACACAGGTGTAATCAGAAGCACAAATCAAAAGATTTGGCAGTACTGATTCCAGCATTTGCCTCTCCCCTCATCAGCACTTACTGCTGTGTGTGGCTGAGTAAGTACTCCCTCCCAGCCAAGATTGTACCTGTAACTTGAGCTGCAACAAGGAAAGCAGAGGGCTACTTGTCAAATGAGCAAATGATTGGAAGCATTGAGATGGAGTAGCCTAGAGTAGCTGATCAGGCAGATGGAGTAAACATCTTCATGTGAAAGCTGAAGTAACTTATTCTTTTTCCCTCTGTCCCTTCCTCTGAGAGCAAGGCAACAAGAGAGGAACTGTGCAAAATACATGACTTCTCTTGGTCTGCTCTTGGGGTGGTGCACCTACATGCCATCTCTTATTCAGGGCAGGTGTCCAAGTTACAGACTAGCTCAGAGTGAACAACAGGAGCAAACTTTTTTTTTCCTGGCTAGGATAGTCATTATCATCTTCACCTTGCGTGAGAAAGCAGGACCATGGAAACACACAGCTTATTTTATATGTAAAGCAAAATTTTGTTTAACTCAGTCTTGCAGAATTTTATTTGCCGTTACATAGAATTTTTTTTTTTTGACAGATGAGTGAAAATATGGGTGCACCAGTAAATATTGTGCC
Organism: Platysternon megacephalum; assembly: GCA_003942145.1. NCBI lineage: Eukaryota > Metazoa > Chordata > Testudines > Platysternidae > Platysternon > Platysternon megacephalum. The sequence goes on from QXTE01000074.1 coordinate 7,993,958, forward strand.
AAGGCTGGTAGATATTCATGACTATTTTGGAAGGTTGGGTCAGCTGAAGAGTCTTAAAACAAGACAAGATTTGGGAAAGAAACAGTAAGACAATAAGTAAACACAGTTTGTATATTTGAATGGGAAAGAAACAAGCTTTAAAAAATATGCAAAACAAAGTTAATAGATTCTCTCCTCCCCCCTCCCTCCCAGTTAAAAACGCTTTCATTAAAAAGGACAATTTTCGTGTTGTACCTCTCAGGAAAGTTGGCTGTAGGCCAGAATGGACTAAGAAAGACGTGCAAAATACAAATAAGACCTGCACAAAAACTTGCTTTTAGTATCTCAAAATATGACTGCCAAAATGCTGACGATGCAATTCAAAATGCCAAAATTCACCAAAGTTCAGATTTTAAAACTCGCTTGAAGAGCAAAAATCAGTTTCTCCTATAAAAAGTGTAGCTTGTGTACTGTGAATACACTGAATTCCAAGAGCATTAGCTGCAGATATAACATATAAAGGCTCATTCTCGTCTCCTGTGAAATTTGTAACTTCGTCCCTCCATAAAACACCACCACTGAATCTGGTCAACTGCACCTGAGCCTGCAATAGCAAATTATTTGGTTTATTCATTCTGGTTCCAAAATGCATTCTTCATCAATAGCTAGCAGCCACTGAATGGTAATCTGTCTTTCATTAACTCTTGTATATCTTGTCTATACTAGGAAATGGCACTGTTTCAATAGTTGGGCCATGGTTTAGCTGTGGTCAGTACCAATTGAGCTAACTCAGTTGTTAAAACAATGTTCTTTCCTAGTGCAGAAAAGAGAGTAGTCTCACAGCGAAGGAATGGGTGAATAAATCTGAAGTACTTGCATACTACACAGTTCAAAAGCATGATCAGATTGCTAGGAGAAGAACAGCACTCAGACTCTGAGTAAGAAAACAACACTGCCATATTGATCTTCGCTGTGAATTTTTACACTCATCACTAGAGGATACTTGGAGTTAAACTATGAGCTTTATTATAAATGATTCTGTATTTTTTTAATAAATCACTTTAGATTTATTCTAATTATTTATTTATTCAAATTATATTTGAAACTTCACTTTCCCTCCCATCTCTCCCCAATATGTAAATGAAGCACAAACAATTATAATTTGCTTTATCAGTTACTCAGTCATTAATCATTGGAATTAAATACCTTTCATTGATTTTGATATAACTTAAAATAATGCTGATGAAATTAAAGATACAAAAAAAAAAAAGGAAATGGAAATCCAGCTCTATGCAAGAGGGCATTGCTCTGAGAAGGAACACTGGGAATTGGACTCTACCAACAACACTGCAAGAAGGAATTTTATCATCACACTCCAAAGAAAAATCAAACACTTTCATTTACCAAGCCATATTTATAGCAGCGGTGTTAGTGTTCTTATGCATATAGGAATATCTATTTGTACATCTGCAGACCAGACAGTTTGACTGTGCATTGTGTTTTTTGTCATCCTCATAAATTGAAAGTAGTCTCTGAAAGCCATAGACCAGTGGCTCTCAACCTTTCCAGACTACTGTACTCCTCTCAGGAGTCTGATTTGCCTTGTGTACTCCCAAGTTTCACCTCACTTAAAAACTACTTGCCTACAAAATCAGACATAAAAATACAAAAGAATCACAGCACGCTATTACTGAAAAATTGCTTATGTTCTCATTTTTACCATATAATTATAAAATAAATCAATTGGAATATAAATATTGTACTTACATTTCAGTGTATACAGAAGTATAAACAAGTCATGGTGTATATGAAATTTTAGTTTGTACTGACTTCGCTAGTGCTTTTTATTAGGGCTGTCAAGTGATTAAAAAAATAAATTGTGATTAATCGCACGATTAAAAAAATTAATCGCGATTAATCACGTGATTAATCGCACTGTTAAACAATAATAGAATACTATTTATTTAAATATTTTTGGATGTTTTCTACATTTTCAAATATATTGATTTCAAATACAACACAGAATAAAAAGTGTACAATGCTCACTTTATATCTATTTTTGATTACAAGTATTTGCACTGTAAAAAAAAAAGAAATAGTATTTTTCAATTCACTTAAAACAAGTACTGTAGTGCAATCTCTTTATCATGAAAGTTGAACTTACAAATGAAGAGTTATGTACAAAAAACCTGCATTCAAAAATAAAACAATGTAAAATTTTAGAGCCTCAGTTCTACTTCTTATTCAGCCAATCGCTAAGACAAACAAGTTTGTTTACATTTGCAGGAGATAATACTGCCCACTTCTTGTTTACAACATTACCTGAAAGTGAGAACAGGTGTTCGCATGGCACTGTTGTAGCCGGCGTCGCAAGATATTTACGTGCCAGATGCGCTAAAGATTCATATGTCCCTTCTTACTTCAACCACCATTCCAGGGCACATGCATCCATGCTGATGACGGGTTCTGCTCAATAACAATCCAAAGCAGTGCGGACTGACGCATGTTCATTTTCATCATCTGAGTCAGATCCCACCAGCAGAAGGTTGATATTCTTTTTTGGTGGTTCGGGTTCTGTAGTTTCTGCATCAGAGTGTTGCTCTTTTAAGACTTCTGAAAGCATGCTCCACACCTCGTCCCTCTCAGATTTTGGAAGGCACTTCAGATTCTTAAATCTTGGGTCGGTTAGAAATCTCACATTGATTCCTTCTTTGCGTTTTGTCAAATCTACAGCAAAAGTGTTCTTAAAATGAACATGTTCTGGGTCATCATCTGAGATTGCTATAACATGAAATATATGGTAGAATGCACGTAGAACAGAGCAGGGGACATTCTATTCTCCCCCAAGGAGTTCAGTCACAAATTTAAATAATGTATTATTTTTTTAACAAGCATCATCAGCATGGAAGCATGTCCTCTGGAATGATGGCCGAAGCATGAAGGGCCAAACGATTGTTTAGCATATCTGGCACATAAAAACCTTGCAATGCCAGCTACAAAAGTGCCATGCAAATACCTGTTCTCACTTTCTGGTGACATTGTAAATAAGAAGAGGGCAGCATTATCTCCTGTAAATGCAAACAAACTTGTTTGTCTTAGTGATTGGCTGAACAAGAAGTAGGACTGCGTGGACTTGTAGGCTCTGAAGTTTTACATTATTTTGTTTTTGAGTGCAGTTATGTACAAAAAAAATCTACATTTGTAAGTTGTACTTTCACGACAAAGAGATTTCACTACAGTACTTGAAAAATACTAATTTATCATTTTTACAGTGCAAATATTTGTAATAAAAAATAATGTACACTTTGATTTCAGTTACAACACAGAATACAATATATATGAAAATGTAGAAAAACATCCAAAATATTTAATACATTTCAATTGATATTCTATTGTTTAACAGTGCTATTAAAACTGTGATTAATTTTTTTATTTGCGATTTTTTTTTTGAGTTAATCACATGAGTTAACTGCGATTAATTGACAACCCTACTTTTTATGTAGCCTGTTGTAAAACTAGGCAAATATCTAGATGAGTTGATGTACCTCATGGAAGACCTCTGCATACCCCCAGGGATACGTGTACCCCTGGTTGAGAACTCCTGCCATAGGCCAAATCCTCTGCTGATATAATTCTATTGAAGTCAATGGAATTATGCCAGCAAAGAATTTGGCTCATAAAAACACTCATAAGTGCATGTAAAGTTTCACACATGGAACTGAATTCTCGACTAAATTATGACTTGACTCTTCAAGGCACATGTGGTGGGATCCACAAAGGGACTTAGGCGTTGCAATGTTTAGCATCATAGCACCTAATGTTTAGGTGCCTAGAAAATCTCAGAAACAACACTGCAGTCCACAAAGCCAAGTTAGGCACCTTTTAGAGTCATTCTCTCTTGCTCTCTCGCTCTCTCTGGCCCAATGACTCTTCCACTGTGGACAAATACTTAAACTGTCAGGGTACGTCTACACTGGAATAAAAGACCCACGGTTGCCCTGGGTCAGCTGACTTGGGTTCATGGGCTCAGGCTGTGGGGCTAAAAATTGCCATGTAGACATTTGGCCTCAGGATGGAGCCAAGGCTCTAGAGCCCTTCCCTCTCACGGGGTCCGACAGCCCGCACTCCAGCATGCTCAGAGGCTGCCTACCTGAACGGGTTCCCCCTGGGACTTAGGCAGCTGAGTGCTTATCTTCCCCCAGTTCATGGATCACTCTGGGACTTAGTTGGCAGATAGACATCTGGATGCCCAGAGGGAGGAGGCAATGCGCATGCCCAAGGATCTAAAACTTAGGTGCCTAGTGAGTGGAAAGTAATGCGCCGAATGAGTTTAGGTGCCTAAAGGGATAAGTGGCAGTCAAGCTGGAGTTTCCCAGATTGCAGTGTGGCTGAGCCCAGGGATTTAGGTGCCTAACTTTGGAGTTTAGGCACCTATGTTGCTTTGTGGATCTCACCATTGGCTCCTCCTAAGAGTTGCTATGTGCTCTTGACTCCCATTTGAAGTTACTCAGCACCTTGTAGGATGGGGTCACATTAGTAATTAAACATGATTACTCATGTGCTGCGCCTCAGGCAATGTTGTATGAGATTGTATTGCAGTCTCTTTATATAATAATCTTTGCTTTGTAAAATATAACAATCCTATAAAAGGCTCATTGCACATATTAACCTGAAAACAAACAAATGTTTTATTCTATCAGTAGATTAAAAATATTCAATTGTCTGTTTAATACACTGAAACATCAGAATTGAGAGTTATTTTATTTTAACTCAGGTACACATTTCTAGCTATCACTGTAGCTATTTTTCTTCAAAAAATGATACTTTGGGAAGTAGCAGAAAGGTGATTTATAGGTTAAAATCAATCACAGTGGCAAATTCAATATCTAATGAAGTCTTTTTTACTAGCATCTAAGATTTGTTAGTGATTGAGAAATATGAACAAATGTCCCCATGTGCTTTGTAACAGTTAATTTTGCTTGCTATTTTAAGGTCAGGAATGCACTGTCGCTTAATTTCCATCAGAATTATAAGTAGGGCGACCATATTTCCCTACGCTGAATACGGGACACCTGGTAAAATTACTCATATTCAAGTGAGTTCAATGACAATTAATCAGAACTATGCAGTACAAACGTTCAAATTAACATCAAGTTGACTGAGCCCCTGTTAAAAAGAAATACACCTCTACCCCGATATAACGCTGTCCTCAGGAGCCAAAAAATCTTACTGCGTTATAGGTGAAACCGCATTATATCGAACTTGCTTTGATCAACTGGAGTGCGCAGCCCCGTCCCCCCCAGAGCGCTGCTTTACCATGTTATATCCGAATTCGTGTTATATCGGGTCGCGTTATATCGGGGTAGAGGTGTACTGCGTAGTTGGATTCTTTTTTTTTACCTTCTTATCTTTAAGGCTTTAGGGTTCACACAGGGAGAGGTGACACACACACACACTCCTGTTCACCTCTCTCACACGGGGGGGTGACCGACCAACCCGACCCGCTCTGCCCAGCACTCTCCACCCTCTATGCCTGGCTGGGCCCCGGGACGGACCCGCCTCTCCTAGTACCTGACGCTGTGTCTTCCAGAGTCAACAAATGGGGGGGGGGCACGTAAAGTGTCCCTCCCCCCAGGTTTCTGCCAGGGTTCATAACAGAATGTGGCCAGCAGCAGCCTTTCAGCACTGTGCGAGAGGGAAAGGACGAGAGCTGCTTCCAGCCGCGAGGGGGAAATGGGGGAGGGCTAACCTGGCCTGTGTCTTTGCAGAGCTCATCTCTTCCCCCCTGCCCCTGCTCCCCTGTGGCTGGAAGCAGCTTATCCCTTCCTGCCTGCACCGTGTCGAAAAGCAGATAATACCTCCAGGCTGCTGCTGGTCACCGACATAACTCAGCCACCTCCTGTTCCCTTGCTACAGCATGGTTCCTGGCCAATGGGAGCTGCAGGGGTGGCACTTGGGGCAGGGGCAGCCCCCTGGTTGCCCCTACGCATAGGAGCCAGAGGGGGGACATGCCGCTGCTTCCAGGAGCCACAGCACACACGGAGAGGGGCAAGACCGCGACCCTGCTCCCTGGCGGAAGCTCGAGGGCCAGATTAAAATGTCTGAAGGGCCGGATGCGGCCTCCGGGCCATAGTTTGCCCACCGCTGCTCTAAACTAAGGGGAATGACGTAAAGGTTGCACAGAGCCCAAAGAGGGTGAAGAACTTGCTTTGGGCATTTGTTTGTTGTGTCTTATTTTGGACTTTGTTTATCTTGGAAGCGCCAAATCACCTAAATCTTCCCAGAGGGAAACTGAGTCAATGAAGAAAGAAAACTGAGGCAGGGCTGCAACCTGATGCTGGGAGGAGGTAAGCTGTATTGTCACACCATGTTTTGCCCACATTTCTTTAAAATAAAACACTGACTTCTATATGAGCTGTTAAATTGATCTTGTGCTTTGTTTTGGCCTCCTCCAAGCTTCAAGAGTAAATAGTCTACAACTAAATCAGTTTTCCATGTTGCTTAGCTTCATATGTCACACAATAAAAGATCTGAGAGTTGTTTTATATTCAGGGAAGTATCTCAGCAGGTAAGATTGTCAGTTTATACGTTTCAGTTTATCCTTTGTGTGTTTTGTTATCATTCATATGTGTATTATGTAAGCAGAGTCTGAATGAGCTCTCCCATGACATCTAGTGGTGAGCTGTGGAAAAGGACTTCAGGCGCTGACCTCATTTGCATGGACACACCCACCCCACCTAGGTGCTCAGCATGATGGGATTGCTTGCCCAAATGATCACTTGTGGCTGGTGTTGGATCCCCAGTTCTCCTTATTATTGGGGCAAGAGTAATAAAGGTTGTTATCCTTGTTGTGTGAACCAAGGGCAGCAGAACTGTACCTGGCATACCCTGATGGAGGGACTCACCCTCAACTGAATGGCACTCACTAGGCAGGGGCCATGGGTTCCAAAGCCCAGTAAGTTGAGAGAGGGTTGGTGTTATTTAATTCTCTTGCTTGTCCTTCATGATATATAGTAAAAGAGCTAATTTTGACTTCATTGAGAGTCTTGTTGCATGCTGCAGAGCTGAAATCACTGATATCTAGGTATTAGTAAGTATTAGCAGGTGGGCATCAGGTGAAAAGATGTGGCAAGTGGCTAGCAGTGTGGCTGGCAGAGAGATGTGGCAAGCGGCTAACAGGGTGGCTGGTGGAGAGGCAGTGAGTGGTCAGCTGGGAGTCTGGTGGAGAGGCGTGGGCAGCTGATGGAGAGGTGCATCAAGTGGCCAGCTGGCAGGGTGATGAGTGAGTGCCCGAGCAACGGAGCATGTAAGGTGAACACAACGTGGGAGGTGAACTCTGTGGATGAACCTCTGAACTCTGGGCCTCCACTGGCCAAGGACAGCAACTGTGAGAGGGGTGCAGAGAAGGGACGGGCATGTTAAAGGGACTTTTGGGTTGCTAGACTTAAGAACCCAAGGGGAAAAGGACACTGCCCAATTTACTTGGGGATGGGTCTTTTGCTCCTGGTTCATGTTTATGAACCCTAGTTGCAGTGTTTTCCCAAATTAATGCTGAGTTACTTCCCTCCTTTTAATAAAAGTTTTTACTACACTCAGACTCTGTGCTTGTGAGAGGGGAAGTATTGCCTCTTAGAGGCACCCAGGGGGTGGTGTGTAATTGTCCTTGGTCACTGGGTGGGGGCTCAAGCCAGCTTTGTGTTGTATCAATGAAAAGGAACCCCTAGACACTGAACTGAACCCGGCACTTGTTGCTGCTGGCTCCACCTGGCAGAAGGGTTACAATTATATAAAATAAAAAACACAAAAAAAGATGTAAAAGAATGTTAAGGTTAAGTCAAGCAACTAAAAATTAGAAAATTCCAGAATTAAGGTTACCTGTACAATCTTAATCGGCCCCCTGTGCATCTGCATTATGACACAATCTTCAATTACATGATCACATACTAATTTTTCGATGGGACCCCGCCTTAATCACTGCACAAGATGGATGGTGCTCAGTTAATGACCATATTCAATATTCTCTTTTATCCTCGTTGCTCAATGTGTAGCCTCCACAGCTTATTTACTGCATACCATTCAAACCCTGCTGCAGAGATGACTCGTGCCTGCTGATATTGGGGGGGGATACAATGTAAAAGGGGAGCCACATGACTGCACCACGTGTTGCCTCTGGGATGAACCTTAGCCCCACTTCCCTGGGCCAGAGCAGTGAATCCCGCTGGCTCCTGGGGAGCTGGGGCCACAGGAGTGGGAGCACATGCCTCTGGGCTAGGCTGGGGCCGTCCCTGGCCTGGGGAGACTCACAGCATCACAGTGTCTCTCCGACCTCCAGTGCCCTCACGGATACCTCAGCAGAGGAGGCACGGAGTGCAAGCAATGCCCCTAGCTCAGGTTGAGCAGGGAACCTGCTCCCGGAGCCTTCACCAGCGACCCCCCTCACCTATGCCCGGCCCAGGGGCGCTGTGCTCTCCCCGCCAGAGTTACCTGCAGGGAGGACTCTGTCCTTCTCCCGCTGCANTCCCCCGCTGCCCTTTCCCCCCCCCCCCCCCCCCGGCACATTTCTGGCTCACTCGGCCCCTGTCCCCAGCAGCCAGGCCCAGTCAGGGAGTGGAGGGGGCAGTACGGAGCTGCTTCTAACACCAGGTGAGGGTGGTCACTCAGGGTCGCTACCTCTGTGCAGTATGGCGGCTGCCTGAGAGAGCCCAGCTGGGGAGGCGGTGGTGGCCTGCCCGCTCTGTCCCCCACCTAGGCCCAGCTGCTGGGAACAGGGGCCAAGCAAGCCGGAGCCTCCCCTGCCAGCACATTTCCGGCTCGCTTGGCTGCTGTCCCCTGCAGCTGGGTCTGGGCAGGGAGCAGAGAGGGTGGGCTGCTGCCACCTCCGCAGCTGGGCTCTCGCAGGCAGTCGTGCTGTGGCGTGCTGCACAGAGGTAGCGACCCTGAGCGGAGTCAGCCAGTGTGAGAAGCGGCTCCATACCACTATCCGCCCAGGCCTGGCTGCTGGAAGAAGGGGCCAAGCGAGCTGGAAATGTGCCAGCAGGGAACAGAGTCCCCACCCCGCCCGACAGGCCAAGCAGAGCAAGCCCTGCGAGGGCAGTTTAGTGCTGTGAGTACAGAATTATACATTTCTTCATGGGCTTTCCTATAGCAATCATCCTATTGTATCTGAGTGCCTCATAAACATTAATTTATTTACTTTCACCACATGCATGTGAGTTGAGGGGGTGGTATTATCCCCATTTTGCAGATGAGAAACTGAAGCACAGAGAGATTAAAGTCTAAAGTTTCTACTATTTTTAGTGCCCAATTTGAGACACCTAGGGTCTGATTTTTTTCAGAGCAGTTAGCATTATATAGCACTTTACATATTCAATGCACAGCTCCCACTGACTTTAGTTGCAGCTCTGAGTGCTAAAAATTTCTGCAAATCAGACCCCCAGGTCTCAAGTCAGGAAACATGCAGTTAGTGGCTACCTCTGAAATAGTGTTTTAAATGAATTGCCTAGCATTGGACAAAGGAACTCTGTGCCAGAGGCGAGGGTAGAATCCAATTCTCCAGAGCAGCATTCAACTTTCTTAACCTTGAGACCATTTTTTCTTCTCCAGCCATTCCCCGCATCATTCACTACACACCTTTTAGCTGCTGATACAAAACAAGCAGGGTTCCTACAAACAACAATATCCTTCACTAATCAACCCTGATTCATCCCCAGAAAAGGTCCATCTTGTGCCGTACATGAGGCTAGGGTCCTATGGAAAAATAGTAGCCAATCATGTAATTAAAGGCATTGAAATTTCAGCCCAAACAATTAGTTTGAAAAAGCAACTGAGAACAATATCTTATAATAGGAAGCATTGGGTTGTAAGGTGGGTCTGAATGAGCTCTACCCTGACATCCAGTGATGGACTGGGGGAAAAGACCTCAGGAGTAGATTTTATTTGCATAGACACACCTACTCTGTTTTGGTGATGTGTGTTACCACAGTGATCAATTTTGAGTGTTTTGGATTAAAATTCACTTTTTGAATGCAGGGGTAATGAAATGTTGATATTCTTATTGTATGAGCAAAGGACAGCAGGACTGTACATAGCATGCCCTAATTCAGGGGGTCACCCTACTTGTAACTTCACTTGCTAAACAGGGGGCAGTGATGCCAAACCCCAATAAGCATTGGGGGAGGGGGGGGTGAAACGGGTGTTTCTACTGGTGGTCTGGACTTGTTTGAAAGGGCTTTTAAGCCATTTGACCCTTCCCCTTTGGTATTTAAAGCAAACTAGACTAATTTGAGAGTTCTGGTTCTTTCTCAGTGATTGCTAGAGCTGAGCTCACTGATAGGTTGATCTAAGAGGGCTGAATCTTAGCCCTGGCGTGGATAGAGTGTTTTGGTGAAGAGACAACGGAGGAGAGGTAGCAGCAGAGAGGTTACCCCTTACTCAGTGAAATGATTGACAAGCTGAAATCACTCAGAACTAGGCTAAGTGTTGGAACTCAGAACACCACTTCACAGTGAGAGGCAGTCATGATGGAGGCAGCTGTGAGTAGTGGCAGTGATGACAGCAGTGGCAGTGACAAACAGCAGCAGAGACTGCTGAGTGGAGACAGAGGCATCAGCCAACCACCCTCTCCCCTCAGGGGTGGGAGGTGAATCCACCCAAATGCACCCCAGACTCTGGGGACGTTGCTGAGTCCTCGGACAACAAATTGTGAGTGGGGTTCAGTGAAGGGAAAAGGGGAGTGGTGTCCCTTGGACTTTCCCATCACAAGGTGAGAAAAAGATTTTATACAGCCTAAGACACTGTGGGGCCTGTGTTTTTCTTATTGGTTGTGTACTTTCAAATGGTTTTTGCAGTGTTTTCCCCAAATTAATATTGTTTTTTCTCCTTTTATTAAAAGTTTTCTTTTGTTATACATAGACTCAGTGCTTGCACATGGGGAAGTATTGCCTCTTAGAGGTGCCCAGGGTGGTGTTTAGCTTTCCCAAATTACTTGTGGGGTCTCAAGCCAGCTCTGTTTTGTATTGTCAAGAGGAACTTCTACATATTGAATCCAGCCCTTGTTGCTGCGTATACTACCTCGAAGAAGGATTACAAGTATAAACAGCACTACCAGCTCAATATGGATGGTAAAAACATACTGCTAAAAACTTAACATATATGCCAGTATATTATGATAAAATTACCAGTAGTAATAGATGCTTTTCCTTCAGTACACATAATAATGAAGTCTCTCAGCTAATTTATTTCTCTGTTGAATCAGAGAAAATAAATCCAAGTAAGAAGTTATTTGCTTATGTATAAGTGATATAGTGATAACCTCTACTTTGGTCATTTTATTTTGCAATCAGTATCAGACATGGCAGATTTAAGATACTTACTATAGATTGCTGCTCAGCTTTTATTAAATAGGTCTGATGTGAGCAAGATACATACCACAATATTATCAATCTTGTTCTTTAGCTAAAGTTCAGAATGTACTAGTTATAGTAAATCATTTATAGGTAGGTATCCGATGAGATAATGCAGAGTATAAGTGTCATTTCCTTGGCTTAGCTCAATGAAACTCCAGGAGTGCGGTATCAGAACTTACATTATATGCTTCCAAATTTTAGAACATGCAGAAAAGAGGTCCAAGTCCTTCAGGGTGTTGAGTCCTTTCAGGTATGTATACCCTGCAGCTAGTAGTGAGCCACCCAGTCCTGGTAGACAGACTCGGGATAGCGGGGCTCGAGCTAGCCCACTAAAAATAGCAGCATAAACATGGTGGCTGTGCTGGAGACTTGGGCTAGCCACCTGAGCTCAGGCCCAGGGGGTCAGGTGGGCTTGAGAGCCCAATCTGCAATATCCACACTGATATTATTAAGCATACTAGCTGAAGCCCCATTAGTGTGAGTCTGTCTACCGGGGCTGGGAGGCTTGCTCCCAGTTGCAGTGTAGACATATCCTTTGACTCCAGTTGAAGCCAGAGGCTTGCAGAATCAGATCAAGAATTACCTAACAACAGGCGGTACAAAATTGTATTGTTTACATCTTTGGAAGTTTTAAGTCATTTTGTTCATTTATTTCTCAGTCAGACTCCACTTACAGGCTGCTGCTAGGAAGCATGCTAAAGGAGTTCAAAAATACAGGATTGAAGATATTATATAGTGGGGTATTATCAGAATAGTTTGTGTGTAGATAGCAAGTAGGTCCCTTTCATTTGACCTGCTCCGGCTGACCTAGTGATCTTGCTTGTGTTCATGAGGTTAACCCCACTACACTGATTCAAATAGAATTGTCAATGTGATCACATTCTTCTTTTCACTTGTGTGTGTCGTATTATAACAGAATAAAGGAAATCAATTTCTCACGGTGGTACAGAATCTATTGGACACTGTGAAGCTACAAAAACCAACATCCTGAAACCACATTTTCTTCTCTTGTAACCAAACGAAAAATTAGAGGGCAACAAAATGTTCTTAGTAAGGTACCAGAAAAGGAACTAGAATATTAAATGGAAGATTTGTTTTTTTAATTAGATGTTTCCCCCACATTTCAGTATCCTTTATCTTTAAAAATTCTAACAGCTTTCCTAGCCCAAAGGAACAACTTTTTGAATAGCTGTTTTTCATAGTATTCCATTGCAAAACCACATCTACCCTCAACAGAAGCAGATTACCTAGAATTTATAATGTAATATTGTTTCTCTGAGTCATTGTAATGAATCCACATTAGTTCATCATCACTTTCACTCAGCACCAGCACATTATCCAAATGGTATTAGGTAGCTTGCATATCTGAATGTTGAAGTCTTATAAATGTTAGCTGCTGCTCTGTTTTAGAACTTGAAGGGACAAAATGGTCTTTATAATGAGCATTTGTTTATTAAAAGAGTGATAAAATCATAGGCAAAGCTTTAAAACAAGATCAGGACAACTGAAGCGGAGTGAAAAGTTGTAAATAAAATCTATCTTAAGTTTTGCTTGAGTGCCTATTACTGTACTGTCTCAGCTGTGGTCAGATTCTAATAGCCAATACTAATATCACATCCATTCCACTAGAACAGAAATAAAAGGGCTTGATGTTTGAATTAGTGTCTGGAACCATAGCTCAGGTGCCCACCAGTAACCCACCATTCAGTCAGTCTCACTCTCTTAATTTAAATCTTTATGGCCTAACGTCACATCACTGTAGACTATTTTCTACCTTTTTAGTTTATATTGTAAACGTCAATGCCTAGCTCTTGGCTTTTGTTACTCTAGGCAAAATGAAAAAGCACATGCCTTGCAGTCTATAGCCATTAATGCAATTTCTGTCACTAAACCTTTTTCTTCCCTTGATAATCATCTGATTTCTCTGTTTGATAGAGCCAACCCTGCTCTCATGGTTATCATGCCCTTTTGCTGCTGAACGTAATTGCAACCTGCATTTAAGGACTCTTGCCATTGTGACAATTCATACATCGATAACTACATTTGTGGCTTTACATAAAAGATTATGCAGCCACAAACCCTATATATTGTACTATATTAAAGAATTTTGGATATCTCAGCATACGACTGGAAAATTCTTCCCAGCTTGCACTCAAGACATGGTGGATAAAAATCAATATGATTTTTTTAAATCAAGAAAATTGGATTTTTTTTATTTAAATACACTTTTCTTTTTTTAAATAATTTCAATTACTTATATTTGAATTTTAATCTAAGGCCTAAATTTACTATTATTTATTTAAATGATTTTAATACATACAAATAATATTCTGCATCAATGAGCGATCTTCAAATTTTTATGAGTTAAAAGGCACTGCTTTTTTAATTACACACTGAATCAGGGAGAAAACATCTAACTGTTGAGGTCACCTCATGCTTTATAAACATGCCACAATGTCAAGCATTGCATTAAGTATCTATATATTTTGGTCTTTACAATGGCACAAATGCCGGTATGTATAGTTTTCCAAATGTAAGTACTTTCAGTTTGTTTTATGAGGAAAAGCTTGTGCCATAATTACTTTTATTTCAGTTTAGCTAGTAGGTGCGGAGAGAATATTTTCTTCATTTGGACTAGTTCATTCAAAGGTGAGAAATTGATTAGGAGTTTAAAAAGCAGGAAAGCTTAATTTTCCTTTTTCAGTCAATGATTAAAAAACAGATAGTAAAGGAAGAGATCTACTAATTCTAAAAACTTGAAGGACATGGAGGAAGATTTTCAAAGGTATTTAGGTGCCTAAAGATGCAGCTAAGTGCTTTATAGGGTTATCAGGGGTATCTAAATAGGTTAGGCCCCTAACTCCCATTGGGTGCTTTTGAAAAATCTTACTGGGCATCTCTTTACCCACCTAAATTCCTTTGAAAATAGGTATGGCCCATGGTAACCAGAAACAATCTGTCAATTGACTAACTACAGCTAAGAACAGCCATACTGGGTCTGACTAGTTGTCCGTCTAGCCCAATATCCAGGCTCCGACAGTGGCCAGTACCAGGTTTTCATGGGGAATCTACAGAACAGGGCAATTTGAAGAGATCTGCCCTGTCTTCCAGCAGCCAGAGGTTTAGGGTCACCCTGAGCATGAGGTTACATCCATGACCATTTTGGCTAATAGCCATTGATGGACCTATCCTCCATGGACTTAGCTAATTCTTTTTGAACCCAGTTATACATTTGACCATCACAACATCCCATGACAATGAATTCCACAGATTAATTGTGCGCTGGGTGAAAAAGTATTTCCTCTTGTTTGTATTAAACCCGCTGCTTAATAATTTCATTGGATGATCCCTGTTTTTTGTACTGTGGGAAAGGGTAAAAAACACTTCTTTATGCACTTTTTCCACACCACTCATGATTTTATAGACCTCTTTCATATTCCCTGTTAATTGTCTCTTTTCTAAGATGAACAGCCCTCATAGTCTCTCCTCATATGGAAGCAGTTCCATACGTTGATCATCTTTGTTGCCCTTCTCTGAATCTTTTCCAGTTCCACTATATCCTTTTTGAGATGGGATGACCAGACCGGGACACAGGTTTCAAGGTGTGGGTCCACCATGGATTTATATAGTGGCATTATAATATTTTCTATCCCTTTCCTAATAGTTCCTAACGTTCTGTTAGGCTCTTGGACTGTCGCTGCTCATTGAGCTGAAGTTGTCAAAGAACTATCTGCGATGATTTCTTTCTTAAATGGTAACACCTAATTTAGAACCCTTCATTATATATGTGTAATGGGATTATTTTTTCCAATATGCATTATTTGGCAGCAATCAATGTTGAATTTTGTCTGTAATTTTGTTGCCTAGTCACCAAGTTTTGTGAGATCCCCATAACAGCAAATATTTCCTCCATTTAATAAATCAATTTTAAATACAAAACATTTTGATAAACTTATTTTTTCTTATGTGTCTAGCACACTTACGATTATTTTTATTAGTTAAATAAAACTATTTAAAAATGTTTTAAAAATTTCAAAATTTCCATCCGAATGCAGTTTGATACACATCCCAAGTAAAAAAGAGCATTTAATAAATAAGAGCCTTATTCCCCATTTCTTAACATAATGAAAAAAGTAATAAAGAATCTGAATAAATGTATGTTAAGCTATATAATTACCTACATAAATGTGAATATTAGATATAGTGTATCCTCCTATTTAGCAGAACAAAGTACCAGATTTAGTATGAAGGATATATTTGATTTCAAATCAACATGTTTTAATGGTTATATCAACCAATCAGAATGAGCCTTTCATTAGGAAAATAACTAAAAAGTGCAAATGCAACACAATATTCAAATCACTACCTTAAATGAAGGTTTCCTATTTGCGGATTTAAATCATGATAAAAATTAGTGATTTAAATAAATCCACCCTGACCCAAGAGACACAATTTTAACAAATGTTTTAGGGAATTTTATTATAAATCTGCATGACTTCCTGAGTGTAGAAAAGAACGGGGCTTTGGAAATGGTTTAACTCACGCTAGGAAATATCCGACAGCAACACTTTCAAAAGGGGTCAGCAGTTTTGGGTGCCCAACTTGGGATACTCTGAACTTGTTTATTTCAGAAGTGCTGAAGGCCCACAGCTCCCATTTGAGTCAGGTGGCTGGGGGTGCTCAGCACTTCTGAAAATCAGGGTTTGTCTATTTGGCGAGTTAGTGCCTGGCAAGCCAGGATGGGAATCTACAGCAGGGGTCGGCAACCTATGGCACGCGAGCCAATTTTTAATTGCTCTCTCTGGCGGGTGCAGGGGGCAGAAGCAAGCTTGCTCCTGCCGGCTGCTGCTGTAGGGCAGGCTCCGCCGGCAGCCAAGCTTCCCCCCTCCCCTGCCTCTTCCCCCAGCGTGCTGCGTGGAGCCCCGCCTCCTCTCCCTCCCTGCCGCCGACGGCCCTTGCGAGGGAGGGGAAAGAGCAGCCCCAGCGCCCTCGCTGCTCAGACCGGTAAGGAGGCGGGGAAGGGGGGTAGGAGCGGGGCCTTGGGGAAGGGGGGTAGGAGCGGGGCGTATCCCTCCAGCCCCTGCCGTGAGCCGCTCAGGGAAGGGGTCTGGGAGCACCCCCCTGATCCCAGCCCACCCCTCCCTGCCCTCTGCCCTGACCCCTGCACCTCCCTTGCACCCCAGCCCCCTGCATCCCCCCCATGACCCCATCCCTGATTCCTGCACCCTCCACACATACCCAGCCCCCCCACACCCCATGCCCTGACTCCTGCACCCCCTCACATGCCCCCAGCCTTCTGCCCTGACTCCTGCACCCTCCACACATACCCAGCCCCCCCTCCACACCCCTGCCCTGACTCCTGCACTCCCCATACTCCCTGCCCTGACTCCTGCACTCCCCACACATACCCAGCCCCCCCCACACCCCATGCCCTGACTCTTGCACCCCCCACATCCCCACCCTGAGCACCAGGTTGGCAGCGGTCTGAGTGGGACCCCAGCTGGCAAGGGTCCGGCAGCCAGAACCCCAGACCGGCAGTGGGCTGAGCGGGGCCAGCAGCCGGGACCCTGGCTGGTAGGAGCCAGAGGATGGAACCCCAGACTGGCAGCGGGCTGAGCCGCTCAGCCTGCTGCTGGTCTGGGGTGCCGGCCCCACTCAGCCTGCTGCCAGTCTGGGGTCCCAGTCCCCGGCCCCACTCAGCCCGCTGCCGGTCTGGGGTTCTGGCTGCCGGCCCCTTGCCGGCTGGGGTCCCAGCCGCCGGCCCCGCTCAGCCCGCTGCCAAACTGGGGTTCCGGCTGCCAGCCCCTTGCCAGCCGGGGTTCCGGCCGAAGGCCCCGCTCAGCCACTGCCGGCCTAGGTGAACGGAACCCCAGGCTGGCAGCGGGCTGAGCAGGCCGGCGGCTTAAGATCAGCATTTTAATTTAATTTTAAATGAAGCTTCTTAAACATTTTGAAAACCTTGTTTACTTTACATACAACAGTAGTTTAGTTATATTATATATAGACTTATAGAGAGAGACCTTCTAAAAAACGTTAAAATGTATTACCGGCATGCGAAACCTTAAATTAAAGTGAATAAATGAAGACTCGGCACACCCCTGATCTACCCCTCTCTTGCTTTTTTCCCCATCTCCCTGAAAGTGTTCTTTTCACCCACTGAACCTGGCTTCCTATCAAGTTTCTCTCACGGCCTACTTCCCCATTCTCTTCTCCTCACAGGGATCCAGCCGCTGCTGTTTGGTTATTCTCTCCAGAACTCTCCTCTCTAATCTGAAGATCACTCAAGTCAACAGAGAGTCTTCCATTGACATCGGTGGACTTTAGATTGGGTCCTAAATGACCAAATCCAACTTCCATGGAACCTTCTGACCTAACACTTTATCCCAAACCCTTTTACAAAGGGATAGTGCAGAAAGAGTCTATCAGCTGTTTAAATACCAGAAGAGAGGAAAAGAATCATTCCTTGTGCGGTTAGTGTATCTTTCTGAGACCAAAATGAAAACGGACGTTCTTCCTGGTTTTTCCCCCCTAGTTAATANAGTGAATAAATGAAGACTCGGCACACCACTTCTGAAAGGTTGCCGACCCCTGATCTACAGAGTGCAGTAGGCTGATGCACCAAGTGGCCATGTCAACTCTGCTGCTGTGCACTAAAAGTTCCATAGGTTGCTTTGATCTACTGGAACAGTAATAACTGTTTAAAATATTATGCAATATAAAATAATTTTGAATGTGGATGTTATGTTACTATTTTGTTTGTATTTTTAATGTTTTATGTAACTACTTGTGAAATAGTACCAGAATGCTGGAGATGAAGATCTTTGGGTTCTCTACCTGGCTCTAAAAACAAAATAGAGTCTCGTAGTTAGACATAGAATAGCCAAGAGTTATGATGCTCCTGTTTGGGTCATCTGCAGGAACTGAATGTAGGACCTCAGGATCAAAAAGTACAAGCCTTCATCATTTGAGCTAGAGGACCAGGTTCAATAGCATGGAGAGGAGGCAGGCGCAGAAGGGGACAAAGACCTATATTGTGTTAATGTGGGTACACAAGCATATAATTTGGTACATTTCTTCTTAAAGGCTGTGTGGCAAAGTGAATGAGAGTTGGGTCTGTTTATCTTAGAGTTGGGTGTTCTATTTGTAGCTCTGCCTAAAGTGATATTGCAGACACGCTTATATTTCTTATTTGTAAACAGGTGAAGGATAATTGCCTCTCATAAGTGGAGATATAAAGCCTTGCTTAATAATAAAGGTTGTGAAATACAGGCGAGTCTCATCTTGCGTGGGGGTTCCGTTCTGCGGTAGCACGTAAAGCGAAAACCGCGTATAGTGAAACACTCATTGAGTTGAATGGCGGGTGGAATCGCCCGCACTACAGATGCAGTTTTAAAATTGTTATTTTTCTTTTTTCCCCGTTTTTGCCGACCGCGCAAAGCTGAATTTGCGTATGTTAAATGCGCCTAAGATGCGACTCGCTTGTATGCAGAAATACTAATTACTAATCAATAGCTGAACTGGCACGAGTGCTGACGGATTCTGACTTTACATGTTAGCCAGTAGTACAGGGGAATATATACTATCTTGTAGATGAGCCTGACATTTTCCAGTTCTGTAGGAATGCATAACACCTATCAAATGTGAGATATGTGACACTAGGCAGGTCTGCAATGCCACTGACCTGCTTAGGGATCTGCAGGGTTTGGAATTCTCTGTTGGAGCCAGTTCATTTCCTTCTGCACTAAGGGAGGAAGGGCTGAGGGAACAGCAAAGAAACTCTTGTGTTATTAGGATAAGTTGTTTTGCAATCTCTGTGGAAGGGAAAGATCTGGGCCCACCAAAGGATGACCCAGATTCCCATGATCTAGTAGTTATTACAACCCTGATGACCACCCTGTGTTAGTAAAGTGCCGTATTACCAGTAGTATTGACTGCTGCTGATCCCCCTCACTAAACGTGACTTGTTACGGTCAGAGGCAAGAACTTACGCAAAGAGAAAAAGAAATGACCTGCTAATTTTTAGACTGAAAGGCAGTTCAGGCAGCAGTTCAAACCCTCTGCGTGGTTAGTGCAATGAGATATTGAAAAGCTGCTTCACTTGTGTGTCTTCAATGGGATTTCAGCCGCTCCTTGCATTTGTGATTTNTTTTCCCCCCTAGTTAATATTGCTATATAACGATTTGCCTGGCTTAGCTCAGTCTGTTTTGCCCCATAATCTACTTTGGGAAGAGTGTGCCTGACTAATTTTTATGTGCTCTCCATAGCCATTCTGTGGCATATACAAGGATATTGAGGCATTGGGCCATTTTTCACTTAGCTTCAAGAGGGTGATGCTAGTCAGCAAATATACCTGGGATCTTCTTTTCAATAGTTTATTCTTAACTGCATCTTTCTTTAGGACACAGAAAGAAAAAAGCAATACAAGTAAAATTCACAGACACTGTACAAATACTCTCTTTCCTCATTGCTAGCAAGGAACAATTTCAAAATCATTATCCTATATAAGACACTTGGGCAGACAACTTGCTGGACTCCTTCCAAGAAACACTGAGACATCCATCATAACACCAGAGTATAATTACTTCAATTATGTATTCTAATTAATCTGAAAACAGTCCAGACATTAAAGAAGTTCTCATCTGGCTATTTTTTATCGACACAATGCTCAGTACTGCCTATAGAATTGGATGTCCTCGATTTACCTGATTAAACAATGGGCTAATCAAGTCTTGCCTTTCTAGAAATACTTCCTGAGTATTGTAATGTGGAGGTGATGAACTCCATCTCTTGAGGTTTTCTTATCCATGTTGTCCTCAAAGTTTTTTCTTTACCTGGCCACAGTACTGGTACACAGTGTATAATGTCAATATTTTACACATATCTTTCTTTAGAAACTGATTTCTGCTGAAAAATGTCCTAAAATTGAAGAGACTTTTTTATTCAAGTGTACAGTACCTTGTTATGAACCTAGATCCAATCCAAATCCAACTTTGGACACTTGCAAGATATGTGTAAGACCATACTCTTTTCACTAAACATGAACAAATATTCTCTTTGGGATGAAAAGGTGCACTGAAAATCAAGTTATCCTTCTCTGAAATTCCCTCCATGAGAGAGAGAATGTATTGCAGTCACATGCATGTTGAGCATTATTTCTGACAGTCTCACTTCCAGGGTTCTCATTAATTTTGATTTTCTTCTTTATCTTAGATAAATCATTAAATATTATATGCATTATTTGTTTCAATACTTGTCTTCATCTCTCCCAAAGGAATTTTTCACCCAAATCAAGTTATACATATCTAGGTTCTTTTGGAAAGGGAAAAGAAGAAGAGGGAATCTTAAAATGCTGCAGGACATGGAAGACCAAGGGAAGACTTCCTTTATCATGCTTAATCAAATACTACTATGTAGCACGTTTAAACAAATATTCGTTGGATTTCACAAGAAAGAATTTGGAAATTAATTGAATAGAATGTGTTCTATCATCTATTCCTAAAGGCTCATCCCATTTTGTGAATAGAACTATGGACGGGCTATTACCGAATCTGAACCAGGGACTTAAAATACCTTATGTATTGTGCAGGTAGTGAAAGAAAGCAGTGCGGCAGCTACTGCTTGTCCAAACCCAAGGGTCTTCCAAGAAGCCAGGAAGTGGCCTTACTTTTCTCTGACTTCTCTTTCTGCATGCAATGGGCAGCAGGATATATATATATTACAGATAAAAGAGAAATATAGCCTATATGATTTTACCACATATTCAGAGATTCCAGTTGCCTCCTCCAGACTCTTGCTGCTCACTTGGTCTGGTAGTCCCCCTGCCCTGAATTTTCAGAGGGCACCACCCAACTGCTCCCTTTTGAGTGCAGGGCAGGTAAGACCATTCCCCTCTCCTGATCCCAAGGGTATTCTGGGAGCCAGGAATTCCATTCTGTTTAGGGTCCTATATCATGCCTATTTCTGTGGTGTCTGAGCAACTACTAGAGTGTTAAAGTTTCTGTCAGTCAAATGAAGTTTCTTCTCCACCTTCCCCCATGTGTGAATCAGGGACAAATCAGTGAATTTTGCATTTGGACCAGAAAGTGGTGTGCTTTGCGATCATTCTGGGCCAGATTCTCTGCTTTGTCAAGTTTAGGTTCAGTGCAGTAAAGAGGATCAATTAGAGAGAGAGAGAGAGAGACATGGTGTGCTAATCATCTGTCTGCTCCTTGTGCATGTTACAGCCGCAGTCTGAACTACCCTCTCACCCCAAGAGTATGTCCTTCTACATCAGGGACACTAGCAGTGTAGTATGCGGACTCTTGTACTACAGTGTCCACTTTTATATTTATATAAAATTATGGTCCTGATCTTGCAGTTTTGGTCTACATGGGCAGACCCATGTCTCTCTGCAGAGATCCACTGAAGACTATGGAGTTCTGCCTGCGTGGATCAGTTTGCAGGGCCCTATAACTCTTCTGTGGATAGAGAGAGGACATAGTTCTCTGCTTCTATTAATTTTGCACCTTCACAAACACTAAAGTAATTATGACTTTAATCCCTTCTTTCTACTGCATTCTCACTCATATCTTTGCTTGACCCTCTCTCCCCTGATACCATGGTCTATTCCAGTGCTTAATTACTTTAACTGTTACACTTTGCCTTCCTTAGTTTTAGGCCATTACTCTTTGTTTTGTCATTTTTTGGTAATGTGAATAATCCTCTTCCTTTGAAAGTATTTGTACAACATGATCTTTTCTCCCCTGAGTCTTCTCGTTGGAAGACTGGAGGAGCTCAAATTCTACAAACTAACTTCCTATTTGATACATCATTCACTAAATAATTATTTTTTGCTGTGTGTGTATTCTTTAGCTTTTCAATGCCCTTCTTAAGCTATGGGTTCAAACTGGGAGGGGTCACAGTGATTTTCCCAGCTACAGTATAACCCAGTGTCACTTTTATGATGTTAGCTTAAATTCAGTCATCCCTCTTGAACTCTGTTTGCATCAAAATGAGGAGAAGGAGGAAGGAAAAGGGAGCATCCATTAACCCATCTTCCATTAGCTAATGTAAAGTTTATATAAAATATACAATTGATTATGGCCATCATGCACCTCTCAGATCCTCAATAATGTATTAAGATTGAGAAATGTAAATGTATATATTTAAGAGTCTTTTGGACTGAGACTTCTCACCTACATTGGCTAACTCTGTTGATTTAAGTGGATTTATGCCAGCTATGCAGTAGTGTGAAACAGAAGTAAGCCCCTTGTTTCACAAATAAAACTATTCTTCCAAAGTATAATTAGATAGAAAGCTGACCTCTTGTGATTAGATAGGACTTTTGGGGAGGATACAGTGAAACTTTGAAAAAATCAGAAGCACTGATATCCCCCCATGTGCTGGATTTTTCCCAACAGGGAAATTTGTAATAACTTTCTAAATGTCTTCATTGATAATGACAATATGGATACCCAGTTATTATGCCTCTTTGATAAGTTTGGATGGATGAACTCTGGCCAGAAAATGAACAATAATTTCTGATGTACAAGTGTATTTACAGCAAGTGCTAAACTAATGCCTCTGCTGGGTATCCTGGGGCATTGTCTCTTATCTATGTTTATTTTTAGGCCATGATCCTGTAATTGGCTCCATGTGGACACAGGACTCCACCTACATGGAGCTCACTGCAGGATCAGAACTTTAGACTATAAGCTCCACAGGGCAGGGACTGTGGTCATGTGTGCTGGGTACACTGCTGAGCATATCACCTGCCCTTAACAAAATAAACTTTCAATAGTATCAGGTATCTTAGTTACCTTGCATCAGTCAGGACTTTTAAAATCCCTGTTGGTCCAAGTGCAATTTACCTAGGTAATCAAGAAGCAGCCAATTACATTTCCAAAAGGCATGAATAAAGCTTGTTTAAAAATGTTTTATATATACATATACACACACTCAATGAGCAATATTAGGTATCTCTGGAAGAAAAGAAAACTTGAAGCAATTATTTTTCTAGTATCCTTGTTTATCTCAGGACATTTGTTCTGCATTACCTTCTTTTTAATATAGTAAGTGATAATTACACCCCTTGGGTACATCTTGGTGGCTGCCTAAAACACATCTAAGTTGTTTTCTTATTACTATGAAAAAATATTTGAAATGAGAGGCTATATATTCTTTAATATCAGGAGGATAGATTAATCGGTGGGTAGTGATCGATCTATCGGGGAATCGATTTATTGTGTCTAGTGTAGACACGATAAAATCGATCCCCGATCGCTCTGCCGTCAACTCTGGAACTCCACCGCGGCGAGAGGCGGAAGCGGAGTTGACGGGGGAGCGGCAGCGGTCGACTCGCCGCCGTCCTCACGGCCAGGTAAATCGACCTAAGATACGCTGACTTCAGCTATGCTATTCTGAAGTTGCGTATCTTAGGTCGACCCCCCCGCCCTAGTGTAGACCTAGCCGAAGAAACCTCCATCTTTTAAAAATGCTAAGTGCCTCTGAGATATGCTAAATACTAACAATGATTGGCTCACCGTCCCCCCCCCACAAATAACTGTACCTCCCTGTTTTATTACTTTGATTGTTATTTTTTTCACCTCTGCTTTTTAATCAACTTTATGCACTAGGAAATCTAGTACAGATGAGAAATATCCTGTTGAATACCCAAAAGGTTTAGGCTCTGGCATAGAGATGCAAGCATTGCAAAATTTCCCACCATAGTGTTCGGTGACTTCAGTGGAGCCAGGATTTCACCCTAAGAGAATAACTTGTCTACAGAAATTACTCTGATAAAAGGCCCTGCCAAATAAAAGAATATAATTAAAATTGTTTCCTAGCAAAATGTGGTTACATATTGGTTGGAATGTGGTTACATATGCTTCTGTATATGGGGTGAAATGTACCCCTATGTAGTTGGCCAGCACTAGGCTGAGATCCCCACTTACACCCTATTTTCAATGGTACTTAAGTAGTGCCTAGGCCTTTTGCTGGCATCTGCATGGGGTGAATTTCATCCAGTGTATTAAAATGGCACATTCAGTCTATCTTAAGTTACAGGAGAGTAGTAGCCAGCTTAAGTCTGTCTTTCTAGAAAAGCGAGAAAGTTTTGTTACTGAACAACAACTGAAGCGTTCTTTACTTATTTGCTAGTTTATTTAAATCCAGATTTAACATGGAGAAATAGACAGTGGTATTTACTAAAGATCAAGGCCCCATGGACTCTGTGGCACAATGTGACCAAACTCCACAGCAGCCACTTCTTAATTCTATGGTGACATTAATTTATTCTATCATCTTCAAGCAGCCTTCACTCATTCCTCTTCTGCTCTTACCCCCAACCCCCCCATCCCCTCCAGCCATGATTCATAGTTAAAAATACTTACTGACATAACATTGGTTGATTTTTCCACCATGATTATTTCTGAAGATGGGTTTTTTGTTATGGTCTCCGGGCAGCCCAGCTGCACTTCTCTGGCTTTGGTTCCCATGATATTGTTCGGGAGACCACCACCGCCTCAGAGCCTCTTTCTCTCCATGTGCACCTGGGAAGAGGGAAGCTTGTAGCCACCTTCACCAGCTCATCCAGCCCAGCTCCCAGGCCGTGGCTGCTGCATTGTTCTCCAGGCTATCTAGCTTGCCAGCCTACACATTTGTCTCCCCAACTCCCTGGCCGCAAGCTGGATTCCAGCTCTTACTACTCATTAAAATGGAGCAGTGCAGGGAGCATAGCTAAATGGAACAGGGCCAGGAACATTCACAGTAATCCAGTTAACTCCCCCTGGTGGGGAAAGCTGTAGAGTAAGAGGCAGCTGCAGACTTGTCCTAGCAGGGCAATGAGCCCAAACATAAAATGGCAGATGCAGGGTGACAGCAAAATTGGGAAATCCATGGCAGAAATGCTGAATTCTATGGCATCTTGGGAAAATATAGAGTTGTTTAGTCCATGGGACCCTAACTGAGATGAACAGGCTGGTCCCATCCCTCAGAACTATTTTTTCAGTCCCTCTGCAGACATGGGCATATAACATCACATTGGTTTACACTCAATTCACGTTGGAGGTTTCCTCTGCTACTATAAGGTCTAAAAACATAACCTTTTAAAAATGAAAGGTTTGATTCTGATGCACAGTTCTGCAGCAAGGGGGGATGGGGGGGGGGGGTGAGGATTCTTTGGCAAATTGCATGGCCCTGAATGTGTGGAAGTCTTGTGGCCCTGGACATGATTCATTAGATTATGGAGTTAAGATTTCTGTGAGTTTGCTCTTACTCTTTAACAGGTTGCATACATCTCCAGCCTATCAGGGAAAAATCACCTTATGTGCACAAACCTTGACAATTCAAAGAATAATGCTAACTATATGCAAATATAATATGACAATCCATTATCCGCTTGCCACATAATTCTATGTTTTAGAAACTTACCCCCTTCACATAGCTTTCAGCGTCAGAAAGCAAAGAAAAAGCAGATGCAGTGCAAAACCCAACCTACTGTTAAGTGAAGAAAAAAAATCAAATCTGAAAATAAAAATTTATGCTCAGTGAGCTGATGAACACAATTTTTAAAAGTTGGCTGAAGAAAGTATGTGCTGTTGACTTCAGTATAAGGACATATTGAAATTGGAGAGCTGAAATAAGTGCAAATGAGCAACTGTCTAAAAGCTTATTGCTTCTGTTTCCATATAATTCAAAGTGATAACATTCACAATAGTTACCTCATCTTAGTAATATTCCAGAAAAGAGGAAGAGTTCTGTGAAACTGAGAGAAGGATTTTGCCCTAAGTCTCTCAAAAAGCCTTGGGCCTCCGTGCTCTCCTGTTAGGGAAAAACAATAGTGGATTGGAAATGCCACTTATTTGCATTCACAATTTCCATAAAGGGTGGAATTTTCCCCATGAAACAGCAGGGCACTTGGCTCCCAAACTCTGTGGATCTTAGAGGAGCTAACAGAAGGAAAGGTCTATCCACAAAGAGGTTCCTTGCCTCTACGTAGCCATTTGCCTATCCCAGTACCTGCAAATGGTACACAGCTACCTGGCTCCCTACCTTCTCTTCACAGTATGGTTCCTGCAATCGGTATCCATGCTGCTTGGGACTCCCTATACTGCCTGCTGTCCCCAGAGTCCCTTGGAGTGTGTGGGTGGCACTCTTAGTGATGCATTGTACGTTGGCAGGTGAGGGGAAAGGAAGGAAAAGGTAGCACATGATGACACCCACAGACCTGGATCAACATGAAGCACCCACACAGGAACTACACAGGAACAGGGGAACATGGTGTTGAGCTGGCACTCTCTGTCCCTTTTGCCTGGATTCTGGGTTAGAGGTTGCCTCCTCTCTCACACGTGGAGGAGCGTCTGGGTCTCTTGGGCTTAACAATGGAATTAGAGCACAAAGAATACTGTGGAAATCAAATACCTGATAAAAATGCAAGTGACATTAGCAGATTGTCTGAAAAGACAGTAAAATGACTTTCTAAGATTAATAGACTAAAAACGACAGTGAAAATAATCATATTTAGTCAAAAGCATATATCAAAATACGTTTTCTTTAGAAATCAATAGCAATTAATCTATAACCACAGTGACAGTCTAAACTTAATAAAATCCAGAGCACCAAAAACATGGTAAGAGTAAAGTGTTAAAATTAGTCAAGCGAATACAGCAGAAACATCAGGAACAAGATTAAAAAAATGATTAAATCAAGAAGAGAGTATGCAGGCAAGGGTTCAAACAAAGCATTTTCCCTAGTTCAAACCACATTTTGTGGGATATAATTTTGACCACAATCCAATTTTATGCATCTGGCAGAAACAATGTGAGTGTGTTTTCTTTAAAGAAGAAGCACAGTGGCAGAAAGGAACCAGTTCTGATCAGGGCTCACTGGAGGGGCCTTCAGAAATGTTAAGGTCATAAGGGCCTGTGTGTCTGGTTCACCTGTTGTATCCCATGTCACACCTACACTATAAGATGTGTAGGACAGGTACCATCTTCTTGGAGTCAGTGACCTAGGGCATTGGACTGGTACCCAGGAGACTTAGGTTCTGTTCCCATGGGATTATCTTGGACAAGTTACTTTCCCTCCATGGGCCTCAGTTTCCTGATTTGTAAAATGGGAATAATGATGTTGACCTCCTTGGTAAAGTGCTTTGAGATCTATGGATGAAAAACACTGTGTAAGAATAAAGTTTTATTATTACTGTTTGTTACTTGTTTGCACAGTGCTCCCCTGTTCCTAATACAGTACTACCATAATAGGAATAAGAAACAACAACGGAAGGAACCCTGATGATCATCTTGTCAGACCTCCTGAATACCACAAGCCATAAAATTTCACCATTGAGTTTGGTCAGCAGAACATTAGACCTATTTTTCATTTATGTCTTTGCTTTAAGAACAAAGGCCCTGTAAGTGAGTGTTGGGAAATTATTTCTTAGCTCTGAAGATAGTGAGTGAGAGCAGCATGTCACATTTCAAGCTGACTGTCCTTCTCACTGTATTTGCCAGTGGGTTTTGTATGTAGGTTTTGATACACAGCAAGGAAAATAGCTCTATGTAAAGGTATCTCCCTTTCATTTCTTCTTTCTCCAGCTGGTCAGCCACAGTCTACCTGTTCCTTCTTTTTATTTCTCAGCACAACCAGGACCACTACAAAGCTTTGACCCTTCGGGGAGTAACTCCTCCAGTCATTTGAATCAGAAACGTAATGAGATCTGAGGCCTCCTCTGCCCCCTGCTGGAGGCATTAGTGCCTTAACACCACCTTGCTTAAAAAAAAACCGCTCAGCCTGGGCTACCAATGAGACTTAGGGCTGGTCCACACTAGGGGCGGGGATCGAAATAAGCTACGCGACTTCAGCTACGAGAATAGCGTAGCTGAAGTCGAAGTATCCTATTTCGACTTACCTCCCGTCCTCACGGCGCAGGATCGACGTCCGCAGCTCCCCCGTCAACTCCGCTAACTCCGCTCGCCCTGCTGGAGTTACGGAGTCGATGTGAGCGCGTTCGGGGATCGATGTATCGCGTCCAGACGAGATGCGATACATCGATCCCCGCTACATCGATTTCTACCCGCCGATCCGGGCCGGTAGTGTAGACGTAGCCTTAGTTTTTGAGGCCTAGAAGGGACTGGAGGAGATCTGGAGCTTGCCTGCTTTCCTCTAGTGCTGAGTGAGCATGGGATGAGAGAAGAGCTGCTTAGTGCTACTCCAGGGCCCTGGGGCCTTTGCTTAAGCACTGTGACTAAGTGGTCACCTTTTGTGTTTGTTTATAGTTTAAAGGCACAGATAGCCAAATCTTGCATTTGTTTATTGTTAACCGTTTAAGCCTGACACTGAACTCATGGCACAGGTTGATCTGCTCCAGCCTGGGTGCCATAAGGAGCAGCGAGGCTATCCTTTTTTTAACAAAACCAAAAAAAAAAGGCCCAACCAAAAACCATAGCCTCCTCGTTTCATAAAAACACAATTTTAAGTATAACTAACAGGAAAGAAGGAATTTTGCCACCACCACTTTTCCCGTCCAATAAACTGACAGGGTTATAGCTGCTGACTAAGGTTGACAACTATCTAATTGCACAAACCCAAACACCCTTGCCCCGCCCCTTCCCTGTGGCCATGCCCCTGCCACGCCCCTGCCATGCCCCTTCTCCGAGGCCCTGACCCCTGCTCACTCCATCCCCCCTCCCTCCATTGCTCATTCTCCCCCACCCTCACTCATTTTCACCGGGCTGGGGCAGGGCGTTGGGGGGTGTGTGGGGGGTGCAGGTTCTGGGCTGGGGGATGGGGCCAAGGGGTTTGAAGTATGGGAGAGCACTCCGGGCTGAGCCTGGAGCAGGGGGTTGGCATGCAGGAGGGGGTGCAGGGTGCAGGCTCTGGGAGAGAGTTTGGGTGTGGGAGGGGGCTCAGGGCTGGGGCAGGATGTTGGGCTGAGGGAGGGGGTGAGGGGTGCGGGCTCTGGGAGGGAATTTGGGTGCAGGAGGGGGCTCAGGACTGGGGTGGGGGTTGGGGTGCGGGCTCCAGCTGGGCGGTGCTTATCTCAGGAGGCTCCTGGAAGCAACTGGCATGTTTGGCTCCTAGGCACAGAGGTGGCCAGGCGGCTCTATGAGCTGCCACTGCCTGCAGGCACTGTCCCCACAGCTCCCATTGGCCGTGGTTCCCGGCCAATGGGAGCTGCAGAGCCGGTGCTCGGGGCGGGCAGCGTGCAGAGACCCCTGGCCAACCCTGCGCCTAGGAGCCAGAGGGATGTGCTGCGGTTGCTTCCGGGAGCCACATGGAACCAGGGCAGGTAGGGAGCCTGCCTTAGCCCTGCTGCGCCGCTGACTGGACTTTTAGCAGTCTATTAAAATCTCCCAGATTGCTTTCAGTAGCCACTAGGAGATCGAGGCTGATTCCAGAAGACTCCCGGCCAATCCGGGAGGGTTGGCAACTCTACAGCTAACTGAAGTTATAACTGGAACAAAAGGAAGTGTCTGTGCAAAGGCAAAACTGTGGCTAGAGAAAAGCAGACAGACGCAGTCTGTAGCTATTCAGCAATTGGAATCTTGCTTGGTACTTTATACAGCAAACACTTGCACTTATCAGAATGATTATCGGCTAAGGTGTGAGTATGGGTGTTTCTTTTTTCTGGACGGAGGTGGGGAGGGAAGAAGATTAATAAATAGCTTTGGGCCTATTTGGTGCCCACAGATGTGGTGAGCAAATGCACGTGAGCTGAAATCCCCTTGATTTAAGAGGGAAGGAGCTGTTGCCAGGGAATTTTTCCACAACAGCCCCAAGATTTTAGAATACACTCTCCCACCCTAGTCTGCAACTGCCAAATCTCTCAACTTCCAGGGCAAACCACTAAGTCACATATCTTCTCCCAGGCTTTTGAGGAAGGAGGGGTGAGTTGAGGTTTGGGATGAGAGTATTGTGGCCTCCCGTGACCAATCTCCCCAATATTTTTGGGTTGCATGTGGAGAGGAGACAGTTTTTTGGCAAAGGTGTGTTTTGTTCCTTATTTTGGAAGGTCCTAAAAAACCTCGTTGCATCCAGAGAACATTTTCCTCAACCTTGAGTTTGAGCAGAATTCACATCTTGGCTCCTGGGTATCTCATCTTGGTTTATGGCTTGGGAAGATAAAATTTATACTTCCTTAGTCTTAGCCTATGAATTTTCAGTGCAAAAAAGCTTTAACGTCTTTAAGTTTAACTTATTTTTTTGGAGCACATTAGTAAAGTAAATCAATTTCTGCTTGTTCTCTGATATTGCTTTATCCCAGTTTGGTTTAGATTAGTTTATAACCCTTTTATTTCATTATTTTCAGATCTGGGTAAAAGGAGTAAGCCTTTGAGTAACAAGACAGACTATTTCTCATACTTGATCCTTGCATTTCCTTCAGCAGTAATGTCATAATTTGGGAGGTTATTTAACTTTCCTCTGATTTAAATCTTTGACACCTTTGTTTGTTTTCTTTATGACCGGGAGATCCAGTACATTATGCTTTCTTAGCTACCCAAGTTTCCCCGATAATAGCTGTAGGTCTTCAGGATTGTCACCCTTAAAGTTCAAAAGGAGAAAATTATGTAGATGTAGCTAGCATACGAAAAATAATCACATTCCCTGGAATCCCCTTGAAGAAATTTTCTCAGCATCTTTTACAGAGCATACTTTAAACATACAGCCACATTATCAGTGCCAGAATGGTAAGAGTACATTTGTGGTTGTGTGGGGCCAGATTCTCAGCTGATATAAGTTGACTTATTTTTCACTGACTTAAATTGTTCCTATGCATTCATACCATTTTTATTTAACGGAATTACAGAAGTGGCCTGGCTCCTAATCTGTTAATTCAGAGAACATTTCTACCTAAGTGAAAAATTGTACTTTGTATTAGGGATGGAAATATTTCTGGTAAGCATCACCTTTGAATATTCAATCATTTTAATAATGAATACCAAATGAACCAATTTCCCTTCTCTTCCTTTTTTGGAGAGTAATTATTTTTGCAGTTAGTTAAGCTTGAGAAGCACTCACCTTTCTTTATATTTTGAAAGACTGATGATACAAAGAATCAAAAGAAGAGGAAAAGATTACAAGGAATGGTGGTGTTTAGAGTAAGGTTAATGAGGTCAATTGTGCCTGCTGTAGACGTGTTTTAAAAGCCTTAGCTCAGGCCTAATCAAAGTTTAAAGACTACCTAGGAAGATAAGCAGTTCTAACCAAGTGTCCATTGATTTTTACCTGAGTAGTACAACTGCCAAAGTGGGTTAAAACCATCATGCCAACTGTTTCCAGCATTGTACTTCTAAGTGCAAGAGCTAAAAGTGTAAGTGTAGAAAGGGTCACAGGATATGTTCAGTAGTGCAACTTTTTTGACATGCTGTGGACTTCCCCATTTACATATTCCTATGCAGGGGCTCGGCACATTCCAGTTCTTATGCTTCTGGGGCACAGAATTATTGAACCTTAATACCAACAGTGGTACCAGAAATCCTATAGGTCACAGAGACTCAAGTGGTGTGAACAAGGTTCCATGTGCCTCCTCCTAGAGCTGGACTGGCATGGAGAGCACATACTGCACCATGTAGAAGCATGAATGAGAAATCACTACTGAGTGCACGTCCCTAGTGCCATGGAAGCTGCCCTATCTTCGATTCAATGTGAGCTGTGGCTAAAACACACAACGAAGCCAGAAATGAGTGCAGGTCTGTTGGCTGTGTGGCCAACTCCCTTATCTTTCCTATGGCAGAGTGGAGTAAGGTGTTCTGCCTTTGCAAATGGTTAACAATAGTGTTTTAATTCTGGTGACTCTTTGATTTGCTTCTCTGGGCTAAACTGTATTATCTACATCTTAGGGACGGGGAAGAGACCTGTATAGTCTATACCTCTCCTTTGTAATTGTTCATAATCTTATCACATAAATGGGAAACTCTCCAACCCAGAAACTGCTCATTTACCATTTTCTGTTTGGTGTTACATCTACAACTTGGCATGCTCAGAGAAAATTCTCAAGAATTGATCCATGATCAGCATGTTAGAGAATTCTTCCAAGCTTTTATTTTCAGACCATTAAATAAATAAATAAATGGAAATTCAATCTTGCATAGCTTTTCCTTAAGGGCATCCACTTGAGAAAACGTGAATTCATGGAAACCCTGCTGTTAGATCTCTTCATTTACATCAAAGTAGATGTACATCCTATACTCTCAAAACTTTTTACTTTACTCTATAATATTATGAACCTTTTGAATTTTGCCAGTCCACCAGAGAGATTATCAAGAGTATTTCTCTGGCCTCAGGCCTAATGAGTAATCTGTCTAAAGTACATGCCTCTATGTGATCCACAACTGACACTATAGTTAACGTGTGGTCTTTCTAGGTGGAAGGCTCTTCTACTAGAGGAATGAAAAAGGTCTAACAGACCAAACATTTGTTTGGTACATCTACTGTTATTCACAGGATCTCTGTAAATTATACTTCTCCCTTTGCCTGTCAAATACTCAGTCACATGACTCATCTGTTCATGTCTTAAGCCTTGTCTACACTACAGAGTTTTGTCAACGCAAGTTACACCGACAATAAAAAAACGGTATAATTATATCACTTGTGCATGTTCACACAATGCTCTGTCTGTTGGCAGAGTGCATCCACAGTTGGTGTTTTAGCGTTGACAGAGAGAGCAGTGCACTGTGGGTAACTATCCCACTGTGCTACTTGCCACCTTCTGTCACTAGAAGTTGTGGGAAGGCGGAATGGATCGCAGTGCATCATGAGTGCAGGCTCAATGTCCCATGATGCAGTTTTTTTCCATCCCATCATTCCATGGGCTTCCAACTGCATTTCATGGCATTTTTCAACAGCCCGTGTTTACTGTGTGCCTGCCATCTCTGTCTGAAAGGATGGATCCTGAACTGCTCTCTACTGTTGTGGTCACTGTTATGAACACGTCGAGGCTGGGCACGCAGTATATCATGAACTCCCAATCTGAACAGGAATCAGAGGTGCCTCACCTGCTGTGTGCCATGGAAAGAAACAACACCTGATTACTTTTGGCATTCATGGATCAGCAGCACACGGTGGACCATTGCTTTTGAGCTCAGAAAACAAGCACTGAGTGGAGGATCGCATTGTTGTGCAGGTCTGGGATGACGAGCAGTGGCTGCAGAACTTTTGGATGCAGAAAACCACTTCCCTGGAACTGTGTGCAGAGCTCGCCCCAGCACTGCAGCACAAGGACACCAAAATGAAAGCTGCCCTCTCAGTGGAGAAGTGTGTGGTGATTCTCTCTCCTACTGTAACCCCTAAAGATTGTCCCCTTTTAAATAAAACCAGTGAACCATCAGAATTCCAATAGTCTTTCTTCCTTCTAGACTGCTACTGGTCGGTTGTGAATCAGTTTGGAATCGAGAAGTCCACCGTTGGGGCTGCTTTAATGCAAATGTGCAGAGCCATTAATCGCAGCCTGCTATGAAGGACTGTGACTCTTGGCACTGTGCGTGAAATAGTAGATGGCTTTGTGGCAATGGGATTCCCTAACTGCGGTGGGGCGATAGATGGCACGCATATCCCCATTTTTTTAAGGGGATCACTGCAGGCGATTAGGGACAATATTGTAAATTCTGCCACCATTTCCCACAAGCAGGGATCATTGATGCTGATATCTCGTTCATGAAGGTAAGCAAGTATGCAAGGGTGCATCTCCTGCATGCATGCAGCTTCAGACCTGGTCCCTATGCTGCTCCCTGGTGTGCCACTTTGGTCCCTGCACAAGTGATTGCCGATTGGTGTGGGAAAGTTTCCTACCATGGGGGAAGGAACAAAGCAACTCTGCCAAGGAACCTTCGGCAGAGGATTGGCAAGTACCTCCAGGAAAGTTTCCTGGAGATCTCTCTGGAGGATTCCCATGAAATCTTGGTGTGCATTAACACACTGTTACGCCACACTTCTTAGCTGCACTGGGGAATGTGGAACAAACTCAAACACAGCTAGTCTTGTACATTTCTTCACCCACTTCTAGAATATACAAAGCAAAGGACAGCTCTACCTCATAACCGAGCAGCATCAACTCAAAAAGATCACTTACCAGAGCTCTCCTCTCCTACATCATGTGTGCCAAGGACGGACTGCTGGGACTGGCTAGACCCCTCCAGAGAGGAAAAGAGGTCCTGACTCGCCACGCCACTAGACAACCCTGCCATGTGCTCCATGTCATCCTCCAACTCAACCTCCTTGTCCATGACTTCATCCTGGGGTTAAGTCTACTGTCCGAAGTATTCATATAATCATAGAATATTAGGGTTGGAAGAGACCTCAGGAGGTCATCTAGTCCGATCCCCTGCTCAAAGCAGGGCCAACACCAACTAAATCATCTCAGCCAGGGCTTTGTCAAGCCGGGCCTTAAAAACCTCTAAGGATGGAGATTCCACCACCTCCCAGGGGTCTTGGCAGTAAAGGTGGGATCACCGCCACAGATGACATCCAGCTTCTTATAGAAGTGGCAGGTCTTCGGCGCAGCACCAGAGTGACCATTTGACTTCCTTGCCTTCTGGTACGCAGTAGCGGCGCCAGCATTTCCGGCGCCCTAGGCGGTGGAAGGTCCCACCCTCGAAATCCCGTCCCCAACAGCGGCGGCGGAAGGTCCCACCCCCAAATTTCTACGGCCGGCCGGGGCGCCGGCGCCCCTCAAATGTTTGCACCCTAGGCGACCGCCTATGTCACCTAATGGGTTGCGCCGGCCCTGCTGGTACGCCTGCCTCAACTTCTTTATCTTTGCATGGCACTGATGTGTGTCCCATTCATAACCTTTCTCCAACAAGCCACGAGAAATCTGACCATAGATATCAAAGTTCCTACACCTGAAGCGGAGCTGGGACTGCACAGCCTCCTCTCTCCACAGTGCCAGCAGATCCAACAACTCAGGCGTGCTCCAAGCGGGAGAGCGTTTGCTCTGTGGAGCCGCCATGGTCAGCTGGGAAGATGCAATATGAGCTGTCTACGTCGAGCAAACAGGAAGTGGAATTTCAAAATTTCCCAGGCCTTTAAAGGGGATGGGGCAGAAGCCTGTGTACCTGGGTGCAGGGCAGCAGAGTTCGAACTGCTGACCAGTGTGGTCAGGATGGGCATTGTGGGACACCTCCTGGAAGCCATTTACAGCAACATAACCAAGCACAGTGTCTACACTGAAACTTTGTCAATATAACTTTGCTGCAAAAAGCTCTATGCTTTTTGTCGAGGTGGTTTTAATTTGTTGGCAACGCAGGAGAGTTCTGGTGGCAGAAGGAGCATTGTAGTATGTACACCTTCACTGTTTTGTCAATGAAGGCTGACTTTTGTCGACAAAACTCTATAGTGTAGACAAGGCCTTATGGAAACATCATAGACTTAATTTTTGCCCTTTGCTCATTCTCTCTCCTACTGTAACCCCTAAAGATTGTCCCCTTTTAAATAAAACCAGTGCACCATCAGAATTCCAATAGTTTTTCTTCCTTCTAGCCAGGCTGATGATGCTATGGGTGGTTGACAGAACACACCAGTACTGCTGCTTGGGTCTTTTCTTGCTGCCATAGAAGTCAGCAGGAGCAGCCTCTTTATGCACTGAATTCTTTGAGCTTTTTTCACAAGAACTGTGTAGTATCACAAATGTTAGACTGTCAATGCATCCCATCACAGCAACCATACATTGGGGGATCTAGCCTGCTAGTGACTGGTCCATGTATTGTTTGATTAATTATTCTTATATTTGTGTAATAGCAGAAAACATTCTGTTTATAAAACAAACCAATGCAGTGGGTCAGGCTACCTGCATAAGTTGTATGAAATGTTCTGGTACATGTAGATAGCAGTAACCTCACCCATTGCTGTTCAGAATCTGCAGTTTCACTAATGGAAATAATATCAGTTGGTCTCAAGCCAAAGGAATAGATATACATCACAAACATTTGGGCCCTAATATAGTTTTTTATTATATAATTTTGAAAAATTGAGCTAATACTGTCCTCAAAAGAGACCTGCTTCCTCAAAGGAAGGTCAATAACAGAACTAGCAAAAAATAATTAAGAAAATGGTGCTGCAAAACTCCAATAGAAGAAATGCATGTGAGGCCAAATTCTGCCTTCACTATCATTAGTGGGGTTGTATCATGGGATAGAATGCCCAGAGGGCCAGGTCTGATGATTAGTGTACCTGACCTCAACTCTCTGCCTCTGTTGCAAAGTGGGGTAGTGGTGCCTGATTTCTGACCCCAGGCCGGAGCATCTGTGCTGCCCCCTGTATCTGGGCCTTTACCCTTAATTGGGGAATGGTAGGGGGACCCAGGCCATTCCTCTCTCGTTGCAGCTCAGCTACTTCCTACCAATGTGCTCCTTCAGTTTGGGGTGTGGCCCACTGGCCCCTGTAGTCCAAATAGGCAATAACATCACAAAAAATCCAAATGAGCAGGGCCCTGCAGGTGTTGTTTGGATAAGGCACTGCCTGCGGGGGCCTCATCTGCTCTGTGGTTCTCTCTCGGTCTCCACCTTCTGTCTGGTTTCCTGGAGAAGGATTCTTCTCTCCTGCAGCCTGTCCACCACCCTGTGTCTGGGTTTCTGAGCTCCTTTCAGCAGGTTCCTTCAGCTGATAGGTTTACCAACCCTCCCAGGATTGTCCTGAAGTCTCCAGGAATTAGAGATTAATCTTTAATTAAAGATTATGTCATGTGAGAAAACCTCCAAGAATACGTCCAACCGAAATTGGCAACTCTACCAGCTGGGATGTGCTCGGCAGGCCAGGAGGAATGGGGCTACTTGGGCCCAGTGTGCGGTTTGTATATCCCATCATGGACGGCTGTAAATGATGTGCAATTATTTCTGACCTCTAAGGGCCAGATTCTGCCACTCTAGCAGAGTAAGATACTGCTAAATATGGGTGGCAGAATATGACCCAAAAATGGGATTACACAGGAGTCATTTAGAACAGATTGGCTAATAAGTCTTTAGTATTTAGTCTGAGTATTTGAAGTTTGAATTTGACAGCAAGCTTTGATTAGACACAACCCTTTTGTGTCCTTATTCTGTAAACATTTGAATGCTTGAGATTTCCTGGTACAAACACTTAGCAAAAAGCATTTTTTATGCTCTCATATTTTCCAGAAATAGTTTTTGCATTATATGTTCGTCATATTAGAAAGCTGCAGTTCACACTTTGCTCTTACTTATATACATGATCCCATCAAGTACTGTGAGGGAGATCACTCTCTGCAGACACCGCTCAGTGGTCAGGCAAGGCATGGCAAGTTCTCTTCTTCCCTGGTGCCCCCTGTTGGCAGCCACTCTGGTCCTGCAGCGCTCTGCCCCTTCCATGACTCATCCTGCCAGCCAGATAACATGTTTTATGTCCATCCTTTTCAGGGTGTATAAAGGGTCCAGCGATGGGGCAGCACTCTGGTCTTCCTCTGGGTTGAAGTCTCAAGATCTTGACTCTTCTGTCCTCAGAACCTTCCCTTCTCTAGACTCCCCATATCAGCATTACACTTCTGCCTCCAGCACCCACTAGAGATTGGTAGGGGAACCCAGGCCCACCCTCTCCACCAGATTCTGATCCAGGGCCCAGTGTAAACAGCTAAGACCTGCACCCTGAAGTGCTACACTGCTCCCTCCTTCATGGACCTTTGAGCACAGGCATGTATCTGGCATGATTCACCCCCATCCCTGCCACCTGTCCATTGTGAGGCATGAGGGAGAACCTGGTGCATGCCTATCTGGAATGCACCAGGTTGCAGCCCCTATTCCGGCTCCTCCAGAACCTCCTGTTGAGGTTCTGGCTGCATTTTTCCCCACACCTTTTCATATATGCACACCCAGTCTGTGGCCCCATGAAGTTGCGAGACCTCCTCGTCAAGCTCCTCCTGGCACTGGCCAAAGTAGCCATCTACAACACCAGGAGGAGGATGCTGGATGGGGAGGTGCTCTGCGACTCTGGGGCCTATTTCCGTTCCTCCCTTGTCTTACGTATCTGAGCAGAATTCCTTTGGGCAGTGTCTGCAGGCTCCCTAAACAGCTTTGAGGAGCAGTGGGCACTATCCAGCGTTCTCTGCTCAGTGTCCCCTCTGGATCCCTAGTTTTGAACCTATGACCTCCACTCCCGACCCTGTTATTCCTTAGTTGTCCCGCGTCATCAGTTGAGTCCCGGGTCCAGTGGTTCCTCCCACAAGGCTGGGGGAGGGACCTTTAGACGCGGGCAGGCTTGTGTCCACCCACCTCCCGGAATTTCAATAAGGATCATTTCCTCCATGGATCATTTCCTACTGGTCTCCTCTTTCCCAATGGGTAAGGAATCAAGGATAAAATCTCAGACCTTCTGAGAATCACAAGTCTCTTCCCTTTGGGCTTTGCAACAGCCAGACCTCAGACAGCAGGCACACAGCATTTCAGTTCCCCTCCACTGTCTGCTGGCCTATTCTCCTTTGGCGCTTCTCCTCCAAGTCATGCATGCTTTGCAGGGGTGGCAGGGTGGAGCTGCCTGGGCTCAGAGAGGCTGCTTTACTCCTTCCTTATTGGTGGGGATTAAGAGTGGGGTCACAGAATGTGACCCCAAAAACAATGTGATATACATAACTCACCAACACAGCACAAATTTGTAAATTGCTAATCTTAATGTACTCTTCATGGACAATCTCCAGAGCAAGAATTAGTCACAGAAGAAATTGTCGAACAAGAGATATACCTGAGAATTTTGCAGTTTGTTTGCGGACACTTCACAAAAGAAAAAAGTGAATAGTTATCTAATAAATTATTGAGTGTGAATTATTGGCCCAATGCTAGTAAATAACACAGGGACAGAAGAATTACTGTCTTTCGACAGACCAGGGTTCCTGTCTAGTCTGTATCCTGTCTCTGACTGTGGCTAGCACCTGATGCTTTAAAGGGCGGTGCAATAAATCCTATAATTAATATTATGTAGTTATCTGCCCACAATAGTAGTTCTTAACTTCAGGCAGTTTATGCTTGGCTTGTGCCCTGCGTCATAACACCAAACATCTCAAAAGGCTTTTATTTGCCTCCTCCCCTACTATGACCCGGTTCAAAAAAAATCAGAATAAAAACTAACTTCTAGAATTCACTTACATATTGTGCTTTTTTTTTTTTTTTTTTAAGTGAATCAAGGTATTGACTTGGCAGTCCCAGAGAATGAAGTCCTGTATTTAACCAGATA
Organism: Platysternon megacephalum; assembly: GCA_003942145.1. NCBI lineage: Eukaryota > Metazoa > Chordata > Testudines > Platysternidae > Platysternon > Platysternon megacephalum. Next base: position 8,033,491 of record QXTE01000074.1, read on the forward strand.
ACTGATACAGCATAGGCAGTGGCAAAGGAAACCTCCCCTACTGCCATGCTGTGTATTTTAAAGTAGTCCTTAAAGGACCAGCTCTGGGAGGGGAGGTTGGTTCAGCTTCCATGATCACTTTTTCTTTGGCTGCTCAGACTGCTATCTCCTGTGAGATTCATCACCAAATGTCATGGTAGATTTTTGTGATATAGCTGTATTGAGACCAACAATTAATTTCACATACAGGTTCTCTGCCAAACACATACAGGTTGCCAAGCATTAACAACTTTCAGTCACTACTGTGCAGATTCATTTTTCCTTGCTATTTGAAAAACTTTATTAACTTTTTATTATGCATGCATATGACCTTTTCTCCTGATATAATTCAATTCTCACATTAGTATTTGATGATAATAAGTCTATAAACTCCATGAATTCTCTGAAACAGGACTTGTCACCAGATGATTTGAACATTCTGAACATGTTTTTCTTAATGATCAGTTATTATCATGTGACTTGAGTACTTTATTTTGTGGGTTTATGGTTGTTTCTATAAATAAATGTTTGAGCACTGGTTAGCTATTCAACTGCTAACATGAGTATGCACTGTGGACTGATGGACCATTACAAATAACTGTTTATAGAGAAGATTAATAAGACAAATGTGCTCACTAACCTAAATCCTGATACTCTCCCATTTTATTGAGTGCCCGACCATTTTCATTTTCACTGCAAAGTTAAGGAATTAGTTCTCTTGCTGTAAAATATATATATATAAAACTTAAAGATAGTCTTTACTGTTGAGAACCTATTTTAATGACTGCAAAAAAAAATACATGTAAATGAACAGAACATTGCTTGTGCATTTCAGTGATTTCTCTTGTTATGGATGACCTTGATGACTTTTCTTATTTTCTCTAGTCCTTCTTCTATTTTCTGTCTCCTTGGGATTTTTGTGCATAGTGCTCCTATTCTTCTGTTCTTTGAGTACGTTCAGATTATTTCACTCTTCTTGGGCTGTTTCCTTACTTCTTAAAGATGTCTGGTTTTTAACTCTTTCTGTTGTTGTTCTTTCTTATGTTTCTTGTAGCATCTTTCCTGTCTCAATGCAACAACCTTAATGAGCAGGTTTTCTTTAATAGATGAAGCACTCATGTCTTTGGAATGTACATAATCTTGCTTTAGAACATTGAGTTTTGTTTCCCAATTTACTAGGTAAAGGCGTATTTACTTTCAGCCATTTTGTACAGCTAATGTATCCTGCCAGTATTTCATATTGAGTAATACATGAATGGCAGGCCAAGCCATTCCTTTTGTTTTCCTAAAATTAGATAGGAATTCACATAAGTCGTGATTCATTAAGAATGGGCTAGATTGATACATGCACACGCCTCCATTTATATGGGTGGAGCAAGCAAGATTGGAGCATCTGGGGTGAGAGCATGGAAGAAGGACAGAGGTGGGTCTGGTGCATGCTATCCCACTTTGGAATCTATGGAAATCCCTCTGTAACTACTGGAGAGTACATGTTGGGGGAGAGGTGGAGGCACCAATATCTGCAGCATGTTCCCTGGACAGCTGGTGGATATCCACTGAGGGTGAAATCCTGGTGCCTTTGAGGACACTGTGAGTTTTGCCATTGACTTTAATGGGACCAGGATTTCACCCCAAGAATTCCTTTCAGAAGTTAATGTTAATGTAGAAGTAGTATTAACCCCCACGCCGCCCCCGATAGCTTCTGCAGCCATGATGAATTAAAACTATTCCTGCTAGGCCTTAATGCAAGGGGAGAGGGACAGGATTTGTCTACGCCTCCCCCCCACCCCTTTTAAAGAGCAATCTGTAATTCCTCAGTTTTGTTCCTGCTAAAAGCTCTCCCCATCCAATATATGACAATAGAGTTAAAAACTGTCAAAATTTTCTCACTAAAATGTTCCCATTTATAAGTTTCAAAAATCGGTAGGTATGGAAGTACTGTAAAAACTCTCAAAGGGATGAAATTTCTGAAAGAGAATTGGATTTAAGGTGAGAATTCATAAAAATGCCTTTAGTTAGGCATAACTGAAAAACTTACAGCTATCCATGACATACATTTATATTGATTTGATTTTTTTAATTAGGAAATTTTTTTCTTTGCATTGTGAAAACCTCTTTGAACAAAGCATTAATCAGTTGTTTTTGCCTCTAGACAACTACTTGACTGTATTGAATCTGTAGAATTCTTCATAATACAATGCACCATATCACAGAAAACATTTAGATGTTAAACTGATAATCACTATTAAATGTCAAATACATATCTGAGATAAGACCCTCCAGACTGGGGTTTGTCACTGCGGATACACCTAACTCAGTGTTCAAAGGTACTTATCTGAGAGAAATGGATGGCAACTGCTGATGGACAGTTCTGTTCCCTGCTGTGTCACTGGCCTGCTGTGTAACTTTGGTCAAGTCATTTCATTTTACTGTGCCTCAATTTCCCCCTCGATAAAATGGGAATAATTATATTTGCCCTTCTTTCTAAAGTGCTTTGAGATCTAAGGATGAAAAGTGCTAGATAACCCTGTTGCAAAGCTGTTGAGGTGAATAGAAAGGTTCCTGTTGACATCAGTGGAATTTAGATGGACAGATGGTGGGAGTAGTAGTAGCACTATAAGATATTGGGACAAATTAATGCTTTGTAAAGCAACTGAAGCTAGTGGAGTTACACCAATGATGAGTTAGGCCCCTTATTTGAGAGGGAGGTTAACTGAATTGGAGAAGATTTCCTATATATTGCAGAGCACATGGGCAAAGGGGAACAGACCACTCACCCAACATGAACAGACATCTATTACAGGCAGAGAAAGATTTCTTATGAATAGGGTTTGAAAAGATGGGACAGTTTCGTTTAGAAAGGAGATGAATAAGAGGATATGAGAGGTATACAAAATTATTAGTGTTATAGAAAATGTGAAATCGGGCCCTCCTATCTGCACTTCTGCATAATACAAAAACAAGTGGACATTAAATGAAATTGAAAGGTAAAACACTGCATAATTAACTTATGGTACAGATTGCCACAAATATCACTGAAGCTAAATGTTTAGGAGGATTCAAATAAGGAGAACTTCTTTGTATGGATAATGAGAATATCCACAACTACGTTAGATAGGACTTTATGGCACGAGCTGACCACTAGCTGACAGGTAGATTATTTCATAACTGTCCATTACTGTGTTTCTTGCTCCTTCCTCTAAAGTGTCTGCACTGGTCAGAATGGGATACTGAAGTAGATAGACCACAGTTCTGAACAGGCAGAGCAGTTCCTGTGTACCTGGTTTTAACCATGGTTTCTGAAACAATGCTAAATACAGTTATTTGCATTTACAGTAAAACTGTGTTCAGCACCAGTTCAGTTTCACGCATTGCTGACACCTGTTGTCAGGAACAGGTAATTTTCAGGGTTGATAATGCTAGAGAAACTGAACTCTGCCTGGGAATTTAACTGAAGAGGAGTAAATTCATCCTTGGGATAAACCCATTGACTTCAGCGAAGTTACATCAGAGATTAATTTGGCCTTAACCTGTTTTGCTGTAGTTCTGTCAGTGGAGCTGCATCTGCTGGAAGCATTGCTGCTGCTTTGACTGTTCTATCTGTCTTTGTTCAAAGCAATAACAGGAATTAGATGGGGGTCAGAGAAGGGTGACGAAAATGATCAGAGCCATGGGAAAACTCTCCTGTGAAGAGAGATTGGAAAGATTGGGATTGTTTACTTTAGGAAGCAGATTAATAAGAGGGGACATGATAAAAGCACATAAAATAATAAATGGTCTAAAGCAGGGATTCTCAAACTTCGTTGTACCGCGACTCACTTCTCACAACAAAAATTACTACACGACCCCAGGACGGGGGCCAAATCTGAAGCCTGAGTCCGCGCACCCCCCCGCCCCGGTGTCAAAGCTGAAGCCCAAGGTGAGGGGGCCTGTAACCTGAGCCTGGCTGCCCAGGGCTGAAGCTGAAGCCTGAGCCTCTCTGCCCAGGCCTGAAATCCCTTGGGCTTTGGCCCCGGGCAGTGGGGCTTGGGCTACGGCTTCAGCCCCAGGCCCCAGCAAGTCTAACGTCAGCCCTGGTGACCCCATTAAAATGGAGTTGAGACCCACTTTGTGGTCCCGACCCACAGTTTGAGAACCGCTGGCAGTTCTTTTCAACCTATGGTCCTCAGATCCCTGGGGAGCTGCAGACTATGTCCAAGATTTCCAAAGGGGTCCGCACCTCCATTCGAAATGGTTTAGGGGTCTGCAAATGAAAAAGGATTGAAAACCACTGGTTTAGAGCAGTGAGCTTGGGAGCTTCTGTTCTTGGTATCTCATGACACAAGAACACAGAGACGTTCAATGAAATTAAAAGGCGGCAAATTCAAAGCCAGTAAAAACGGAAATACTTTTTCACATAATACATAAACAAAGAGGGAACCTCATTGCCACAGGATGTCATTGAGGCCAAAATTTTAGCAAAAAGGGATTGGGCATTTATATAGCTAATGAGAATATCCAGAGGTGTCGTAATTCTAACTAATTTTGGAAGAGATATTGACCTCATGCTTCAGGATTTAAAACAACCTACAACTATTAGAGATTAGGAGGAGACTAAATGTGGGATCAGATTACCCCACAGCTGCCTAATGCAAGGTTTCTTGCACCCTCTTCTGGAGCACCAGGTGCTGGGCACTGTCAGTGAGAGCATACTAGACTAGCTGGACCACGGGACTGATCCAGTCTGGCAAGTCCTGTTATATATATCTATTATAACTTAAAATATATTAGGAAAGAGTATCCTCAGTCTGAATCCACCCCCCCACCTCTGTCCTGGCATAGAAGTAACTCACACTTTGAATTCACATCTTTTCTCATCACACAGAAGCTGGGACAATTTATTCACTTATCAGAGATTTATCTAGTTGTAAAGGGGTCTTTCCCATGTTCCCTTTGATTTCCCTCCTCTCCCACAGACATCACAAGGGGCAGACCCATGGCAAAGGAGGTTGAGATTGGGCTCTATGGTAAACCATTAAATACATTCCTGCGTCAGTTAGAGCGGTTGGCTTGGCTAGACAATAACTGAGGTGGTCAGTGACTCTATTGTGCTCCCAGACCTTGCTAGCTGAGGCCCAGACCTTTAAAGGCATTTAGGCACCTAACTCCCATTGGGAGTTAGCTACCTAAATACCATTGAAGATCTGGGCCTCAGGGGCTTGGCTTGTGTTCTGAGCAATGCTGCTATTTTTTTTTTCATTCATTTTAACTTCTCTCCTTTCTTCCTAAGAGATTCTTTGAATTTTAGAAGTTTATTCACGTACAGGGATTTACACAGATAACTCCTGTTAGCTGTCACTAATGGGAACTTTGCACTTAAATCCCTTGTGTGTTGAGGCGATAACATACCCTTTAGTCTTTCAAAGCAAACTCTAATTTATGATCATTCAACGGAGGAGTAACTACAAAACTAGCCAGTGCTCTGCCTGCTTGTAGTTATATATCCTTCTCCAATTAACTGAAAGTATGCAGTGTAGAACCCTAGACACCCAGCTATATTATGCTCATCAATCACTAAAGTAAGTGACTAGGTAGAGAGCCCTTGCGAAGGGGAATCTGTTGTTAACATTAAAGATGTAACCTACAGACCTTCTAAAAAAGATAACAACCTTCTTCAAAAAAGAATAGATTGCAGGTGTGCAAACTGCTCCCTGTTTTCCTTGTGTCATGAAAATGCAGTCTGTACTTTCAAGATCAGAAGATTCAGTTGCAAACATTCCCAGGGTACTTTTCAGACAGACTGTGGTCATGTCTGAATCTTGCAGTTTGCAGGTGTGTGAGCACCCTGTGGACACTATATACGGTTACTGCATCTTTAAAGCCTGGCACCTTCTGGGCACAGAGTACAAAAAGACTTGTTAGGTGGAGAAACAACATGGGTGAGGTAATACCTTTTATTGGACTAACTTCTGCTGGTGAGAGAGACAAGCTTTCAAGCTACACAGAGCTCTTGTTCAGGTCTGGGAAAGGTACTCAGAGCATCCCAGCTAAACGCAAGGTGGAACAGATAGTTTAGCATAAGTAGTTAGCACATATTGTAAGGGACCATTCAAGGTAGAGTGGCCTGTTAACACCTCTGCAGACATAGGACATAAAGAAGAGGCTGGTGGGTTACAGAATGTAAATTCAGTGTTAGGTGGAAGCAGTTGCAACTGGAATTATTTGGAGACTGAAATGGGTCTGGATGCAGCTTGCAAACAGGGACTCTCACCATGTTAACTTGATTTTGTTTTTACTTTATTCTCTTGTTGCTGTCCTGATCAAATTAGTCATTTTAGTTAAAATGAATTGCACAATTGGTTGATTGGATATTGGGAGACATAACAGCCCTATTGCTTTATTTTAATTGGCTAGATGATTTTAATTTATTATAGAAGTAACTATTTGGACTGTGACCCCTCAAATGTTTGTGCACACACTTCATTGAAAGCAAGGGAGTCATTCCATTGACTTCATGGTGGCTGGGCTGGCCTTACCATGAGGCGAATTGAGGTGGCTGCCTCAGGTGCCATACTGTGGAGGGGCACCACTGGGACCCAGAGCAGGGGTGGGCAAACTTTTTGGCCCAAGGGCCACATCGGAGTTGCGCAACTGTATGGAGGGTCGGGTAGGGAAGGCTGTGCCTCCCCAAACAGCCTGGCCTCCACCCCCTATCCGCCCCCTCCCACTTCCCGCCCCCCTCAGAACCTCCAACTCATCCAACCCCCCCCCTGCTCCTCATCCCCTGACCGTGACTCTGGGAAATGTGTGTGAAATAGTGGTTGGCTTTGCAGAAAAGAGGTTTCCCTAACTGTAGAGGGGCAATAGATGGCACACATATTCCAATTTTGGCACCAGACCACCTTGTGACGGAGTACATCAATAGGAAAGGGTATTTCTCCATGGTGTTGCAGAGGCTTGTGGATCACCATGGGCGTTTCACTGACATCAACGTGGAGTAGTCCGGGAAGGTGCATGACGCATGCATTTGCTGGAACATTGGCCTGTATAGAAAGCTACAAGTGGGGACTATCTTTCCAGACCAGAAGATTACAGTGGGGGATGTTGAAATGCCCATAGTGATCCTGGGAGACCCAGTATACCCCTTACAGCCATGACTCATGAAACCTTACACAGGAAACCTGGACAGAAGTAAGGAGAGGTTCAACAACAGGCTGAGTAGGTGCTGGATGACAGTGGAATGTGCCTTTAGCAGATTAAAGGCGCGCTGGCGATGCCTTTATGGCAGGTTAGACCTCAATGAGGATAATATTCCCATGGTCATAGCCACGTGTTGTATGTTGCATAATCTTTGTGAAGCTAAGGGTAATGAAAGGTTTGCTCAGCGGTGGAGTGTTGAGGCAGACCTCTTGGCTGCTGATTTTGAGCAGCCAGATACCAGGGCTATCAGAGGGGCCCAGAGGGGGGCAATTCGAATCAGGGAGCCTTTGAGGCTACATTTTGAAAATGAGAACCAGTAATTTATATCACTGTGATTAGTGATGCGATGTTACATTACATGTAGTTTTCCTAGGAAGCAATGGTGATATCTGGGGCCTTACATTCCAGTAAGCAAATGATTAAACTGCCTGTGCATGTATTGGTAGTGCCTGCTATCTCAATTTGTAGTAAACAAATAAAGATGAGTTACCATTCAAAAACTTTGCTTTTATTGCACAAGAACCAACGTACACACACACACACACACACACACACAAGGATGCTTGGTGGGAAAGGAGGTACCAGGGAAGGGAAGGGCAGACTTTCAGAGCTGTGTGTAGGTCCAGCTATTATTTTGAAAGTTGTCCGAAGAGGTGGAGTGATGGGGAAACCGAGACGTCCCAGAAAGTGGAAAGGACTGTGCAGGTGGAGTTTGGGGGGGCGTGGAAAAGATTTCTGAATGTGCTGCAGGGGAGGGCGGGCACGCATCTGCTCAGTCTGTAGCATTATTAAGGACTTCAGCATCTGCGTTTGGTCCTCCGTGACTTTAATAATCCGCTCAGTAGCATCCTGAACAAACTCCTGATTTTCTTTTCTGTCCTGCCTTTTGGCTTCCCTCCATTCCTTGTGTTCCTTTTTCTCTGCATTGGAGCAGTGCAGTACCTCCAAGAATGTCTTCTTCACTCCATCTTGGGCGCTTTCTTATCTGGTGGAGACACTCGGCTGCTGTGTGTCGGGTGTTCCTGAAGGCCACATCTGCCGAAGCAGAAGGACCAATGCACAGAAGCACGATTGTTATGTGTTCATGCACAGCATTGAAACATTTCAGTAAAATACACCTTTTGTAACATAACAATCACTTTCTCACTGGCCCTTGGCAAGCACACATCTCTGTGAACACCCAAAGCATGGTGAGTGTTGGCTGGGGGTGGGGGCATCTACATGGGGAAAAGAGCACACACTCTGCAAGGGTTGCGGTGCAGCCACAAGGGAAAACATTCTAAAATTCTCCCACACTTTTCCACAGGCAGGGTCATTGTAGCAGATATCTCACTGCTGAGGGTAAGCAGGGAAGTGAGGGTACATCTACTCCATGCTGGTGGCTTCTGCCCTGGTCCGTATGGTGCTCACCTGTGTGCCGCTTTGGTCCCTGCGCAAGTGATTGCCAAATGGTGCGGGAAAGTTTCCTACAATGGGGGAAGGAACAAAGCAACTCTGCCAAGGAACCTTCGGCAGAGGATTACCTAGTACCTCCAGGAAAGTTTCCTAGAAATCTCTCTGGAGGATTCCCGGGAGATCTTGGCGTGCATCAACACCCCATTCTGCCGTACTGATTAGCTACACAGGGAAATGTCCAGCACACAGAAACACTGCCAGCTTTGAACATTTCTATACCCTGAACCCACCTCTGCACTATAGAAACCACAGCCACTTACCAGGCGTCTCCTGTCCTGTTTCTTATTCACCAGAGAGCAACTGCTGAGATTGGCTAGACACCTCTGGAGTAGAGAACAGTTCCTGGCTGCCTGCCCCACCAGGTGACCCCACCAGGAGCTCCACATCATCGTCTAACTCCACCTCTTCATCAATGACTTCGTCCTCCGGGTTAGGTCGTCTTTCCTCTGCCTCCAGATCCGTCAAAGTATTCACGGAGCTCTTGGCAGTGGAGGTGGGTTCGCCACCGAGGACAGCATCCAGCTCCTTATAGAACTGGCAGGTCTTAGGTGCAGCACCAGAGCAATGGTTTGCCTCCCTCGCCTTATGGTACGCCTGCCTCAGCTCCTTTATCTTCGCTCTGCACTGTAGCATAGTCCTTTTCGCACAAGCCTCGAGAAATCTGCCCATAGGTATCAAAATTCCTACGGCTCAAGCACAGCTTCTTCTCCCCATATACTGATCAGATCCAGCAGCTCCGCAATGGTCCAAGCGGGAGAGCATTTGCTGCGATAACCTGCCATGATCACCTAGGAAGATGTGATGAGACCTCTCCACGCCGAGCCAACAGAAAATGGAATTTCAAAAATTCCAGGGGCTTCAAAGTGGTAGGGGTGGATGGTTGTTTACCTGGCTGCAGGGCAATGGAGTTCAAATTGCTGACCAGAGCAGTCACGATGGTCATTGTGGGACACCTCCTGAATCCCAATTAAAGCGATAAAATCAAGAGTGGTGTTTACACTGGCACTTTGTTGACAAAAATGTTGCGCAAAAAGCCTTATGTCTCTCATTGGGCTGGTTTTATTTTGTCTTTTTTGCTGCCAAAAGTCACATCGCAGTGTGTATGCACCCACTGTTTTGTCAACAAAAGCTGCCTTTTGTGGACAAAACTTTGTAGTGTAGACAAGGCCTAAAATCAGAATCAGGGCTGCTGTTTTTCCATTTTGTTATGCTAGAAGCTGTTAATTGCTACCAGTATTCATGTCTTTGATCTATAGACAATCACAGAAATTGTTAAAGCTGATGAGCACACTAACAATCCCCCCACTCAGGCTAGATGGAAGGAGCAATTAAGCTCCTTTTTCAGAGTAAGCTGAAACAATAGCATCCACCATCCAAGGCACTGGGCCACATGGGAAGGCTTAAGCAAGAACTAACTCAGAGCGGTTGCCCTGGGGACTGATTGCAAATAAATACAGGGAGTGGGTCGTGGATTTGTTGGAGCTGTGTTTGTCTGTGTGGGTCAGAAGGAGAAAGAAACCTGAAAGCCAAAAGAAAGCAGCAGTGAGAGAAGCAATCATGAGTGTGGCCCTGAGAGGGAGCAGAGACAGAGCTCCTTGGGGCACAGGACTAGCTGGATGGTGAGGTTTGGAAATTGTGAGTAAGGAAACTGTCTACTGGTGTTTTATGCCTTCTGTGTTTAGGGAAACAGAACTCTGTGTACATGCTTTGTAAATAAACAGGATTGTACCAAAGAATATAACTGACTCATATAATCAATTTCTTCTCCTAATGGAAAACTACCGGCAAGGCCCCGAATATTGGCTAAATGTTCACAAGTGTCTCTTTGCCTTATGGACCTGGTCTTCCCGTATGTATAGGAGTATTCATTACTTGCATAAGTAAACATTTGTAGTACTGCAATGGCCCTGACTCTACAAACATTTGCGTTTAACTTTGCATTTGGAATCTGATTGCTAAATGAAAGAGGCACTCCCTCTACAGGACACTGTATAAAGTGAAAAACCTTTTTTTAGGAATAAGCATTCATGTTTCTTATTGGCAGGAAATTTGTGTCACCATGGTATTACTGCAGGTAGTAGGAAGCGCAATATATTCTTTTAATACTACTACAGTTTTTACTGTTACTGAAGGCGTTTTAAATGTAATCCAGTACTTTAAAAAGACACAATATTGAACATAAAGATATGTTTTGCTTCAAACTACTTTACACTTTCCCCATTTTGTTTGTAATTTTAAAAACTGATATACAATAACCAAAATGTCAGATGTATAATAACATATTATGAAATATTTTACACCATTTCAAAATTATTTTATTCACATTTTTAGAAAAATAGCAAAATGTATTTTCCATTTTACTTATTTGTAATTGCTGAAAATGTGCTCTCACCTAGGGTGACCAGACAGCAAGTGTGAAAAATCAGGACAGTGGGTGGGGGGTAATAGGATCCTATATAAGAAAAAGACCCCAAAATCGGGACTGTCCCTATAAAATTGGGACATCTGGTCACCCTACTCTCACCTTTGGTAGGTAACTAAGATCACATCTATACAGCTGCGCCGCTGCAGCACATCTGGTGACAATGCTCTATGCCAGGGGTTCTCAAACTGGGGGTCGTGACCCCTCAGGGGGTCGCAAGGTTATTACATGGGGGGTCACGAGCTAGCCTCTACCCCCAAACCCTGTTTTGCCTCCAGCATTTATAATAATGTTAAACACTGAAAAAGTGTTTTTAATTTATCGGGGGGGAGGGGCGCACTCATTGGTTTGCTGTGTGAAAGGGGTCACAATACAAAAGTTTGAGACCCACTGCTCTATGCTGATGGGAAAGAGCTCACCCACTGGCATAACAAAACCACCTCCATGACGGGCAGAAGCTGTGTCGCTATGACATAGTGCTGTGCACACAAGCACTTATGTCCGTGTAACTTATGTTGCTCGGGGGGAGGGGGGATATTCACACCCCTGAGCGACATCAGTTATGCTGATTTAGGCTATGTCTACACTGCAGCCTAAGTCTAGTCCAATCTCTCCCATCCAGCACCACAGAGAAACTACACAACTCGTAGCCCATGATCACATGATCAACGCCCATTATCTAGGAATCCTCATATTGCAGTGAGCAATATATAGATTAACCAAGATTAGGCAAAGAAGCACTGAGGATTTGGGAGCCGTGAAGGGTGTCAAAGATGAAAACAGAAGAGTGTTGATGGAAGATGGCAAAATCATTAGAAGATAGCAGCAGTTTTATGAGAAACTGTTCAATAAAAAGAATCTGAGGGAAGTGTGTGCAAGCAACAACCTCACAATTTATTAGCATGATGAGTTGTCAGGCAGCACTAAAGATGATGAAACATGGCAGTGGGATTGGATGGTGTACCAATTGAGGCATTTAAAGCGTTAGGCCATAAGGGAGTCGTGGTGATGATGATGAACTTCTTCCACTTAATCTTGAATTGGAAAAATGCCCAACAAATGGAGGAAGAGCACATTGGTCCCTATCTTCAAAAGTAAAGGGGATGTTCAAGAATGCAGTAATTACAAACCCATCAAGTTAATGAGTCACATGATGGATGAAATGGTTGGAAAGAATTATGGAGAAAAGATTTCATGAGGAACCGGAACCCCAAGTAAATGACAATCAATTCAGGTTTATGCCAGGAAGGTCAACCATAAATGCAGTATTGGCAGCCTGAATGTTGCAGAAGTACAGGGAGAAACACAAGGAATTGTGTTTGGTGTTTGTGGACTTGAAGAAGGCTTATCACAGAGTTCCTAGAGGATTGATATGATGATGTCTGTGGTCATGCAATCTGCTGGAGATGATAATAGACATTTACAAGTGTAGCACAACAGTAGTGAGAAGCAGCTGCAGCTACAATGAGCCATTCATTATGCAGGTAGGCCTACATCAAGGATCAGTCTTAAACCCATGCTATTTGTGATTGTAATGGACATGGGATTAGAGGAGAGACTCCATGCAGCATGCTTTTCACTGATGACATATTGTATCATGAAGATAAATACGCACTGGAAAAGGATATAGAACAATGGAGGGCTGCATTAGAAAAAATGGTTTACAAATCAGTCAACATAAGCTGGATTACATGTAATGCTTCTTTGAGAGGGACAATGAGAAGCCAGTAATTCTAAACAGTATAGAGTTAAAGTCTGTGCAACAATTCAAATACCTCAGTTGAGTGTCAAACTATAATGGGGATGTGGATGTTAGGAGCTGCATGAAGAGCACTTGGTGCAAATACATGGAGCTGATGGGAATTCTCTGTGTTAAGGATATGCCAAGTAAACTGAAGAACAAAGTGTATAAGACCATGATTAGGCCAACCATGACATATGGGTCAGAATGCTGGCCAATGAAGAACAGAGAACAACAACTACATCAGAGTGCCAAAATGAGAATGCTCAGGTGGATGCTGGGTAAAACAAGAGCTGATATGCTGTGCAGTAAAATAGTATGAGCCGTGATGCAGGTAGCTCTTATCATGGAAAAGCTGTGGAAACATCAACTGAGAGAGTTGGATCATGTGAAATGACGAGGCGTGGGATGTGTTGGTCAGAGAGTACAAGATCTAGTAGTCATGGGACAAAGACCACAAGGAAGACCCAGAAAAAGATGGTTTGAGATGCTGAAGGAGGACATGAAGAAGGTCAGCGTCTGCTTGGAAGATACATTCAACAGGAATGCTTGGAGATGAAGAACAAGAGCTGCTGACCCCGACTAATGGGGCAAGGTGAAGACAAAGAAGATTATATTGCAGTGATCTCTCTGTCTCCTCTCAGGTCCATTCTAAATTCTTTGATTCCTTTATCCTCCCTCAGAAAATGAAGGATACCACTAGCAGCTGGAGGCTCCCCATCATTCTGGAGGTCCAGGAAGCAATCCAGAAGACAAGAGCTAGCTAAGCTTTTGGAAATGCTGGTTTCCCAGTAGACTTCTCCCAACACCTATCCAAAACACTTGCCTCTCTGTGTGTATATTAATCTGTGCATGTTAATAAAATCCTAAAAGGAGATGTTCTACTTCCCATCCTGCAAACTGCCCATATTTCATTACTGCTAAAACCCAAATTAATATGCCAGTTACTGCCCACTGTCTATGATAAATACCAACAGTAAAATATTGGCAAAAATATCTGCACAGAAACTGAAGAAAGTTCTCCCAACCATTAAACATACCAATCAGATGGGCTTCATTAAACCACCTGCAACATTTGATAACCTAATCTTAATCTCTCAGGCCTCCATTGCACCTGTCTCTGTAGATACAGAGGCGTTTGACAGTCCCAGTCTATGCTCTCCTCTCCATAGGATTGGATTTGTCCCCAAAACCTCTATATGCAGAATAGCTTAACCTATGGATACTTACTTGTATTTGGGACACAAGACAGCAGATGCCGAGACCCCATTCTCACTGGGTATCTCTCTATTCACTGATCATGAAAAAGGAGATGGTGCTTTTTTCCATCCTCATACTCAAAAATGGCTGAGCAGATTTTCCTCAATCTTCCCAACAGAGATAAAAACAAACACACTTCAACTCTTCAACTGACACCAACTATGGAAAATTCAGCCAAAAGGAGATGAAAACAGTCTTGCAATGGAAACTCTTTTTGCACCTATAATAGTCAATCCAGTCACATATTTAGACAATGAATGGTCTCATGAACTGCGTAATGTTAATTAGCTTTGTTTGAGTGAGGCTAATATAAGAAAAATCATATTTTTAAGATTATGGGGCTCTAGTCAAATTGTGTGAAGGAAAATTATGGAAAATTGGAAGTTGGAATTCTATCAGGATACAATGCATGTATTATGAACTTGTCCAAAAGTCAAAAATTTATTATTACAGTAACTATTTTGGCTGAAGAAATGTATTAACTTTACATTTTATTTCTTTTGCAGTATCTATAGATAAAAATGATTTTATATTTAGGTATTGCCTTTCACATGTTTCTATGGGAGTAAATATTTTTGCTTTTTTCTTTGATTTTTAAAAAATAACTGTCATAGTTAAGAAATTGCTATTTTACTCTGAAAGTTGCTTGATATACAGTGTTAGCAGATTGAACTAGCTGATGTTGCTACTTTGAAGAGAATTACACAAAGGCATTTTAAATGGTTTAAAAAAACTTCTTGGAAATGGCTGCCACAAAGTTAATTATGTGTTTAAATAGGAGGAACAGATTTCTGGAAACCCAAGAGTGCTTTTGAAAACCAAAAGTGATGCAGAGATTCAGTCCTCAAGTGCAGGAAATTGTGATGTGGCAAATAAGTAAAGAATTTGGGTACAAGGGTGGGAAGAAAATATCTATTTTATAAATGCAGAAAAACATCACTCTAATGTACTAATTGTACTGTAATAACAGCACTTCGGCCCTATGTCTTGAAGCGTACTCAAGTTATATTGCTATTATGGTGTAATACATGTCCTACCTTGTGTTACTGCATACTTGAAATATCTAATAGACTTGTTATTGGTGGTGTTTTAGTTCTTTACATTTGAAGACCATTGGCGAGATCTTCAGTTAGGGCTTGTCTTCATTATGGGAAGATTGACGCTGCTGCAATCGATGCAGCAGGGGTCAATTTAGTGGGTCTAGTGAAGAGCCGCTAAATCGATGGCAGAACGCTCTCCAGTCGACCCCGGTACTCCAGTTCTCCGAGAAGAGTAAGGGAAGTTAACCGGAGAGCGTCTCCCATCGACGCTGCATAGTGAAGACAGAAGGGTAATTCAATCTAAGCTACATTGACTCCAGCTACATTATTCACGTAGCTGGAGTAGCGTAACTTAGGTCGACTTACAAATAGCCATGACTATTTACACCAAGGGCTTGTCTTCACTACTGGGGTAAGTCAACTTAGCTCCCTTATACCTGCTGAGAATATGACCCTGTGGTGTATTTAAATGATACAAGATTTATAATCGAAGGTAACATACAAATTTAAGAGGCTTCCCAACATACTTTTGTTGGCTGCAGCGACTGTTTCTCTTTTTCATTATTACTGTATATACTTCACTTGGGCTTTGCCTTTTAATCTAGTTGGTCTCCCCCAAACTGCTCACATGAGCACATTCTACCACAGAAAGAGACATCTGCTTTTGCATGTATTAATAATATGCTGTTGTATAAATGATTAATATAAGACACCACAGGCCTTGAGTTACGATGTGGTAATTCACACTTAGCTCTTAGACGGCTCTCAGCCTCCAACCTTTTGATTCACAATGCACTAGGCATGATTTATTACACTGTAATTCACACTCTGTTGTTTCTAATTGCTAAAATTTAGTGTCTGGCATGTACAGAATGGATCATACAGTTGATTAGAATGTGCAGATCAGATCTTGGACCCAAAGGGTATAGTTGAAGTAATTCTCCAGATTGGTTAATTATGCAATGTTTGAGATGACAACTGAAAGACAAAACAGTGAAGCAGAGTGTAAGGGCTCAATCCTTCAAGGTGCTAAGCACTCAGGACCTGATCCAGCAAAGCCCTTAAACATGTGCTTAACTTTGATCATGTTTAAAGTTAAGCACATGCTCAAGTACTTGTTGGATCGGGGCCAGAGTGCTTAGTACCTTGCAGGATCAAACCCAAAGGAAACCTGTACAACCCTTTCAAAAGATGAGTCTGGGAGCTTAAATTCATAACTTTGTTAGACATTAAAAATCAGGATTCTTTGCTGCTGCAACCGTAATAAAGACACTGGATTTATGGCTTATTACAACAATCTGTCACCCAGTAACTCCCCTTTTTGTCCTATGACTACAGGGGTGGTGATGGGCCCCTTCACCTTGAATAGTACCTTACAATATGTGCTAACTACTTATACTTATGCTAAATCACTCGTTCCATCTCTCCCTATCTTTCCCAGACCTGAAGAAGAGCTCTGTATAGCTCAGAAACTTGTATCTCTCTCTCACCAACAGAAGTTGGTCCAATAAAATATATTACCTCACCCACCTTGTCTCTCAAACCCTAAGACCCTGGTGAACACAGGCAGGTTTCTTGAGTATCTGTGTTCATGGGGTCTGACTAACAGAGGGTCAGTAGGCTAGGACTGTACAGCTTTTGACGTCAAAGGTGTTATCCTCCTATTTACAACCATGGTGAAGGGTGAGAGAAAAGACCATTGTGTGCAGAAAAGACCAAGCCCTTGCTCCTTCTAAATAGAGGCGATAATTACAGTTATTAACCGGCTATGGATATTGAAAATATCAATTGAAAATTGAAAAAAAAACACAGAAAAATACTGCAGATTCCTAAAAAGATAGGTCAGATTGGTTGAGAATTAACTAGCCTCAGAACTCCATATTTAAGAGCTATCACAAATTCCCTGAATGATCTAGTAAATTTCTTAAGTTTTTTTTACTCTTTGTCAATCAAATTATTGATTGTCACATTTGATTGGTTGTGAAAAGAAACCTTTACATCTCAGTTTGCCAGCTTGTCTACACAGCCGACGTTAAAGTAGTCGCGGCTCCAGCGCTGGGAGAGAGCTCTCCCGGTGCTGTAATAAAACCACCTCCGCAAGGGGAATAGCTCCCAGCACTGTAGCACTATCTACACTGCCACTTTATAGTGCTGAAACTTGCATTGCTCAGGGAGGTGTTTTTTCACCCCCCTAAGTGAAAAAAATGTCAGTGCTGTAAGTAGCAGTGTCTGACACATAGCTGCATGCATTCTGTCCATGCCAAACTGAGGATCTGAATCCTGCAGTGAACTGCTCTCTGGATGTGAGCAGAAGAATGACCTTAAGTTATGATGCATTCTCTGAACCTGAACTACAGAACATTTCTTTTTACAAATAACAAGAAAACAGGGCAGAGGGTCAGATGGTGAAATGCAAATCACATGGCCAAGTTCCACTTAATCAGCATGACAATCACACTTATTTGTATAACATTGTCCTTCACAGAGGTTGTTCTCACACTGATCCTTAATAAAGGGGATAAACAGCTGATGAGAATAACAGCCAAAGGAGATGTTTCTAGTCTGCTATTGTTCTTTTACTTGGCCAGTCTCTTTGCAGCCTAAGGGTATAAATAGAGAGACTGTACAGGGGATTAACATACTTTCTTTCCAGCACTACTGATATGCCAAGGTGATGACTCTATTGGCATTGTTTCATTTGAAAGGTTTATTTCACTCAGACTTTCTGAAATCCATCACAAAAGCAAAAACTCAAGAGTTCTGGGGGTCATTTTCTTCTTCCTTCCCTATTGGAACGAACTAGGCAAAGATTACCTGTGTGGTCACTGAAAGATCATTAAAGATCTAGCCACCCTGTGGGCATTGTAGCACTAGATGTAGCCCTTAAGTCCTGGAAGTGCTGCTTAAAACAAACCAACCAAAGTGCTACCTCACATTTCCGGCTTAGCTCTGCCAATGGACCAGGAAACCACAGTCAAGATGCATATGAATAGTAAATAGTATGTGCCCTTACAAGCTCCCGATGGATACGAATATGGCAGAGCCACTTTTCAACATACTGTAGGTAATAGGATTGATTTCAGCTTCTCTATAAATTGCCTAGTAAAAAAGACAGATGCTTTTGCCCTTCCAATTAACTTTGGGGTGGGTGGTGGTGGTGGAATAGAACAAATACAGCACTCTTTCCCACATATTTCATCCTTGAAGGGAGATCTCCATTTGATACCCAAACAATTAAACAATGGTGGATGACAGAGCCTGGGGAATTTCTGATCTTAAAGAAACTACTTTTCAGCTCAGTTTCTCAGAGTAGCCCATGCCAGGGCAAGACGGACAATTGACCTTACGGGCCCCCAACGCTCTCAGCTTTTTACCTGAACGAAGTCTCATATTCCCTAGAAAAGATGAGAATCCTTCCCATCAACAGAATCTGCGTTATCTATCCACGAGGTAACAAGATGCAAGTGCTCTATTACTACTTTATAGAAATGTCTGTGTGCTGATTGTCCCATTCAGGCTGTCATTGAGTTCCTGATCTGCAAAGACACACTTCACGCATGCTTAATTTATGCTGATGGAACTACTCACTGCTTAAAGTTAAAGGGTTATTTTGGTGAATGAGTGCCTATGGTATTTATGGCACAGTGTTGAAACCAAACAGAAACCAAACATGATTTGTTTGAATTCCGCTCTGCAAACTGCAGTCACTGAGTTTTGCAGAACTCTGCTGCTTTTATATTCACTGAAATATCATAGGCACTTTTGGAAGAACAGTGGGAAAAATTGCAAATGGTTTCACTAGAAAAAGACAGTGACTTTCAATGTGGTTGGCATGTATAAAACTTGAGGACTGCTGTGTTGGGAAAATTATGTGTGGATAGCAAGTTTAGAAATATTTAGAAATATTGAATAGATTTAGTGATTCTCTAATCACATTCAACCTTTGACAGTTTGAAAAACTGTGACCAAATTTAAGTTTTCACTCTAACCTTAGACATATAATTGAGGATAAATTATTAGACAACCTGGATTTAAAGGAGTCTTCTGAACCTGTTGCTTGACATTCTTGGGAAATAAATTAATTCTTTGAGCCTCACAGCTGAAAATGTCTAACCCTGCCAATATCAGAGGATCAAAGTAGTTTATTTATAGGGCACTCTGACCTTTCCAGTTGTAATACAGTTTAAGGCCAGGTAACAGGAATAAATGAAACCTCTGTGTACAGCAAGACCCTAAATTAGGGAATTCTGTATTCACTGAGCTGTAGGATTCATTTACATGGTTTAATTATAGTTAAAGATGGACCAAAGAGGTAGTGTCAGATTAGGTTGAATTATTATTATTTGTGTTGCAGTACTAGAAACCCCAGTCATGGACCAGGCAGGACCCCATTGTGCAAGGGGCTGTACAAACACAGAACAAAAAGACAGTCCCTGCCCCAACGAGTCCACAATCTAAGTATAAAATGAGGTGCCAAAGGTGGATACAGCAGCCAGGAGGAGCACAAGGAACCAATTGAATAAGCCAATAATGTTTTAAGAGTTTAGGTCCAGGTTTGAGGCTGAATCAAAGCTAGTGCCTGGGTTCAGATTTGGTGGTGCTGAATGGTGGAAATATCACAAGAGCTGCTGGCATTGTGAGACTTCCACCATCTTGGGTCAATGTTTTGCGAGAGCAGCTGGTCTTATGAGATTTTGGCTGCCCCTGAATTAGACGTGCTAAATCTAGGCCCTTTCTGGTTTTGAATCAGAACTGGAACCAAAACTATGGAGTTCAGAGCTGAATATTCTAACCCAACCCCAACTATTTTAGACTGGATTTGAGATCTGTTTTTGGACATCTTTTTCTTATAAAACATGACTAAGTATAATGTAAACTATAGTGTAAACTTTGGTGGATACTTATGAAGCGGTCTCCTGGACAGGAGAAGAGGGAAGTTAGTGATGACCTGTCAGATTTTTTGCTTTAGCTGGACAATGGAAAGAGGAAAGGGATACCTTTAACTACTTTTAATAATCCTTTAAAGAGAATGGTAGACAAAAACCATAGCTTCTCTGTAGATCAAATGACAGCTGGGACTATCCCACCTAGTTTATTCTAATTATTACCCCTATCTAAAAATGTGGTTGATTTTTAATCTACTCCAAATTTTTCCTTCCTTGACAAGTTATCTTTGAGCTGATAGGAACATCTGGAAAAGGAAAGCTCTTATCCTGAGCCTTCTGTCTGCCAACTTGGAGGAAGGAAGGAGCTGTTAGTGGCACATCACTTTTGAAAACTGAAGCGTCAGTGGTTAATGAATCCATCCATCTTCTCCAGTGACCAATCCTGCAGATGTTTTCAAATTGTAGGCGGACTCTCAGCTCTGTTCTTTTTCACTTGCTACTATCCTGGCCTTTGTTTATTTGTATTACTGTAGCACATCTGAACCCTAACTATGGATCATGACTCCATTGTGCTAGGTGTTGTACAAACACGGAACAAAATGACAGTCTCTGACCCCAGGAGCTTACTTACACTCTTTACTTGTTAAAGTACCATAATTACAAGGTAAAAGACATTACCCAGTGCCCAGCAGACTGTATATGTTAAATGCAGGACTTTAGTCTTAACCTCGGCTTCATCATCAATACATTTAGTATTTATTTCAAAGTTATATTTGATCCAAGATTTATTAAGGATTTAATATTGACTAGGTGAGCTTTTTCTTCTCAGTGTATTTTGTTGTGTGTCATTAATGAGAATATATATACTGGTGTTATAAACATATACACAAATAAAATGAACAATACCATCCCCCAGCCCCGAAGCCCCCTTGCTTTTTGGTGAAATGTTCCAATTCTAACATTCCAAGTCGAAGGCAGCCCACACAGTGTAACTTCTTATCACGTCTGTAAGGTCTGTTTCTGTCTATGCCTTTTGATTGTGAGCATTTTGGTGTAGGGATCCAGTTTTTGTTTGACACTGACCTTCAGTTGTTCAGTGTCACACATATATACAGAGCTAGAGTCTCATTTATGACCTGCAGTAGCCTCTCCTTTGCCCTATCCTGCGCTCTGTCAGGAGGAGCTTGTATGTAGAGGAGAATCTGGCCTATGGTGTGGGTATAAAGGTTAAGGCTAGGATTCTGACATGGAGGTCATGGTGTAAATGGTAACCGTGAATTTTAATGATGTCTGTGACCCCTGCAGCAGCTATAGGCCTGGCTTCTACTCCAGGCATTGCGATCTGACCCACGTAGTCACAGCACCACTCAGGTTTGGTATGTCTCTCCCTCTATATAATCCCAACTATACATATAAAATAGTGGGGTCTAAATTAGCTGTTACCACTCAAGAAAGAGATCTTGGAGTCATTGGATAGTTCTCTGAAAACATCCACTCAATGTGCAGGAGCAGTCAAAAAAGCTAACAGAATGTTGGGAATCATTAAGAAAGGGATAGATAATAAGACAGAAAATATCATATTGGCTCTATATAAATCCATAATATGCCCACAGCTTGAATACCGCATGCAGGTGTGGTTGCCCCATCTCAAAAAAGATATATTGCAATTGGAAAAGGTTCAGAAAAGGGCAACAGAAATGATTAGGGGTATAGAACAGCTTCCGTATGAGGAGAGATTAATAAGATTGAGACTTTTCAGCTTGGAAAATCGATGACTAAGGGGGGATATGATAGAACTCCATAAAATCATGACTGGTGTGGAGAAAGTAAATAAGGAAGTGTTATTTACTCCTTCTCATAACACAAGAACGAGGGGTCACCAAATGAAATTAATAGGCAGCAGGTTTAAAACACACAAACAGAAGTACTTTTTCACACAACACATAGTCAACCTGTGGCACTCTTTGCCAGAGGATTTTGTGAAGGCCAAGACTATAATAGGTGTAAAAAAAACCCTAGATACATTCATGGAGGATAGGTCCATCAATGGCTATTAGCCAGGATGGGCAGGTGTGCCTAGCCTCTGTTTGCCAGAAGCTGGGGATGGGTGACAGGGAATGAATCACTTGATGATTACCTGTTCTGTTTATTCCCTGGGGCACCTGGCATTGGACACTGGTGGAAGACAGGATACTGGGGTAGATGGACCTTTGGGCTGACCCAGTATGGCCGTTCTTATGTTCTTTTGAGATGGAAGAGCTGCAACCTAACACACAGGGTCACAATGCTCAGAGCGGAGAGCTGGGTCCAGCCCTGTGGGATAAGAGCTGCTATTGTGGGGTATATGCATGATGGACTTACTCTAGCCCTGCCCCCGGGGCCTCTCCTCCTCACTGGGGAGGGCTTGCTCACTAGCCACCCCCCCAAGCCTCTCCTCCACACCAGGGTGTGCTCATTCTCCATCCCCAGGACCTCCCTTCCTCTCTGGTGTGGGCTTGCTTACCAGGACTTTTGGGGCTGCCTCTCCTTGCCGGAGTGGGCCCTTTCTTCTACAACCCACCCGTCCCTCCTGGGCCATGACCTTTCCTGACTATGGATTTTTCCCCCCATACCTGCGCCATGAAATTGAGTACAAATTTGCATGACAACATTGTAGCCTTAATAATAATGGATTAAGAATAGTAGTGGGATATATTTTCAAAAGGGCAAAGTTGCATGTGCATGTCATCAGTGAAGGGTTTGCTTTTCTTCAGCCAATTTTTGGTCCACAACAGTGTTCATAACCATGCTATTTGAATTAATTTTACAAGATATGATCATGAGACAAATGCTAGCAAATTATTTACAAAAATAGCTATAGAGACAAGGCAGGTGAGGGAATATCTTTTATTGGACCAATTTCTGTTGGTGGAAGGGACAAGGTTTCGAGCTTGTAGCTCCTCTTCCCGTACTACTTCTTCAGAGCTCTGTGTAGGTCGAAACCATGTCCCTTTCTCCAATAAAAGATATTACCTCACCCGCCCTGTGTCTCTAATATCCTGGGCTACAACACTGCAAACAAAAATAATTAGGTAAGGCTGAATTGGACCTTTAACAAACACTTTGCACTCTAAGGCCCCATCACATAAAGTTCAGTCCTGAGACACAGATACAACATGGTTCCCATATGTACCATAGCTTGTACTTAACCTTTTTATTTGTCGCACTCTTTATTTTAAGCAGGTCCCCTTACTCAATTATGTTTAGATGGTTAACAATGCCTCAGTGAGCTAGAAAGAGGTTTTAAGCACCTCTGACTGCCAAAGGCAAGCTGAAAAACTAGTGAAGTCTTTGATTTAGTAGCAAAACCTGTTTTCATTACTCAGCTTGAAGTCCTGAGGACAACCCAAATTCCTACAACACTGAGCTTTCAATAAGACACTGTTTACTCCACTGTGCTGTCAATAAGGTGTTATTACTTTAATTGCAAGATACGAAAGGATTTTCTAGTTGCTCCAATTAGGGATGGTGAATGTCTTATTCTTTTCCTTGCAGCTCACTGGGAACAAACCAGGAAAAGAGAGAAACACAAGGAAATTTGATGAAACTATTCTCTGGGTTTATGCCTTTCAATTAAAGCGTTTAAGATTTAAAGTTGCATGAGGTCTCTTAATTTAAAAAAAAATGCTCCTGGTGTAGAACAGTATATAACATGCAACATTATAGGAAACATGGTTTATGCTATAACAGACTGTGTGTGTGTCTGTGTGTGTGTTTAAAACAAACCATTAAAGGTATAAAAAGCAAGACACATTTTTGTCACTTAGGGGAAAAAAGTCTCCTAGTTCCTCTGTCATTAAAGGAAAATTGCAGTGAGTAGTTATGGGGCCATAATCTGCCATTAATCCAGAAGCACAGTCCTTTGAGATGTAGATCAGTGGCAGGATATGGCTTTTACATAGCTAACTAAGTAGTTACTAATTAACAACAGCTATGGAAAGAATTTTCAGTTTAGTTCTTAAAAATACCTGCCACCAGGCTATGGCTCCATAACTATGAATGGAGCGGCTCTTCCATCAGTGACCAGTGCCCCATTACTGATACTTCTCAGCAGAAATTCTTGTCTGATCTAGTTTGTGACACAGACTTTTAGAAGATACAATAATTAAAAATGTCAATCTCAGGACTTTCTCACACTTCCCGATGCTGCTGAGCTACATTTCCTGTCACAGATTCCACCAGCAGGCTGTCAAAATGGCAACTTCCTGTTTGACTCTTGCTTATTCCTTTTAAAACAACATTTAAGACCCAGTTCTGCAAACTTGTAGTCATGTATGTAATTTTTCCATTCTTTTAAATTGCACACATGAATAATAGGGCATGTCTATACCGAAAGGCTAATTTGGATTAAGATAGGGTGAATAGTTAAAGCACTGATATCCACACATGGAGTTATTTGGGAATAACTATTGCACTTTATATTCATATCCTACTTTAATCTGAATTAATTTCCATGTGTAGACATCAGGGCCGGCTCTAGGCACCAGCAAAACAAGCAGGTGCTTGGGGCGGCAAATTACCAGAGGCGGCATAATGCTGGGGCCCCAGCTCCGACCTGAGGCAGTGTCCTGGGCCTGTCTCTTATACACCTCGAGATGTGCATAAGCGACACGCGCCGAACTCGCGCTGCTGCTCAGGCCAAGCCCGCGGCCAGCTTGCGGGGTCCCGGGGAGTGGGAGGCCCGGGCATGCTGCCCTGAGATCACCAGCCGCCGGCTGTTCTGCCCCGGACCCCGGCAGCCGACCCCCGCCGCCGCCCCCGCTCGCTCTGCGTGGGAGCTACAGGCGGTGCCCCCCACCCGGCTGGCTCTGTCCCCGGCCACGCCGCGGGATGACCAACCGGGACTCTGGGGTGTTGCTGAGGCTGCCCCAAGCCAGGCTCCCCAGGGTCCGCTGCACCTCCAGCCACGGGGGCCCTAGGCCAGTGTGGGCGCCAGGCCGCAGCCCTGCCCTCAGAGCCTCCTCCGCTCCCCGCGCTGCATAGCAAGACGTGGGACTGTGGGCAGGGCTGCTACAGCCATTTCAGAATGGGATTGGTGCCGGGGGAGCGGAGGGGATTGTGCCCTGGCTGGAGCGACCGGGCAGCCCCCCCCCCCCACCCCCCCACACCCCCCGCCTGCCCCCGCCCGCCCGGGGCCGCGGGGCCCCGCCCCCAAGGGCCGCGCCAAGCCCCCGGGCGTGCTCCCGCCTCCCGGGGGATGAGAGACAGGAGGCAGAGCTGTTCGGTGTCTGCCACGCAGCTCCAGGCCCCTCTGGCTACTCGGCAGCGACAGTCAGGCTGGGTAGCCCGCCAGCAGCGTGACTTGGTCCGACCCACACAGACCACTAGCACTGACGTCCTGCCTATGCCAAGGCCTCCGGCTCAGGGGCAGCCCTAGCTCTGCCCAGGCAGACACAGCCCGGCTCACTCCATGGTCGGCCCAGTGAGTAAATGAGTACACTAGTAGGAAATTGTTTTATTTCACTAACTACAAATTCTCTGTTTTCATTTTTTTTTTAATTTTAAACAGTCAAAAACAAAACAAAATTGCAAAGTGCAAACGTGTAAAAGCCAAAAAAAAGCGGGGGGGGGGGGATTTTTTTTTTTGCTTGGGGCGGCAAAAAACCTAGAGCCGGCCCTGGTAGACATGCGTTTGCAGCAGTGAAGGATCAGCAACTAGAGTCTTAAAGATGGAGTAGGACTTGGTCAGCAGGTTAATCAAGTAAAACACACCTGTGGGAATGAAGCTATCTAAAAGTTTCATTTATTAATTCAGTAAAAAGATCCATGGGAAATGGGACACATTGGGTATACTAACTGTGGGAGGAGAGGGATTTCCCAGGTAGAAGAGGTAAAGATTTGCTCCTTCTCAGTGGCCAGAGACTCCCTCTTCTCCCCGTTGCAAAAGATGCTGTCTAAACTGCTTCCAGCCCCACAGACCCCAAGGAATTAGCAAATCCCTGTACCATCCACTTGAGGATTAGTACATTTCCTACCCATTGACTGCTGGGCTGTAGATATTTGTCACTAACTTTCACTAGTGTTGCACTGGAGATGAACAGAAAAAAGCCCCCACAATGTTACAATGGCTTATTTGTAGATGACTCAGTGTGATTCAGTTCAGTCTGGGCAGGGCAGGGCCAAACAGTCAGACTGGTTTAGAAAATGACTGGCTGAATGAGAAAGGTGTGTCTGTAATAGGAGACAGTGGTTAGGTAGGGCTAACCTGGATTGTGTACAGTGGAGGTAATACACTAGCTGGCTGTATGGCTGTGGATATAAGCAGATATTGCTTATTGACTCATGGTCATTAGCCAAGAAGCAGGGAAATGATAGAGGCGGCTGGTTAGTAAATGGATACTGTCAATAAATTTTTTTATTAAACAATTGTTATTAATGGTGTAGATTATTAAAATGGAACATTTGCTGAATTTATTTTTCTCCACTTATGCTGGTAGTTTGGATTTCACACAGCTTGGACAGTGGGAACAGATGTCTCAATCTAAACTCATTTAATTAAAAATTTCCATTAATATTGTGTTTTATAACATGCACATCCCCTCCCTGTGCGAATCCCTGCATGCCTTTCTTCACCACTTCAATATAAAGCTGCTTCTTCTCATATTCAAGGCCCTCCTCAACTTGACCCCTTCCAACTGGTCTGCTCTTTACTTTTATTAATAGCCCCCTTACTCAAACACTCCGCCAACTGTGCTAGTCTTGTCTACCAACTGATCAGCTTCTTGCACAACTGTCTCCATATCTTCCATGATGCCCCTCACACACCCTCACTGAACTTGAGTTAGGCTCGCTGATGGGGGAGTGGGGGGCAAAGGGGACAATTGCCCAGGGGTCCGGGTGATTTAAAAGGGCCCAGGGGCCCCCGGCTGCCGCTGCTGGCAGCGCAGTGGGGCTGAGGCAGGCTTCCTGCCCGCCCTTGCTCTGCACCACTCCCAGAAGCGGCCAGCACATCCCTGCGGCCCCTGGGGAGGGGGTCACTGTGCGCTGCCCCCACCCCGAGCACTGACTCCACAGCTCCCATTGGCTGGTAACTGCAGCCAATGGGGGCTGTGGGGGCGGTGCCTGCGGGCAGCGGTGCCTGCGGGCAGCGGTGCATGGAGATCTCCGGGGCCCCTTGCTTAGGAGCCGCTGCCAGAGGGGTGTGTTGGTCACTTTTGGGAGCTGCCCGAGGTATGTGCCAATCCAACTGACCCCTCCTGCACCCCAACTCCCTCCCAGAGCCTGCACTCCCACCGCACCCAAACTCTCTCCCAGAGCCTGCACCCTGCACCCCCTCCTACACCCAAACTCCCTCCCAGAGCCTGCACCCCCAACTCCCTCCCAATGACTCAATGTTACCCGAGTCTGCTAATCGACTTAAGAACACTTTTTTTTTTCAGTGAAGCTGTGCCCTTCAAGTCCCACCTCTGCTATCACCCAATTAATAATGCTTAAAAGAAACCAGCCAATTAATAATGCTTATTTGCGAGCATAGCAGCATTTTATTTATAATTTAAAATTAAGCAAATGTGTTTATTTTGGTAACCTTTTCCCCTTAACTGCCAATGGGTTTTTTTGGGGTTATAAGCTCTTTGGTGAAGGGACAGCTCTTAGCGCACTAGGACCTGATCAGGGCTCTGGCACTACCACAATAAAAATAATAATGTACAAAAAATAAATTTTGAGCCTAAATTACCTACCCAGCTGCCCAGTGTACTGAATGGAGAGACAATCATAGCAAGAATGTGATCCACACTGATCACTGATTATGTTTGGAATTTGGGTTATATTTTAAAAATAAAGGAGGAGGTACTGGGAATAAAATATGTATGCAGAGTTGTTGTAACCATATCGGTCCCAGAATATTAGAGAGACAAGGCAGGTGAGGTAATATCTTTTATTGGACCAACTAAAACAGTAATCGTGAGACGGGACAATACAGAAAGCAGGCCACAGTGACTAAACTAAGATGGTGGTGAATTAATGAGGGACCCTTGATGAATATGCGTAATCCCTATGAAGATAAATGGTTTTGCGGGACCTGCATGCACCAAGGGGCTCAGAGCGGTGGAGGCGATGCAAAGCAGTAACATGTTCTGTACTAAAGTTGTAAGTTCTGCAAAGGGGAAAACTCTCCTTGGGGGGAAGGGCCTTGCCCAGTGGGGGTGCTAGTATAAAACAAATTTTAAAAAATTGAAAAACCACCCGTGGCTGAATATAAATAGTTTCTCAAAGGGCTGGGGAAAAAGTAGAGAGTTAAACACACAGTCTGAAGGAAGAATTCGAATCTCCAGCATGTTGCCAGACACGGTGTAACTTGCACCTGGGTCTTGCTAGCTGGGTGACTTGCAAGGAGTTGGCTAGGAATGAGGGGGGGTCACAGCAAAATTCCAGCCGTGTGCCCCACTGTTTGATGTGTTCAACTAGCTTTTCACCAGGTGTGAGTGGCACGTCATGAACCACAACAGTGTGCAGTGCTGGTGCAGGGAGGATGGAGCTTAGACAAGAAGGGCTGAAGCACCAAACCCTCACCCAAGAGCACCCACTGCTTCTATCAGCATGCCCACCCTCACCTAGGAGCACCTCCCCCATTACTAACACATCCAGCAGCACCCATTCAAGCACCTTTTCCCACCCAGTAGCACCCATCACAACTCCTCCCCATTCAACAATCCCTACCAATGCCAAACCAGTCCGATTTTTTCTGCGACTACATGCTTTGGAAGACCAAGAGATAGCTCCCAAAATTAGGAGCCTTAAAAGTGGCTGGCTGGGCCTCCCATTGGGACAGGGTGCCCTCAATTGGCCCAAAGACTCTGCACTTTCGCAGGGTGACCGTCTCCTCACTAGCCCTGCCTCCTCCCACAAAGCCACAGCCTGGATAGGCTTGGTGCTGCAGGCTTCAGCAGGAGGGAGGCAAAACCCTTCACCAACAGCCTGGGAAGGGAGCAAAATTCTGGCTTCCAAACACATAACCGAGCTGAGACTTCCTAGCTCCACCCACAATGCAGGAGAAAAGGTACTGGTGCCCCAGGGGGAGCCGGAGAGATGGCTGAGTGCAGGGACACTCAAGGTGGGCAGGGGGCACCAGGGAACACAAAAGGGGAAACAGAGCAAGAGATGGGGGACTTGTCGAATTCAAGAACTTTAGAAGGATCCAGGAAGAGAGGGAGAGATGGGGGAGACGATCGATTTGAGGGCATGGAGGTGGGCAAACTGATTAATTTAATTGTGGTTAAATCTATAGCAATAAAGCCACATATATCCATCAAATATGCAAATTAGGATTTAGTTGCATAAACTCTCCAGATTCCCAGCCCTACATCCTTAACAGGCACGCTGTGACCCACCTGGATGATTTTTGGCAGGTGAAATGTGTGGATTTTGAGGTTTTTTGCCCTCTAATGGCTGGCCAACTGAGGCTAATGCACCGTAATACTACAGAGACCTACACAAAATTCTTCTGTAACTGTGGGGAGCATCCTCTCCCATGAAGCAAGTGTGAGTTCTGTTCCTTGAGTGGCATGGCTATGGTTTAGCTGATGACCAGGGTGTACGTGTGTGACCCTGTATTGTTAGTGTAACAGACTAAAACTACTGAACTACTGAATGGGGAAAATATACCAAGTCAGGGTGACGAAAAGCAAGAGTGGTGAATTAATAAGTACAGTTGCTGAGAGCCTAAATCAATTCTTTGCTTCACTGTTGACTAGCAAAATGGAGTTGTATTCCAGAGATTAGTGCTGTTTTTTAGGGGCTAATCATATCAAAGCACACAATTAGCAAATTAGAAAAATAAAAGGTGCCAGTCCTAATGCTGTTTGAGCTTGCAAATAAAATCCAATGTACAGAGCAGGCTCAGGAAGAATTCAATACTGTGCTATTACTAGGCTATTGAGAAATATTTCTTTCTTACTAGAGAAATATCTCCAAAATAAATGAAAGTTCACACAGGTTTTGTTGCTGCTGTTATACCAAGTCATGTCCTAATCACTGGGTACATGTACAGTGCCTAGCATAATGGGGTGTGTGGGAGGGGGCTCAGGGCTGGGGCAGAGGGTTGGGGTAGGGGGATGGGGTGGGCTCCGGGGTGGGGCCAGGGATGAGGGGTTTGGGGTGTAGGCTGCCCTGGGGCTGTGGTGGGGAGAGAGGACCCCCCCCCAGCCCTCTCTCACTGCAACAGCTCGGGGCCGGGGGAGAGGTGCCTCTCCCTGGCTGCGGCAGCTCTGGCTGGGCTGGGCTGAGGGAGGGGCTCCTCTCCCCTGGCCGCGGCAAGTCCAGGGCAGGTTGCGCTGGGGCCGGCAGGGAGGGGTCCCTCTCCCCCCTGCGGCAGGTCTGTGCTGGGGGAGAAGCATCTCTCCCCACTGCAGCCCTAAGCCCCTGCGCGGGGCTTAATAGGCAGCTGCGTGGCTGCCCAGCTTAGAGGGAACTTAGGGCCTGATCCTTGACTGGGTTGTGTATGCCTACGTAATACAAGTAAATATTTGCTCTAAAGCCACCAAGCGTGTTTTCTTTCCTGAGAGGAATTACAGTATCTCCCCATCCCCCTTTTACCAGACATGAAATGACAATTGGAGCATTAGGCAAAATCCAGACCTGGTGTAAATTGGTGTAAGGCCCATGGCAATTTCTGGGCCAAATTCTCTTGTGAGGTATACAGTGGAGTAAGCTACACAGTTGGAGTATGTTAGAAAATGGGTGCAATTGGTAAAGCAGTGTAACTTGTGCCAATTTGGTATGCAGTGGGTATGCAAAATAAGAGTAATTCACTCGAATAATGGCAAAAAGGGAAGGAGATAGCAGGTAAACTACTAACAGGAAAAGCAACTAACATTGGGCTGCAAAATAACTTATTCTTGCTAATGCATATGAGCTGCTCAAAGTGTGAGCCCTAGGCGTGACTGCCTTGTCTACAACAGGATTTAAGCACATTAACACATTAAAGAATAGATCCTTTTTCCTAGCATAGACATGGCCTAATATGATGCTACATCCTTCTATACCCATAGCTTGTAAATTGCACTCAGCATCAGCTGAGTTTATGTCAGTGCAAGTTTATGTCATGGCAGCACCTGGCTTTGTGAGAACAACAGTGTAGATGGGGTACTGGCATTTTTATGACTGGGTTGTCAGCCTGCTCAATACAGGGCTAGACACCATGGTGGTAAAAACGGCTAAACTAGTGCTCTACTGTTACAACCACCATGGAGCTACACTGGTGTTTAAGAGCAGCTGTGTGGAAAACATAAAAAAAGGCTAGTGCAGACAAAGTTTGTGTCTGAAATGGCCAGAGAATCTTTTATCCTTCAAGCCTATCCATTCTTCTAGGCCTCTGAAGAGGGTATTGTTGGGATAGAGAGGCATAAGAGAGTTAAGTGGCTTGAGGTTTGAATGGATGATGGGAAGAGGAAGAGTTCATGAGTGCAGTAAGATCTGTAGATTGTTTCCAATTGTACGTACATGCCTAAGTCACATAAACACCCCAACCCCATACATAGGGGTACAGGAGTAACAAACAGTGATTCACGCTGATTGCGCAGTCCCAGATAGAGGACAAACCTGGACTAGCAGGAGCCCCAAGAAGGGACCCAAAGGCTGACTTACCTGGAAGTAGGGTGCTCATTATAGGCCTGATCCTGCTGGAATAAACTGAATCCCAGATCATTAAAGAGCTTAAATTGTTATAAAAAATGCCTAAATCTTAAGTTTTTATGAGAGCATAATGATTTCCCCCCTCCATATTACAGCTCTGCCGTGGAAAAGGAGGAATTCTATCATCCAGAGAATTTAGAAAATAAGCTGATAGTTCTCAATAGCAGTGGCACAACTTAATGGCAAGAACTTGAAAAAGGGCAGTAATATGGAAAATAGACAATGTTGATATTCTAATAATTTAAAAATGGTACGTGGTGGCAGCTCTATTGTTCTGCTTCTAAAAAAGGACAACACAAATGAAGACACTGAATGCATTTTAAAATAAATTTTATTAAAATGATAAATATAAAGAAATATCTTAATGTTCAGAAATTAATAGCAAATATTCTTAGCAAAAATACAAAATGTATATTCTTATGTGTCAAATCATATCAACTTCTGAAGAACCTTACAAATATTGGCATTGTAATGTAGTTTATAAAGTTGCTCAAATAGACTATTAGAGAGACAAGGTGGGTGGATAATATCTTTTACTGAACCAACTTCTGTTGGTGAGAGAGTCAAGCTTTCGAACTTACACAGAGCTCTTTGTCAGGTCTGACTTCACTGGATTTATACCAAAGATGATTTTGGCCCACAGTGGATGATGATGTCACAGTTTGTGATTTGCAGCATCAAAAGCGAAAAACCTATTTATATTTTCAAACAGATTCTAATTTTCCCTTTAAAAGGCTAGTGAAATATTCTCTGAGTGACCTAGTTTCTAAAGGAGTTACAAATACTGTTGTTTTCCCCCTCCTGAATGTTTCATTCTTATGCTTCAAAAGTTCAGAGAGGCCTAGTAATCCCATCTTTAGCAGGTGTAGATAAAGTCTCTGTAAACTGCACAGAATGTTAAGCATCTTTTTATTTAAGATATTCTTTATTAAGGCACCATACTTTTCACTAGCTGTAATTCTGAACTGTGCTTAAAGTAAGACTCTCTCTCTCTATATATATATATACATAGATGATATAATGGATCAAAGGCACTCCTGGCATAATGTTATCCTGAAGGAGGAATAATTGCCAGATGTGGATTAAGACTACTATATTCAGGAGAATAATGCTAGGTGACAGCAAAAGGAAGAGATAGTACGTGCCCTTGGGTATACAGGGATGAGGTCCAGTGGATTGAATAGGTCACTGGGGACCAGGAGCTCCTGCATGTTAATCCCAGCTCTGCCACAGATCACTGTGTGACCATAGGAAAGGCACTTAACCGCTCTGTGTCACAGTTTCCCCATCTATAAAATGGGTGGTAAGTGTTGTGAGGTTATTTACTTAAGGCCAAATCACGGTCCCTTCTCAGGCTGGTCTCTCCTCCAGTCCCTCCTGATTTTGTCCTTTTTCATTAGGTAAATATTTCCCCCCCCACCACTGTACTGTAAAAGAGTCTTTAAGGTTAACATGGATTTTTTTTGCATGATGCTCATAGATGCGTGTGGCACTGGGGTGGCTCGGGCTAGCTGCCCAACCTCCTGGGTAGGTACTCACATGGCTAGCCTGAGCTACTGTGGCCACACTGCTCTTTTCAGTCTGCTAGCTCAAGCAGGGCTAGCATGTGTCTGTCTACCCGCGCTGAAAATCACATTTCCTGGCTACTGTGTTGACACAGGCTATTTTGTGATGGTTTGAATTGAGGATATCACAGTAGGTCCAACCCTGCATTCCTTGCACACTGAAAACTACCACTGAAGTTAATGGAGTTTTGGATGTGAAAGAAATACATCAGTGAGCTCTCTGTGGATATTGATTTAATGTGTGACAAGAATTTAAACTCTCACTCCTGTTACAGGTAAGAAGCCTCCGAGAGCATACAGGTTCAAAACAGAATGGGCAAAATGAACTACTTAATGTATATCAACTGGGTAAAGACACATCACCTGATTCTCCTCTCACTCATGCTGCTGTAAAAAGGCAGGGAATCGCCACTGACCGTATGCAGGTATCCATGAGAGGAGAAGCAGGCTTGCAGTGCTTCCTTTCATTGTGATTCAAGTCCATTCTTACCACGTTGATTGAAATATCTTGTTATCTGTATAATCCCCGCTGTGCATTTCTTAGCTTGTATGGCACATAGCAGGCTTATCATGGCAACAGCAATGGCTGAACATCCTAATGTTTAGTTGTCGTCATCTTTTTTCTTCTGTCTCTTTCTGATTTTGGCTTTTCCTCTTAGCTTAATTATATAGCCAGTGATTGAATTATCCAGTGACAGCCGCTTCAAGTGATCACAACTCATTCAATGGCAGCTAGGGTGACCAGACAGCAAACGTGAAAAATTGGGATGGGGGTGGGAGGTAATAGGAGCCTATATAAGAAAAAGACCCAACAATCGGGACTGTCCCTATAAAATTGGGACATCTGGTCACCCTAATGGCAGCTGTGTTGTTTTTAATACAAATGATTTGGTTTCTGAGGTTTTGTGCAAATTGAACAGCAGATGAAATAACCAATGGCTGAATGAAGTGGAAGGTGCTGTGCTGCATTTCAGAATGAATCTGCCCCTTCTTACGAGGCAACAGTCTAGAGAAAACCAGATAACTTTTTTTTCTGTCCAGTTAAAACTATTAAAGACATCATTTCGCTTTTTCCAGGTGATACTGGATCTCAAGGTTTTGTATTTTCCAGTCCTTGCCTCTATAGTCAATGATATTCCAGACATAGGCGAGAGTTACAAGACACTATTTGCTAAAGGGAGTTAATCCCCAACTTTTGATTAGCCATTAGTAACATTTTGATTAGCCATTAGTAACCAGTACTGAGCTGGTTAAGTACTGTCTGTGTGCAAAAATCCTTAGTCAAATTTAGGTCGGAAAGTGCCGTCCGCTCCTTTCCAGATTCTGTCAGCTATTTTCCCCATATTTTTTTTCATAACTTTGAGATGATTCTCATGCAGGAGTGTCTGTGTTAAGTATTTCTCTCGTTTGATCTTGCTCTTTGTCTTTTGTGATACATCCGGAATTACGTATGAAACAATAAACTTCACACAGTATATGACATGCTAGGGAAGATGAAAATCAAGAATGTCAGTCATGCAGAATAGGCTATTATTATTACTAACTAGGAGTTGAAAGCCTATGCTGTCGCACAGGTGTAATTCACGAAGTCATGTATGGTAAAAAAAAGCGAAAAATGACTGAGAACTTAAAAACTGGATGGTAACTGACCACAAATCTCATTGATGACTGAACCTGGTGATATTTTGAACAAAAAGAGCTCTCAACCATGTTTGTAGCTGTGTCCATTGCTGCACACTGACTCAACAGATACTCTAGGCTTCAGAGTGATGTTTGGGGTGATTGTGTGTGCTGGTTGTGTTGTTGTGTGGGTGCTTGTGTTGATTTGTGTATGAGGTTTTTTTTGGGAGAGTTGTGTGGATCTGTGCGGGAAGCAAGTGAGGGGCATGTGAGAGGGGCTGTGTATATTTGGGGTTATTGTGTATGCTGGCTGTGTTGCTGTCTGGGTAGTTGATTTGTGTCTAGGGGGAGTGTGCTGGGAGAGTGGTGTTGATTTGTGCAGGTGGTGAATAAGCGTGTGTGCTGTGATGTGACAATTTGGCCAAGTAATCTACCATCTGTGCAGTCTCCCTCATACAACCAATGAAATTGTTGCACGCAAATAGGGGCAGAGTAAGGGTGGTGGATGGTTGAGTTATCTCTGCTATCACAATGGTCGAGGCCTCTTGGCATGGCATAGATACATGCCTTACTGTATTGTACACTGCACAGGTATAATCTGTAAAGTCAAAATGGCTGAGAACTTAAAAACTGAATGGTAACAGACCACAAAACCAGTGATGATTCAACCTGATAATATTCTGAACATAAAGAGCCCCCAAAGCATGCTTATAGCTGCTTTCGTCGCTTCATGCTGATTGTACAGACATAATAGGTTTCAGAATGACACACAAAGTGACTTTCTTGCAATCTTATTATATAGATGAAATGTTACATTAACGTACATTTGTGTTTTATACCACAGTAGCTAAATGTCCCAATGAGTACAGAAGTCTGGAACAGAGCAATGTCCTGGGAAAAATTAGTTGTCTGAAAACAAGACAGAGCCAGGAACTCCTAATTTGTAATCCTGGCTCTGACACTGACTTCTCCTGTAGCCTTGGGAAACTTGTTACCTGATGACTTCCTTTCTGGGACTGACCTCTCCCCCCTTTTCCTACCCATCTGACACATCTGGCTTGAGTCTCTCTCTTCTTGTAACTATTTGAGCTGGTGCAGACTTGTCCAGATGACTCCAGGACTTGGGCACATCTCCTCTGACCTCCTACTTGGACACTGACCCAACAGCCATTGAAGTCAGTAGGAGTCTTTCTATTGACTTCAGTGTGCCTTGGAACAGGCCCTTGATGAATTTTATACAGAAACATTTACTAGTGTGCTCCTCCCACACTCTCGAATTGCTTCATACCGCCCCAGATGCCTCCACAAAAGCCTCCACCTTTTCCCAGATGACTTCCACCATGCAGTACTTCCAAAGCTGTATGGAAATACAAATTTCTTACTAGTAGATTAAACAGAATTTTTGTAACAGCAGTGCTGTATTCCACTCTCTATATGGCCACCCAATAGACTTAGATGGGGTATACTAGGAGGCAGGTGAGTCCCAGAAAGGAAATCATCATGTAATACGTTTTCCATTCTGGATCCTGCCCTCTCCCTGAGACATTTGGGATGTGATGGGCATTAAGGAAAATTAAAAGGATGGGAGAGAGCAGCAGAAAATGTTAACTCTTCCCTAAACTTAATATTAGACTATTTTGAAGCAACTGTTTGGAATATCTTCCTTTTGAAGGATGCTTCTGCAGAGGAATAAAGGCCAAACCTGTATTGTTTTACTGAAGTGTTGATGGATGACTAGGTGGCAGCTTTACAGATCTTCTGTGATAGACAATGCCCTTTTTGCCCAGGATAGTACCATGGGGTGTGTTGAATGGACTGTGATCCCTTATTATTTTCATTGTGGCAGTACTTAGGAGTATCAACATGCAAGGCAAGGTACATGCATAACAAAAGAACAGTCCCTTGCCTGGAAGTGTTTACAATATAAGGATATGATGAGACAATGAGTGGATACAACAGACTGGGAGCTGGTGTGCACAGAACAATGGAGGGGACAATTATGATTAGGGTAAGTAAGCAGTGTTCACTACACACCAGCCCCTAGCAGTGGGCAAGTGTTTTGGCAGAGACACTGGTGAAAGGGCAGAAGGAGTGTGGCCAAATCCCAGAGCTGGAAGGACCAGTCTGCATTGCCTCCAATATTTGTACGAAGGGAGGCACAGCCCAACTCTCTTGCACTGCGGGAGAGGTCAGAGTCCAGAAGTCATTCATAGAATCATAGAATATCAGGGTTGGAAGGGACCTCAGGAGGTCATCTAGTCCAACCCCCTGCTCAAAGCAGGACCTAATCCCAACTAAATCATCACAGCCAGGGCTTTGTCAAGCCTGACCTTAAAAACCTCTAAGGAAGGAGATTCCACCACCTCCCTAGGTAACCCATTCCAGTGCTTCACCACCCTCCTAGTGAAAAAGTTTTTCCTAATATCCAATCTAAACCTCCCCCACTGCAACTTGAGACCATTACTCCTTGTTCTGTCATCTGGTACCACTGTGAACAGTCTAGATCCATCCTCTTTGGAACCCCCTTTCAGGTAGTTGAAAGCAGCTATCAAATCCCCCCTCATTCTTCTCTTCTGCAGACTAAACAATCCCAGTTCCCTCAGCCTCTCCTCATAACTCATGTGCTCCAGCCCCCTAATCATTTTTGTTGCCCTCCGCTGGACTCTTTCCAATTTTTCCACATCCTTCTTGTAGTGTGGGGCCCAAAACTGGACACAGTACTCCAGGTGAGGCCTCACCAATGTCAAATAGAGGGGAATGATCACGTCCCTCGATCTGCTGGCAATGCCCCTACTTATACAGCCCAAAATGCCGTTAGCCTTCTTGGCAACAAGGGCACACTGTTGACTCATATCCAGCTTCTCGTCCACCGTAACCCCTAGGTCCTTTTCTGCAGAACCTCTCTGACTCAGAAACCCCATTTTAAAAATTGAGATAATACTTCCTTATCTGCTATATCAGACATGATATGGATTAATGTCTGTCTGTAAACTGCTTGGTAGATTAAACATATTCTATAAAGTACTATTACTACTAATGTCTGCTCTGCTAATGCTTTTAGCTCCTTACCCATCAGATTTGCAGCTCATGATTTTATTGCAAGTCTCATAATATTAAAATCTTTCTTAATCACTGGACTCCAGTAGCTGAGGATTTATGTTAGAATCTTTGCTTTTCCTCTTCTTTTAAAAAGGAGTAAGTTTCTAGCTCCCATGATTACGAAGAAAAGCTTGAAAATGCAAAACCTAAATGGTCAAAACCCAGACGGAAAATAAAAAGAACCTAACAAAGTTAGCTTCACATTTGAGAACCATGCAGCTTCTCNTTTTTTTTTTTTTTTTTTTTTTTTTTTTTTGCTGCCTGGGGCAGCAAAAACCCTGGAGCCGGCGCTGCCAGTAGCTGAGGATTTATGTTAGAATCTTTGCTTTTCCTCTTCTTTTAAAAAAGAGTAAGTTTCTAGCTCCCATGATTACGAAGAAAAGCTTGAAAATGCAAAACCTAAATGGTCAAAACCCAGACGGAAAATAAAAAGAACCTAACAAAGTTAGCTTCACATTTGAGAACCATGCAGCTTCTCTGTTGCTCCTTTCCCAGCTAGAATTACAGATGCCCATATCTACAGTATAATGCTACAGAGCAGCTCTTTTGCCCCCAGTACAGGTTTAGCTCTGGATTTGGGCATTTTGCTACATTCCATGTAATGGTGGAAAATGTGGCTATATTGATTTTTACCCAACAGGGATCATTAAAAGAGTAATATTTAACACTGATTATTTTTACACAGGTAATTCTCTCTGTGTGTGGATGTGCGTGTGCGTACACACACACACACACATGCACACATATACACATACATGATGATCTAACAGCTATCTCCGTACATTTATTAGAGCAACGTTTTTTTCCAGTTCTGATATACAAAATTTCTGACAGTATTTTAAATTCCCAAACTAAGAAGCTGCTAAATACATAGGGTCAGATCCTCCACTAGTGTAAATTGGCTAAGCTTCATTGATTTTAAATTAAGATATGCTGAGCTAAGGATCTGGCCCATAATATTCAACATTGTTCACAAAACAAAATGAATAACTTTGAGTGAAGAACATAATTAATTGCAAATTGAAGGTTCTTTTTTATTGAGGGGAAGCCTAAAATTATATTTAAAAAAATCAAGACCTAATGTACTGACCTCCATGACAATGATGAAAGACAACTTGGCTGCAATCACATGCCAGTAATATATGTTGTGTTCATACTGATGTTGGTGCCCAGGAGGGTATCGGAAATCACGATATCTAAAGACAGTTTAGAAAAGCCAAGAAATAATTTCAGCAACCTCTGCAGTAATGCACTATGGCCAGGGGATGGAGCAAAATATGTCACATTTAACACAGCCTGGAGTCATAAGCTGTATAGAACTAAAATGAATGGTAAATTTTACATTTACAGAGTAAGCTGAACTTAATGAAATACATTTTTTCTCCACTATACCAAAAATATGTTTAAATCACCTTTATATTATTTTGAATAATGTATTATTAATTATTGGGGTAAATACAATGAATCAAAGATTTAGAAAACATGTTGTTTTATTTTATCTTCTGACTGTTCTTGAGGTTAGCGAAGTCTTAATATTACTGAAGAGATTTTTATAAACAAAATTAGGATATTTTCTTATGTTTTCCTTTCCAACGACGAGAATAATTATTTGACACTTGCCTGCATGTTGTTTGGTTGCCAAGCCCAGGAAGTGGAACTGGTTTGCTTTCATTTTTGAAGTCCAATATATCGAAGACAGAAAGCGTATTGTTGATATACCCCTTCATGGTGTAACTGCTGTGATCCCCATAGGGAGGGACTGAAAAGGACCAGTAATAAACCAAACGAGGAATCATGTCAGATGTAAAAGCAATTATCATTGCCTGTATTTTAGAAGAGGAAGACAAAAAGGGAGCCGTATTTAACTGGCAGCCTTAATATATACATAGCTTTTCCGTGCACTTTAGATTTCAACAAATATGCATTACTGCACTAAAAATCAGAAAGTTTGCACTTTTCCATTCAGTGGTTCTCTCTGCAAATAGATGTGCAGTCATTCAGTGGCATAAAACAATCTCTCTGGAATGCACATTCTGTATAGTTTCTAAATTACATCTTTTGTGCGGGATACCTTCAAAAAGTTATGCAATTAATGTTTTTTTCTTACGGCCACTCTCACCAAATTGAACATATACTATTGTATATTCCACTTCAGTCCACATGTTTCCTATCGAGACCTGCTCACCACATATTTTAAACAACTACTGCCTGATAAATTTCAAGTAAAATGACACACACTAAGAAGCCTACCATTACAAATAAATTAAATTTCACAAGGAACATTTTAAAGATAATTCAAACTTAAAAAGCTACAGATCATTCACCTATAACCTCCAAAATATTCCTTAGGGGTCATACCCAGCCCAAATTCACTTCTGCAGCTGCTGGCTCAGAGATTCCAGTTGTCAGCAGATGTGGAAACTGCTCCTGATGCCAAGACAGTATTTCCCCTCTTGCTAGCAGCTGCCAAATACCAGTTCACATATTACATGGCATTCCAAAGAGTATCTATACCCCACTCAGAGTGAGTGCCATAAACTGTATGTGGGAATCAGGCCTGTGTTTTTTTGCGGGGTGGTTAAAACAGTGACTCACGAAGACCTCCTGTTCTGGAAGAGTCAGAGATTCCACGGCCAGAAGGGACCACTGTGATCATCTAGTCTGACCTCCTGTACAACACAGGCCACCGAACGTCTTCAAAATAAATCCTAGAGCAGATCTTTTAGAAAAACACCCAATCTTGATTTAAAAACTGTCAGTGATGGAGAATCCACCACGACTCTTGGTGAATTGTTCAATGGTTAATTACCCTCACTGTCAAAAACTTACGCCTTATTTCCAGTCTGAATTTGTCTAGGTTTAACTTCCAGCTGTTGGATCATGTTATACCTTTATCTGCCAGACTGAAGAGCCCATTATTAAATATGTGTTCCCAATGTGGAGACTTATAGATTGTGATCAAGTCACCCTTGACCTTTTCTTTTTTAAATAGATTGAGCTCCTTGAGTCTAATCATTTTAATGGCTCCTCTCTGAACCCTCTCCAATTTATCAACATCCTTCTTGTGTTGTGGACACCAGAACTGTCGCATCAGTGCCTAACACAGAGATAAAATAATCTCTCTTCTCCTACTGGAGATTCCCCTGTTTATGCATCCCCAGATTGCATGAGCTCTTTTGGCCACAGCATCACATTGGGAGCTCACATTCAGCTGATTATCCATCACGACCCCCAAACCATTAGATAGGTTCATCCTGGCTAGTAAAATGTTCTCCTTGTCTGCCTGATATTCAAAGAGCTGCACTATGAAGAAGGATCTTCATTGTTAAACTCTGCAATTGAGGGACTAGGCCCAGGCCCAGTTTAACAACTGGGCACAACAGGCTTATGCGCAGCACTCCCAGTTCTGACTGACATCTTGTGCTCCAGAATCTAAAAGCCAAAAAAGTCTCTTGTCCTTATGGCAGCGAATAAAACCTTGTCAATGTGAACAGAGTAGCTGATGCATTGATGGGGAAAGAGGGGAGACCAAAACCCA
Organism: Platysternon megacephalum; assembly: GCA_003942145.1. NCBI lineage: Eukaryota > Metazoa > Chordata > Testudines > Platysternidae > Platysternon > Platysternon megacephalum. The sequence continues at coordinate 8,074,984 of QXTE01000074.1, forward strand.
GAGTGGGAAATAAATAGAGAGGAAGAGAGAGTGAATGAATGAAAGCCATAGAAAAAGGGGTGGGATTGAGTGAGAGGGCAAAATTAGATATAGGGACAGAGGCAAGATTTAACAAAGTCGATAAAGGGAGTGAGGAAAAATGGACAGAAAAGAGAAAAAGGAACAGTGATTACAGAAAGTGGAAAATGGAAGGCGAGAGAAGGCAATAAAGCAATGGAAAGAATAAGGGAAAACTGTATTCTATTTACATTCATGATAGCCTTTGTATTTAGGGGTGACTTTCAGGGTGAACTTATATTTAATATACAAATATTCTTTGCCTAGGAGCAACCTTTGTATATAAGAGAAGTCTTGATTTGAGGACATTTGCGAGGGATACAAAGCTCTGTGTATGTGTGTGTGTTTGTGTGTGTGTGTGTGGGTAGACGGAAGACTGTGGAGATCTCTCTCATATGTTGGGTAACATGTCACTCACCAAGTAGACCCACTGTAAAGCACTTGATAAGCAAGGTGGCAGGATCGAGAGTTAGACCCTGGTTCCAACTGGACAAAACTCCCATTGACTTCTATGGTACCAGGATTTGGCTCTAAAAACCTGATTTCAACGTTTAGTGTGTTTTGATACTTTGAAGTTTAGCTGAGAAAACTCTCATCCATTTTGCTGACAAAAGGGAAAATGGAGTTAGCCTATGGGTAAGGGATCTTGGTTTTAAGTTTTTGAGGATAAATAATTACTTATGAAGGATTTTTGTAACATATTCTAGCATAAATTAAATGTAGGGTATGTCCTTTTAAAAACCATTTTCAAGAAACTCTATGAAATGCTACACTGTTTAAATTTACACTAAGATTAGTTGTTTTTAGCATACAAATTATCTCCAAAGGGTAATGTTAGAACAAAAATGCATGATATTAACAAGTTTTCTAATTGCGGGAGGGGTTCCCCTCCTGCAGAATGATCTCCAGATGTGTTGCAAACTGCTACAAGGACAGAAACATGAAAGCTAATTCTACTGTGTCGTTTAAAAGGAAACACCCCACCCACCAAACTGTGGGCTGCTTTTTAGAGTATCACGCTGGAAAAGTACAAACCAATAGTGTTCTCCATTTCCCAAGCTACACTGAACACAATTTTCCATTTATACCATAACAAATTAAAATCAGTCTTCAAATCAACAACAGATGCTCTGGCATGGTACAACAGCAGCTCTGCTGCTTGAACTGCAAGTCCCAAGACTGATAGTTTTACACAAAAGTTTCTTGTAGCCTTGCAGGTGCTGCAAAGGTAATATATGCAGTGGAAGAATATATGGTGCCTTAGGCTATAATAGCTAATCAGCAATAGCAAAATCAACAGTTGAGTGGAGAAGAGGAGATACAGATTCTGTATATTCAGGTTAATCAATCAGGTGGGAGGTACAGATGGTGACGGAAAGTTCACATGTGTATATGTAGAAGCCCGTACCTCAAACAACAAAAGAAAACAAAAAACAAAACAACACCAACAAAAAGCTCCTTCTAATATTTGGGATACAGCACCATATCCTGGTGCTTAGAAAACTTCCATCCAAAATGAATCTTGAGTCCCTTGTACTATTGGAGACCCAGTGCAGCCCCAGCTAGAAAACCTGAAGGATCTTCTTCTGGAGGCTGGCCAGGGATCCCAGGTGCAGGACCAGGGAGTTGAAGTGGTGCTAGAGCATGGACAGGACCATCTGGTTGAGCACCTTCACCCTCCCTTGAAGAGAAAGGCACCAGAGTAGCCTCTGCAACTGGTCAGCCACCCTGGCCTCGAGATCGACCGAATTCTCCAGCAGGGAGGGATCGGTGGCAGAAAGATAGATGCTCAAATAGAGCAGCGGACCTGTGCCCCACTGGATGGCCCATAGAGCAGATGGGAGGAAGGTCACTTGCCACCTGTCCCTGACCACTAGGCCAGAGCTCTTGACCCAAGAGTAGGCTGCCCAATAGATGGCTTGGCAAGCCTCCACTTGCACTAGGTCTCCCACATCCTGGAGGAGCAGGTTGTTGGCATACGCTGACTGCACCACCCACAAGTCCAGTTCTCAAAGCACCAACCCCATCATCCTTGTACGGAGAAGATAGAGGAAGGGCTCAATAGTATAGTATATAGCTCATAGTATAGAGCTGGCCGGCAGCCCTGATGCACCCCTTGACTGAAAACAATGGGTTCAGTCAAGTCCCGTTCGAGCTTGACCAGGCACTCCGCAGAGATGTACGGCACCTGGAGAAAGCCCATGAAGCGGGGCCTGAAGCCAAATGCCCACAGAGCGCCCATGAAATACCCATGATCCATCCTGTCAAACGCCTTCTCCGGGTCCAGGGACAGGAGGGTGAGTGACAGACCATCCTGGCCCATGAGATGGAGTAGGTCTTGGACCAGATAGAGGTTGTCGAAGATGGTCTGGCCTGGGATGGTGTAGATCTGGTCAGGGTGGTGCATGTCTATCAGCATGGACCCCAGCTGCAGCGAGATGGCTTTTGCTATGACCCTGGAGTCCATGCTGAGGAGCAAGACTGGGCGCCAGTGCCTAAGGTTGCAGAGATTCCCCTTCTTAGGCAGCAGAGCGAACATGGCCCACTTGCTCGACAGCAGGAGCACCCTGCTCCCTAAAGACTCGGCCCAAATGGAGGTGAGGTCTGAGCTGAGGACATCCCAGAACACGCAGTAGAACTGCACGGTCAGCCTGTCGATGCCCGGAGATTTGTTGGTTGGCATCAGACAGAAGGCTTCCGAGAACTCAGACAGAGTGAGAGACTGCTCTAGTCAGTCCTGGTCGCCTGTGGACCCAGGGAGTCCGTCCCACAGGGTCCTGCAGGCTTCAGCATCGGTTGGCTCTTGAGTCCATTGTGTTTCTTAAAACAACTGGGACTGGGAAAATTGCAGGCGAGCCACTCACTGTGATTCTGTAGCCCTTATGTACTAATAATCTCACTGAAGTGAAAGGGAAATGTGTTGGTACTCAAGGACTATGGGATTGATTCCTAATTAGAGGGAGTAAAGCTGCATTTTAAATTTACCTGTCTAGTGGTGGTTACAAGTATTATACATTTAAGAGCTGTTGCTTGCCTTTTGAGAGAGTGTTTACAGCTAGTCTGAGGTAGCAGGATTTGTCTTATGGGAAAATGGCAGACAAGTAAGTAATCAGTTGTGGGGGAGAATGCATATTCAATAATCTAGAACTCCTTGCACTGGAGAATGTGAGATAGCCCCCTCTTCTGAGTTGTGGAGGGAAAAGAGAGAGAGACAGACCAAAATTAGTTCTTTGGGTCAGTCTTCTATAGAACCTAAAAATAGAACACTCTAACAACTTCCTGGGCACTAAAAGGAATCCAAACATATTAAGGTATCTAAATGCATAGTTAAATCACCAAAACAATCTTAACAATCTACAGGCTGCCTCTGACCTGTAGAGACAGCATTCAATAACCATAAGGATTATGATGAAGACATTTTAGTGTTTGTGCTCCCAGAGTAGTTTAAACTAATTTTAAAAAATGCATTAGACTTTTTTTTCTTTCATGATGTCTTTACAGGGCAGAGTTAAGGTTGTTTGGAAGTCCTAACTGTGTGATAACATGTTTGGATTTCTTTTGGTGCATAACTGCATCAGGGTTATATGTGTTTTATTACTAGGTTTGTAGCAGAGTGACCCAAAGGAAGTTACTAATATGTACTCAGAACCTTAACTGTAGCTTAATAGAGCTATTTTTGTCTGGGAATTTTCCTGGTTTTTTTAATTGAAGTTAATATTAAAAACTTTGTACATGAACACTAAACAAGAAAGCCAAAAAAAACCACCCTGGTGCCATGAAATATTTCTAATGATATGAAGATATATACTATCAACTTTGAATCATTTGTATGTTAACTTTTAGCACCAGATTCACCAATAAATTCTAGCTGTTTTACACCACTCTGGAGCAGCACAAATCAGCCAGACATTACTGGACATTTAAGCTGGATTTACAGTTGCTTTGTATCACCAGAGTAGCACAAAGCAACTTGAATGTTTCTCTCTATCTCTTGTCTTCCACATTCGCTTGTGAACCCCCCTTGCTCTAAATTGTCTTGTTGCCTGCACTCCCCTCTACAATCCTTTATGCATCTGCATACACACGCACAGGAGTAATAGTAATTTTTTGTTATTTGTCATAACTGAAAAATGAATCTGTCAGCAGAGGCTTACACAAAACCTTCTCCTTCAGAGAAATTCGCCACGAATTGCCCTCTTTCCAAATGGCTGCCACGTCTGATTGTTCACTCAATAGTAGAGAAGACAAGCTGCCCTCTGGGCAGATGCTAGCACCATATGAAGTCAGAAGTGGCTATCTTTGCTAAGGACAGCCTGAGGCCTCAGTCCTATTGAGAACAATGGAAGATGGTAGCCATTTTGAGAAGGACATTAACTGAGAACACTCTGTGGCTCAGTCCTGCTGAGGGGGGAAAAGGCAGCCATTTTGAAAGAGGGCAGTTGGTGGAAATTTCTGAAGGATAAGATTATATGTTAGCTTCTGCTGGAGAACAAACTCTTGTGTACTTCATAATGGCAAAAAAGAACATTACCTTTTTTCCAACATAGCCTATGCGTAAGATTTCAGTATGATTTAACTATATGGGAAGTTTGAAGAGCCTGCACTTGATTAATAAGACCATAAAAAGATCTGAAACCAAATACTACATTTCATAAAGGACTCATTTTTAAAATTAACTTTAACTCAGACTGATTAATGGATTTACTTGCAATTCTCAGAAAATTCATTTTACACTCAAAGGATAAGTGCTGTAATTTTGAGGCTACATTGTATTTTTCATACCTAACAAAGCTGTTTGAATCTCTGCTTTAAGTGCAAAACTGCTTAGATGGGTAGGCACGACCATAATAAATACAATAATATTTAATAAAGTTTAATTACAACCTAATTTCTTCAAAATCCATGAAGTTACCTGAAAATTCTCAGAGAATTCATTCTGTATTCAGTGAGTATTGTAAGTTTAGGGAGGATACACTGTATTCTTCATACATAATGGAAGGTTGGACACAGAATTTTCTCAAGGATGTCACATCGTGAAAAGTGAAACTTCCTTTATTTAGGCCTAGGGTTTTTGAAAGCATGTAAATGACTTTGGAGCCAAAGTTTCATTTTCAAAAGAGACTTAGGATGCTAGATATTTAGGCTCCTAAATGCCTATGTCACTTTTAAAAATGGGACTTAAGATCTAAGTTCCCTATAAGCTGCGTGGCCATAGGCTATCAAGGGCTGCACAGGTGGGGTGAGGCGCCTCTCCCCCTGCAGCAGTCCTGGGGCAGCCTGCACCCCAATCCCCTCATCCCCAGCCCCACCCCAGAGCCTCCTGCATCCCCAGCCGGAGTCCTCACTTCCTGCACCCCAACCCTCTGCCCCAGCCCTGAGCCCCCTCCCACACTCTGAACCCCTTGACCCCACCGCCGCCACACATCACCTCCATATTGGTGCGCATAACAAAATTCATTCTGCACATGGATGTAAAAAATTAGAGGGAACATTGCTTAAGATCCTAAATTACTTAGGTGTTTTTGAAAATGTTACCTCTAGTCAGTCTGGCACGATACATATTCATATTTCACATCCTCACTTGACTAGAATATTTAGAGTATACCATTTTTATAATTCTCAGGTCATACTTACATTGGTCACCACTGCCAGAATTGCTATTCCTTGCATGATTGGCTGCCATGCTCCTATATCTTGTGCTTTCTGTGGCACCATGCGTCTGAACTGGGTTGTAATCTTCCAGGCGTCAACTCGTATTTCCAACAAATTATTAACAAGAGCCAGAAGAGGAGCCAGCGGGAATGATGCCACAAATAAAGTGACAAATCCAAACTGTATAACTGCCAATGAGAATGTGACATACATTGGTGATGCCTTAACTCCGATGTGTATATATTTACCCACACCATGACAGAGACAGGAATGCATGTTTTAATGGTTAATAGAGACTCTTTCTCTCTCTCAAATAGCAGACCTTGTGTGAACAAACATGCAGAAAAGTACAATAAACCCCTGAAAGATAGTGAGCCTACCAAGAATGAACAATAGACTGTAAAAGTATGTGAGGTGCACACTCGCACAAAAAAGCCATAACTCATACATATGAACTATTCTGAATATTTAAATATCTGCTTCTTTTATATGCCTTCTTATCTTTCAGGCATGTAAATTTATTTATTAATCCAGTGCTATGCTGAAAAGCCTCAATTAAGAATCACATTATTGGTGTTTGTGTGCTGAAATAAGTATGATTACAACACTATGGCTGGTTGCGAAGAAATTAAAGTTTTGACAGCTTCCAAAAAGTAAAAACTTGAAAGCTGCTGTAAATCTACAGTAAACTGGTATAGGAATGTGATGCTGCAGTGCTGGAGTTGAAGATGACAGTCTTCTGGCCCCTGACCTGTGGATAGGGTAATAGATGAAGAGGCAACAGACTTAGTCATACAATCCCTAGCTACAGAAGCCATATCGTCTTTGGTTGTAAACTGGATTGTCATTTATTTAATTTAGACTAACAAAATGTTTTACCTTTATTCATTTTGCACAAGCTTTAATCTCTATAACATGTTTACACTATCTATAAAATCATCAGACATTATTTATCTGAAGACTTTTTAAAAAAACCACCTTTGGGTCCTGAAAATATTTCATACGAATCAGAATTGCACTGCTGACTTACCCATTTCCAGATACTCATAAAACAATCCAAGTTTTCCAACGGGTTGCAGATGGTAGTCCTGCTCCCAGCGGGGAATAGTCTTTTCTGATCTGGCAGCTGAGCAACATCTTCCAATTAGATTCTTAACCCAGCTATCAGTCAGGAGAAAAATGATGACTCACATTGTTAGTCTACTCTGCCAAAGGCTGAGCTATTGCAAAGATCTTGCTCTGGTGGTATAGCCAAGTTTGAAAATAGGTTTTTGATCATAACTGAACTACTGAAACTCCTTAATACAAACAATGGGTCTGTGATTCGCTATTGCCCTGTACCTTGTGCAATCATTTACAGTAATGCAAAGTGGGTGTACAACACTACCATTCTGATCTGTTAGCATTTCACACCCACTTTGCACTGGTGTAAATGACAGCATCAGGCGAAAAGGCAACAGAGAACCAGGCCCAATATGTTCCTCAGACTGCACAGTTTTTAATCCCTCCTCCCCAAAAGCTCTTGGTTTGAAATGTGAGCACCAGAATTTAGGAAAATTGATAATGTAGTTATAACTATTTCTATCTGTTACCTTAGAATAAGGAGCGGCAGCAGATGAGCTTTTAAGAAAAAAAAAAAAAGGTATTGTTTGCACATAAATGTCCTTCATAATAAGGGACGAGAAAATTTCCATTTGTAATAAGAGAAATGCAAAATGAGATATCAGCCAAATGCTTTTAAAGATTTGCATGAGGCATCACAGTTTTACAAAAGATGTGTTATTTCTTAAAATATACAGGAAGAATTGCTTTTTCAATATTTTTCCAAATTTCCCATCAATCCAACTTCTAATGCATCCCTCACTGTGGTATCTTGGCTTAAAGTAGTCCTTAAATATATCCTGAAAAACAGATGCACTGAGACTGAATCTGAAACCATTTAATATCAAGTAAAATGTGACACTCTTCCTTTATACATTATTCTTCCTCCTTTCTCATCTTACTTACAGTTTTTGGGCCCAATCATTGCAAATAGGAGTTCAATGGAAGGAAGATTTGGGCCTTTTCTCTTTTCCTCCATTTCTAAGTCTCCTTTACCCATATTTGTGTTTTAGGTCACTCCCTATTTCCAATCCCCTTCTCCACATTTTCTTCCTGATCGTCTCCTCTTACACTTCCCTCCTGCCCACCAGCCACCTGTTATCAAGGTCCCAAATCTACACTCCCTAATAAGGTTGTCAATATTCTGAGTGTTATCTTGTTTAAAGCAGCTTTATTTGTCAGACAGCATGCTCTCTGTCTCCTAATCTTTCTCCTTCATTGCCTTCAATCCATGTATTGTTGTAGCCAGTGTGTATTGCTTGTGTCTGATTTAGATTGCAAGATGTTTGAGTCTGGGATCATTTGTTTTCTGTATTTGTATAGCCTTGAGCATTCTATCAGTGCTCAATAAATAATAAAAGTCCCTGATGCATATCCAACTCACTGCATACTCCACTTGCTCCTCTGAATCACCGTATGTAGACACATTTTAATCTTCACAATTCAACTTTTCTCATCCTAAAGCATCAGTAATGCCTGTTACATTACTGTTGCAATGATTAAAAATGTCAGAATTGGGTGGATCTAGTTCTTTAAGTGCAAGCAATACCAGGCCATGTTAAGAATTGATCTGGGAAGGAAGCACGAACCTAGGACTTGACTACTGGTTGCAAGTGGTGATACATCGTGTGTGGTGATGGATAGGCATAAGTAATGGGAAGAACAGATAACTGGCTAAGCAAACTGGGACAATCACTGGCATAAATAAAATCAACTAGCACAATGAGACTTTTTGGCTGTCAGCCTGAAGCAGGAAAAACTGATTCCTGTGGCAATTTTTTTAAATCTACAGATGTAAATACACAAAATCAGGCCTGTTGATTCTAAGGGACAGATTCTGCTCGTATTTGCAACAGGGTACACTTGGAGTAACTCTCCTGAAGGCAGTGGAGTTACTTTGGGTTTACACTAGTGTAAATGGGAACAGGATCTGACTCTAGTTTCTAGGACTCCCACCTCCAGTTTTCAAGATAATTGTTATTATTTACGATTGTGCATACTTGATTGGTGAAGAAATGTCATAAGTTTCCATTACAACTCCATCAGATATGTATTTAAATGAGTTTGTGCTGGTTCCCTCTCTTTGCCACCTTCCTTCGCTATACCTTTTCCAGCTTTCTGTACTTAGATCATTCCCTGTCTCCTGACGAGGGCAATACTATTTAATAACTTTGTGTAAGTTGCACAGAAGACATGCAGCCTCCGGTTTTACTGTATCATTTACATTCAACATTACCCTTTGGGAATGTCTGTCATATGAACAGAGCTGTGAATGTCAAAATACAACTACAAAAATATATTTAAAAAACTAAAATAGCATTTTAAACACTTGTTCTGTGGAAAGTCTGACAGAGAACAGTAAATACTAAATCGCGGTATGCCATTTAAAGCAATAATAAGGTGAAAATTATCAGAGTAGCCTCCAGTTTTGGTTGCCTCAGTTTTGGGCACTCAACTTGAGACATGTTGGGCCTGATTTTCAGTAGTGTTGAGCATCCACAACTTGAACTGAACTCAGTGGGAACTGGGGATCGATAGCACCTTTGAAAAATCAGGCCCCAAGGCGTTTCAAGCTGGGCACCCAAAAATGGCATCCAAGTTGGAGACCATGGAAAATGTTGGTCTTGTTCTCCAGGTGCCTGACCATATGCTGCTATTGAAATCTAAATGCCCACTTACTTCAAACAGGAGCAGGGCCTTAGCCATCAAATATTTGACCTTTTTGTTTCATTAGGTCACTTTTAAAAAACATTAGGTACTTACGGAAGAAGCACTTCTTGAATGTTATTCCAAATTGCTTTACCTCCCATTATTATTGTTAGCTGCGTTGTAAGTTCAAGGAGACATCCGCCTGGATCACACTAAAGGTTGAAAGGGGTATGAAAAATGCTGCATAACTCTTCAGGCAAGATTAAAGTGTTTTAAATAAAATATATACTAAAATTTTAAAAATTACATTATTTTAACCTTAAAAATAATCCGGGAAGACAATTGAGACAAATCTCTTTGATAATTTAGACAAAAGGCCCAACAGACCAAATCTGACATTGCTATAAGTGGGCAGGATACCAGTGAAGTCAATGGAACAATGGCCCAGATCATACAGCCTCTCTGTGTTGCACTGTCATTACAAGAAGATCATGGATCCATGGATGGTGGAGAGCTGGTGCTGAGGATGTTATACCACCCTCTCTCTGCTGCTGATACAGGTGTTCATGGGAAAGTGAGTGTGGCTGGGTCTTTGTTATGCCACAGTGGTCCCTTGTGAGTCAATGACAACCTAAGTCACTTTAAGAAACCTTGAAGCTACTCTAAATTATGCTAAGGGGCTGGCACACAGTTGGCCTAGAACTGGGGAAGTGCAAAGGCTACCTTTGAACTCCCCTTCTGTGCTGTACACTTCTTGGCAATAGCTGAAGATCTAGGGCTTGTCTACACTCAAAATGCTACAATGGTTCTCCCGTTGGCGTAGGTAATCCGCCTCTCTGAGAGGCAGTAGCTAGGTTAATAGAAGAATTCTTTTGTTGATCTAGCGCTGTCTACACCGGGTATTAGATCAGAATAACGACATTGTAGATTTTTCAGACCCCTGAGTGCCGTAGCTGGAATTGACCTAACTTTTTAGTGTCGATCAGGCCCTAGGCTAATATCTTACATTGTTAATTAAGAAAAAAAGATACACGACAGTGGATTCTTACCTCTTCATTTCTGTATTTTCCTAACCAATAAACTGGGTCTCCAGGGAATCCTACAAATTTACCCTTAAAGAATGCAATGTAGAAACATGAAGAATAATAGTTGACAAACTGGAATGAGAACATCTTCATGGTCAGACTGTTTTCATAATCAGTCTGCGTCCTTGGTAGTTCTGTAGTTTAAAAAAAAACACACCAAAAAACAAAAAGGAAAAGAAAATTAATATTTGAACAGCTTTAGTGCCCCTGTCAAAAAATGTGCATGTGCCTTGCATGCTTGAATAGAATTTACAGCACAATTTAGATTGTTTAGGGTCCCTAATACAATGTAGCCATTATGTTAATTATAAGACTATTGTAAAGAGGAAAGAATTTGTTCTTTGACGCTAAAAGAAAAAGAGCAACACAATTCTCTATCGCTTTCACAGAAAGAGAAAATCCTCGCAGACTCAACAAATAACAAACATAACACTTTGAACTGATGGAAATAAACCATATTAAAATACAACTACTTTACACATCTAAAGTAGAACAGCTACTTTAATATAGATGGACTGGATGGAAAGAATAGTAATATTTGTGAATGGTTATCTGTTTAATAACGAGAGAAAATCATCTAGCATTGGACCAGTGACCATATTCTATTTATTTACAAAAAAGGGGCTGTTCTCTCCATAAGCAATAGCTAATGTACTTGAATGTGTTATGCGGTACTGATCTGTTTTCATAAAGCCTGGGTATTATAGTAAGCTTCTTTGCTTTGTCTGTTTCACAAATACAAAGCTGTAAACAATTGATCTTTCATGTTGGCTATACAAGGATTTCTTAGGCAAGGAGTAAAATATATTTCTTTGATGAAAGTGAAAAGCTGTATTTGAAAAATTCTAGAAGTCATTGCATGCTATAGAGGGAAAATTCTGAAATACTTGGTGTAGATATTCATTTACTGGGGTCCTTATTATAAGAATGATGTTGTTTTCTGTTATTGTTCCTAGCTAAAGCATAAACTTACCAAAGTCAGTAATCATGATTGCCACTTTTTCATAGATGATGTTCAGAATCATGATGATTATAAAACTGATGATTGAAGCAGTTACTGAAGTGGCTGCCTGGGGAGTCAGGTACTTCTGAATTGCTTCTGTTCCATTAATGTGCCGTGGCAGCTTTGCAGAAAACACAAGGAAAACTGAGAGTCTGTAGACGATTATGCCAATAACTGAAGCAACGATCAAAAGAATCTGAAAATAGAATACAATATATATATTGGTGTAAAATCATATGGCTTGGGAAAAACAGTGGTTTGAAATATATACTATGAAGGGCAAAGTGAAACTAATTGGACCCTCTTTCTCCCCACCCCATAATATGAGAGCAAGGGGATGCTCTGTGAAGATAAAGCACAGTAAATTTAGAACCCATAAAAGAGAAGACTACTTTGTGTAGCATACGGTCAACCTGTGGAAAAAGAGATGGATAATTTTATGACCGATAATGTTTGTAGCTATGCAAGCTAAGATAAGGAGAAAGGTAATTAGATCTCATGCTTTGGGGCATATGATGGTCACTTCCTTGGGTTAGAAAAGAATCTTCTCTTCCCAACACCCCATGTACAGCATTGCACAATTGGCAGGATGCATTCTGGAGGAAAAACACTGTATATGAGCCAGGTATTGTTGTTGTTGCGGATTGTGGTCAGAAAAAAGCAACTGCCCCTCAAGAGAAACGGGCACATTTTAATTAGGGCTGTCAATTAATTGCAGTTAACTCATGTGATTACCTCAAAAAAATTAATCGCGATTATTTGCACTGTTAAACAATAGAATACCAATTGAAATTTATTAAATATTTTTGGATATTTTTGAACATTTTCAAATATAATTGATTTAAATTACAACACAGAATACAAAAAGTGTACAGTGCTCACTTTGTACTATTTTTGATTATCATTTTTACAGTGCAAATATTTGTAAACAAAAGAAGTAGTGTTTTTCAATTCACCTCATACAAGTATTGAAATGCAATCTTTTTATCATGAAAGTGCAACCTACAAATGTAGTTTTTTTGGTTACATAACTGCACTCAAAAACAAAACAATGTAAAACTTTACAGTCTACAAGTCTACTCAGTCCTACTTCTTGTTCAGCCAATCGTGAAGAGATACAAGTTTGTTTACATTTATGGGAGATAATGCTGCCCACTTCTTAATTACAATGCATCTGAAAGTGAGAACAGGCGTTCGCATGGCATTGTGTAGCCAGCGTCGCAAGATGTTTACATGCCAGATGCACTAAAGATTCATATGCCTCTTCATGCTTTGGCCATCATTCCAGAGGACATGCTTCCATGCCGATGACACTCGNATGGACACAAATCAGACGTCAAGAATTATAACATTCAAAAACCAGTTGGAGAACACTTCAACCTCCCTGGCCACTCGATTACAGACCTAAAAGTCGCAATATTACAACAAAAAAACTTCAAAAACAGACTCCAACGAGAGACTGCTGAATTGGAATTAATTTGCAAATTGGACACCATCAAATTAGGTTTGAATAAAGACTGGGAGTGGATGGGCCATTACACAAGGTAAAACTATTTCTCCATGCTTATCTCCCCCGCCCCCTACAGTTCCTTATATCTCCTTGTCAAGTGCTGGAAATGGGCCATTTTCATTACCACCACAAAGACTTATTTTTCTCTCCTGCTGACAACTGATCACTCTCCTTATAATGTGTATGGTAACATCCATTGTTTCATGTGTGTATATATCTATATCTTCCCTCTGTATTTTCCACTACATGCATCCGATGAAGTGAGCTGTAGCCCACAAAAGCTTATGCTACAATAAATTTGTTAGTCTCTAAGGTGCCACAAGTACTCCTATTCTTTTTGCGGATACAGACTAACACGGCTATTACTCTGAAGCCTGTTAAATAACGCATTAATTACATTTGTGACTGAACTCCTTGGGGGAGAATTGTATGTCTCCTGCTCTGTGTTTTACCTGCATTCTACCATATATTTCATGTTATAGCAGTCTCGAATGATGACCCAGCATGTTGTTTGTTTTAAGAACACTTTAACTGCAGATTTGACAAAACGCAAAGAAGGTGAGATTTCTAAAGATAGCTACAGCTCTTGACCCAAGATTTAAGAATCTGAAGTGCCTTCCAAAATCTGAGAGGGACGGGGTGTGGAGCATGCTTTTAGAAGTCTTAAAAGAGCAACACTCTGATGCGGAAACTACAGAACCCAACAACCAAAAAATAAAATCAACCTTCTGCTGGTGGCATCTGACTCAGATAATGAAAATGAACATGTGTTGGTCTGCACTGCTTTGGATCATTATTGAGCAGAACCCGTCATCAGCATGGACATATGTCCTCTGGAATGGTGGTTGAAGCATCAAGGGACATATGAATCTTTAGCGCATCTAGCATGTAAATATCTTGCGATGCTGGCTACAACAGTGCCATGCAAACGCCTGTTCTCACATTCAGGTGACATTGTAAACAAGAAGCAGGCAGCATTATCTTCTGGAAATGTAAACAAACTTGTTCGTCTGAGCGATTGGCTGAACAAGAAGTAGGACTGAGTGGACTTGTAGGCTCTAAGTTTTACATTGTTTTATTTTTTAATGCAGGTTTTTTTTGTACATAATTCTACATTTTTAAGTTCATCTTTCATGATAAAGAGATTGGACTACCGTACTTTTATTAGGTGAATTGAAAAATACAATTTATTTTGTTTTTTACAGTGCAAATATTTGCAATAAAAAATAAATATAAAGTGAGCACTGTACACTTTGTATTCTGTGTTGTAATTGAAATCAATATATTTGAAAATGTAGAAAACATTGAAAATATTTAAATAAATGGTATTCTATTATTGTTTAACAGCGCAATTAATCACGATTAATTTTTTTAATCGCTTGACAGCCCTAATTTTAATCAGTCATATCATCTGCATTGGTTGAAATAATACTTTCATGTTCAGTATTCTCTTTCCCCTTGTTTTTTGTCATATCTGCTTCTTTCCCCATTTTTATTTATTATTAGCTATCTAGTTTTTATTTAGATTGTAAGTTCTTCAGGGCAGCGAGTTTCTCTTCTTATATGTCTGTAAAGTGACATTGATCCCCTGTCCCCCCACCATAGACATAATACCATAGTAATAAACCAAATCACAATACATGTTACAAGATTCTCCCAGCATTCTGAACCCCAACCAGCCAGTTAGTTATTTTCTTCACTGTGCTCGAGACATGAAAACCCAGAGCATAGCCTCTTCCCTGCTGGCCAGCCAGCATTCTGTACAGTCCCTGTGCTCCAGCTTCATTTCCCATCACTGGTGATGGTTTTCCGGCTACAGTATGTTGTACAGGCTCTGGAAGCATGCAATATATTAGAGCCCTCAGCTTTTAGAGATGGCCTTTCTGGGCCTGTCCACCATGTTACATATTGTTTCATGGATGGCTGGACTTCTTTGAATTTTTAGTTTTAATTAAAGTAGCAAGATTGGGAAAATCAAAGCGCTCCCAGCTTTGCTCTTTTAAGTGAAACGAAAAAGCTGAAAGAGGCCCAGTCGTCCATGACATGCTATTGAACCGAATGGCTGGAACAACAATGAAAGAAACTGGGAAGAAGGGGGGGAAAGTGCAACCAGGTCTGTCCCCAAGGTAATCCATTGTTCCACCTACCAGCAAAACATGTATCTGAAAATGCTGATGGAGGAAACAGTAGACCATATTTTCAAACATAGCTCACAAGTTGTAGCCACAAAATATGCATAAGTATAAACTTATATGCACGAATATCTGTTTTGCAAATGCAAATGTATTGTTGGTGTATGCAGTTATGTGTTTGGGCATGTGTGCAGATGCTTTTTGGGTGCAACTTAAACATCCATATTTGAAAATTCAGACCAGTCTGTCACTTTATTGACTCATATATAGTTTAGTTTTTCATGAAGATATTATTTGTCAAGAGAAGTACATTATATTAAAGAATAAGATCAACAGAATTTTACCCAGAATAAGACTGCACTTATACCGAAGGTAATCCGTACACACTTTCCACAGGCAGTGTATGGCACGTGCTCTTCTTGCTGGAAAGAGAGTTGATTTAGAAGGGGATTAATCATATATCTGCTCTTCTTTTAAATATATTTTTCATGTGATCTGTTAAGCACTTTGATACGTTTAGGGCACAAGAATGGAAATCAGGATCCTGGTTTCTATTCCCAGACCTGATCTTTGCCAGGTCCCCCTGGCAATTCATGTGTGCCCACGCTTTCAAAAAAAAAAAAAGTGTCCACTGATTTTGGGTGTCTCAGTTTTTGGGTGCCCAATTTGAGAAACGTGGGACCTGATTTTCAGAAGTGCTAAGTACCCACTGCTCACATCAGCTGGATTAGTGGGTGCTCCGCACTTCTGAAAGTCAGGTCCCTATGTACCTGAGATTTGGCATCCAAAAACTGTCACCCAAAATTAGTGGACACTTTGAAAATTTAGGCCTCAGCCTGTCTCTCAGTTTACCGCCCTCTAAAATGGGGTTGATGTCTACCTCACCCAGGTGTAATGGGGCTTCACTGATGTTTTAAAAAATCTTTGAGACACTCAGATGAAAGGTCTATATAATGGCAAAAATATTATTTTTTAGCCAAATCTTCTCTATCTAAAAATACCTTAAGAATTGTTTAGAATTATCCTTGTGTAGTAAAGATAATGTAAATTTTATAAGCTTATTAATAAAACCAGGTATCCTGTAGCACAAGATTATAACACAGAAGGGGCCACTTAGGGTAGATTTTTAACCATGTCAGTCTAGTTTTGGAACTTTTCAAATCCTCTATTATAAACATTAATATAGTATGACTAGAACATGAAAGCAAAGCAAATGATTAGGTAAACGCGGTAGTGATGCAATAACAAAAAATAATAAAAACCTGACAGCTGAGCTGGAGTGAGCTGCTAAAGCCACTTGAAAACGTATAAAAAAAAAGGAGCTCTAAACTAAGGGCCGCATAAATGTGTATTGTGTTTCACGAGAATGAGAATTATCCCTGTCCAGGTGAACTCATTAATGTTATTAGCATCCATATATGCTTGGCCATAATACCTGTTTGTGCTTCTCTCATTCAAAGACACCTGTGGATAACAAAGTCTGAATACTGTATGAAATGCAACTTCTCTTCCTCCATTTTGTCTTGTTTTCCTGGCATGTCTCCAGGCTTTCAAGAACAATGAACAATCAGCGATCTAGGGTTGCCAGCCTTCCAGGATTGTCCTGGAGTCTCCAGGAATTAAAGATTAATCACTAATTAAATATTATGTCATGTGATGAAACCTCCAGGAATATGTCCAACCAAAGCTGGCAACCCTATCAGTGACCACTGTGGGCTTCTCACAACAAAAATTATTCAATGCCAGGCTGTTACCTGGGTTTAGAGGTAGCATTTTGTGGCACCAGATCATTCTACTGCAGTCTCTCTGGCTGTTCGGAAACTGCCCTTTAGTAATCACCCCCTCACTTGGTGTTATGAATTACAGAAAGTTGCCAGTCCCAAGGTTGCAGTAATTGGTACAACCAGCTGCAATGATAAATTTGATTTCTGTGAACCCCAGGCCTCACATTTTAGCCTGATACAGATTGGTGTATGCTAGGCCTGCAATTTATTAGATCAACATATCGGGTCAGATCCTCAGCTGGTGCAAACTGAGGTAGCTCCATTGACTTCAGTGGAGAAATGCTGATTTATATCAGTTGAAGATCTGGCCCATCACTTTCATGACGTGTTTGTTTGAATTTCTAGCTTTCACAGTTTGCAGTATGACCAATTCTAAAAACGTTCCTTACCTGTGTGATTTCATTTGTTACTACATGAGTGCATCGTGCTTCATATTCTGGACGTATATATTCTTCCTGCTCTAAAAATTCAACAGTGTCCCATTCATATTCCAGTTCAGCCTGACGTCGCTTCCAAAACTCCAGAAACAAAGTAACTAACCAAAGGATAAACGAACAGAGCTCGATCACATGTGCACCGTACAGCGTTTGAACTCCTATGCTGTAATATGTGAATCATTCATTTTTTAGATCACTTTTCGGAGACATAGAATATAACCTTTACTGGCTGGTGGGATAGTGCCAAGACTTTCTCAGGGAGAAAAGTTTATTTTTCCTTTCTGAAAATGTACAGAATATGAACAATTTGGATTTTATATTGCAGGATGGTTTTTCAAAGCAGATTGATTGATTAATTGAAGGAAAATAATTTTGGAGAATTATGGATGTTTTTAAAATAAAACCTTAGTGCATATAAAAAACTGCCATAGGGAAAAGGCTAATGTCCATTTATTATACACTATAGAGTTAGTGTCACACCTACTAAAGGTTTTCCAGAAACAGTTACAGTCAATTCACCAAAACCAAGCATGCAATAAACAGAAAAACTCTAAGGGCCATCTTGGGAGAGGCCGTTGCATGAGCGCATCCATGGATGGAAGGCTCCTACCTTTACATGGCGTCACACGGGCCTCTCACACTGGCAATCCCTGTGCTCCCTGAACTCTGGGGAGCACAGAAACTACTCTTTCCAAGCAAGAGGCCAAAAAAAGGGAAGTGGGGTCCCGACCTTCTGTATCAGCCTGCAGAGCAAAGCCAGTGGACCAAAAAGGAGCAAGCTCCTCCATCCCTACATCGGGCCACTGGTCTGATCCCCAGAGTAATTTAGAGCATCTCATTGGTGCTCCAATTAGCACCCAGCTTCAAAAGGCCCTCAAGGACTGTTCCAGTAGCCGGGAATTATCGGAGTGCACGGTTGTCCTGGCCTTACAGCCTGCTGCCCCTCCCCCTGCCACAATCCCTGTGCTAGCAGCCAGGAAGCAGGTGTGGCCCAAGAGATGCTATGATAGCTCTGTCACTGAGGGAGCTGCCTACACAGAGGGAATCCTCCAGGTGTGATAACTTTATAGCTGTTTTGTACCGCTCAGGCCTCAGAGCAGGGCAGGTTCTTCTGTCTGTATTTTAACTGATCTTTTCTTTCATTTATTCTAAGAAGGCATTTTCTACTGGTTAAAACAAATGACTGGGAGTCTGGAGATCTAGGTTTTAATCCTGTCTGGCCTTGGGCATGTCACTTACTATAATTTAGTAGTCCAGACCCACTTTACAGGGGGTACTGTGAGGCTTAATTAATTCATGTTTTGTAGTTATTTGAGTTCTTTGAAGGGAACATATTACAGAAGTACCTTTATTAACAAGTATATTAATGGTAGCAATGCAATCATAGGGCTAAAAATGTATCATTCCTTAAATTATTTGGACCAGTCTATCTACAAAAGTATTACAATTCCATGAAAATTACAACTGAAATGGCATCAGGACCATGGTTCACTTGGATTCAGTACAATTTTGATTGACAATTCACCTCCTTATAGAGCGGGTTTATGATGAGAATACTAACAGACCCTTGTAAGCATTATTATAGTTATGCAGTTTAACTTTCCATTTATCATTTTTGGAACAATACTCCAAAACAGAAAATCACAATTTTTAATTAAGAGGCAAATTACAAATAAGTTAACTATTGGGACAACAGAAAAAAGATCAAATTAACATCAAACTGTTCTAATCTTTGATTTAGGGAATTTCCTGCTGGTATCTTGAGCGTAGTATACCTTTGAAAAGTTCTTAAAAGAATCACATTTAACTTAACAATTATTTTATTGTAATAGTTACTTTAAAGCACTTTATATTAAGTTCATTATCAAAAGATCAAGGTAGAACATGTTTTACAATAACAAGCATATTAACCTTTCCTTATCGAGCTGACATATTGTTCTAAAATGTTACAGTAGTTGTCTTCTGTACACTACCCTTCATGCAGCACCACTGATAACATAAAACTTACTTCTGTAACTTTGTTGACTAGCTTCCAAGTCAACATTACTTGTTAATCACCAACTAGTAATCACTCTGGTTAAGGGGCTACAGTTAAAGCCAATTAGCAACCTTGCTAATATGGACAATCCACAGAGGCTTAATGAAGGGGGGGCCCTCAGGCTCCTCCCTTGGCCATAGACAATGCTGCTACTACTAATTCACAGTCCCCATCTCTCTGATGGGAGAGGAGGGGTGGGAGGAAATGTCCTGGCCGCTCCCCATCTCTCTGGTGGGAGGGGAGGAGGGGGGAGAGGTCTCGGACCTGGCTCCCCACTTCTCTGAACCCTGAGCTGCCATCTCACGCTGCCTCCTCCACCACATCCACTTCCAGGCTTGCTCTGGAAGAAGAGATTGTGGCTTGGTGAGGACATGGGTGACACTATGAAGCGGCGGGGGAGGGGAACGGGAAGGAACCCCATACACATCTGCACACCTCCTGGTCAGCAGCGCATGCGTAAAGCAGAGTCCTGTCGATGAAGAAATTGGGAAGTAGCACATACTACTACATCTCTGCTACTTGGCAGGTAACGTGGGCCCCCTTGTTAAGAAAATTCTGGTTCTGCCTCTGCGGTCCAGTGAAACAAGACATTTTCTGGAAAAATAAACTTTGTCTTGTCCATTGAATCCAGTACAGAATAGAATCAGTCAGTGGGAACCCCCTGATTAAAGAGACACTTTCACTGCCACAAGATGTCCCTAGTGCTTGTAATTACTGCATGTTTAGCGTATCAATTACATAAATGAAGAAGGAAATAAATAATTACTAGAGTGTATAATAAATGGCTCTATTTTTCCCATTGCCTTTCTCAGTCACGCAGCTGCTAGTAGGAATAGACAGCTCCAAGATTCCTTGGAGAAAAACAGGTCCTTTGCCAGACATGTTTAAGCATGTGGCTCCTGCTGGCTTAACATTGGGCAGTTCTATCCCTTCTTCTTACTTTTCTCCAAGTTTAAAAGGATGAAGCAAACACTGGAAAAAAAACCCACAATTCCTATCTACCCCTGAAAGTTCTGAAATCGGTCTCCAAATGATGCTAAAAAGAGTTACTGTCATGCTTAATTTTTGTGTGTGAACTCCCTTTTGTAATATTGCTGAACACTAGAAACTGAAATGGTTGTACATTTAGCTATTTTTGGCATATGCCTTAGGTCTGCCCAAAATTAGATGACAAAACTGTAGATAGAAAGCAAAACCTTGAAATCGACTTACCCCATATTCCCATAAATACTGCAAATACTAGTGTTCCGAAGCTATCGAATATACACAGTTTCTGTAAAGAATTAAAAAATAAATGCTTTAGCTATAATGGGTCAGTAATTTTTCTACATGGGGTAAGAACGCTGAAAGAATGTTGCACATTTTGATTTTAGTTTTGAGCTTTTACATGGTTTAATAAAGAATCTTCACCTTTCCTCCTAGTATTCTTCCAATATGCAAAATCAAGGAAATTAAATGCGAAAAACCTACATTAAACCTGTGAGCCAAATATGCAGCAAAAGGATATACAACTGCTGTCGTATCAATGTTCCACCAATTCACTGTACTGGAAGAGGAGAGCCAGTACTTCAGTGCTAAGAATTTCAGTTGACATGACACACACACATTGTATTCTCTCTCTCTCACATACACACACAGAGCAAATGAACAAGTAATTCTGACAAACAAGAAGTGACACGAAAAACATTAACCTATTTAATAAGAAAACACTGTTTTGATATGGTAATTGTGGGGTTGCCCTTCTGCCTTTTCCTTCCAACATTTCCCTTTTCATGTGTTTCTCTCTTGTGCCTTTCATATTGCTGTGCTGAAGAAACATTAATCTTGCACTGGTGGGGGAATAACACTTCTGCTACTTTACCCCATGGATGGTGTAAGAGAAAATACAAAGGCTATTGCAACTGAACTTAGAAGCCCATTTCTGCAGGATGTAAATGGCACGTTACCTTAGAGGATTCACAGGTGATAGTGAGGTTCCAGTATGTACATTCCTGATCACACTGCGGGCACATTATGATGTTGCCGCCAATGTTGGGATCACACACTTCTTGGCTAAAAATAAAATCAATCAATTAGACAAGCACGAAACTCAGACTATCGTTAATGCTTGTAGATCAGGGGTCGGCAACCTTTCAGAAGTGGTGTGCTGAGTCTTCATTTATTCACTCTAATTTAAGGTTTCGTGTTTTTAGAAGGTCTCTTTCTATAAGTCTATAATATATAATATATAACTAAACTATTGTTGTATGTAAAGTAAATAAGGTTTTAAAAATATTTAAGAAGCTTCATTTAAAATTAAATTAAAATCCAGAGCCCCCCGAACTGGTGACCAGGACCCAGGCAGTGTGAGTGCCACAGAAAATCAGCTCGCGTGCCACCTTTGGCACGCGTGCCATAGGTTGCCAACCCCTGTTGTAGATGGTGTGATAACTCTGTGAAGTAAGGAATAAGTTGCTAAGTGTGCTGCTTTCAGACAACGCGCCTCCTCCACTTCCACTCTTAGCCTTCAATATACTGCAAATTAGATTATGAAGCATGGAAGGAATTATCTCCCATTACTCTTGGTGCTATTCTCTAAAACAAATCATGTTAAGAACAAAACAGAGATCTTAAAAAATCCTATTGTTCATATTTTCAGGATTTCAAGGTGACTCATTTACCTGATTTACAATGGGCAAATCCACCCTATAATGTTCAGTCTGAGCATGGTGGTAGGGGAGGTTTGAGGCGGAAAAGTGAGGAATTCTCTTCAGGCCAGGGAGTGGCTGCAGAGTCACTTGGAGTAGCCAAAATGGCTGAAGTAGTTCTAGCTACAGAGGGCGCAAGAGGACAAGGGGATCTGAATAAGTGCAGCTCCAGTAGCCCCTTCCCACCAATGTCTCTCTTCAGGGTGTAAAGGGGGAGCAGAATGTCCCCTGTGCTGCTGTTCTGCCTATTCTCCTATAGAGGAGGGGGGGAAGGAAGGTCTTGAGTTCCAAGCAGTTCCTTTTAGCAGGCCCTCCACCCATATGTGAATTTCACCTATGAGAAAGTTTTTTCTCTCCCTTAGGGAGTAGCAAACATAAATGGACATGCTATGGTAACCTGTGTTGAAGTTTTGATTTTTCACTGTTTTCTTTACATTTTTACATTATATGTGGATTCACATAGAAATGTCAAACTATAAAGAATGAAAAAAACAAAATCTTAAATACAAGTCATTTGTAACCTCTCGTGTCTGTCTATTACTTTTTTGCCCTGTACACTACATCTTTAACTTCAGAACTAAGCCAGTTGCTATTCTTATTCTCTGTATTTGTTTCTCCATTAACTTGATTTTTGTTCATGCAGGGATTGATCCACCACTCACTATAGTCAATGGGAATTATTTCAATGATTGACTAAGTATTGGATCAGGTCCTTAGTGAGCCCTTTCCGTCCATGGTAGCTTTAGTTTCCTAAAAGATATTAATGATTTGATTCTATTTCAGATGCTGTGCTGTATTCTTTATTTTCTCCCCAGGATTTATTATCATTTTCTTTCCCTGTTTTTTAATTTCCTTTTATATATTCTTTATTTTGAAGGCAGAAAACTGATTTATATTTTGGGATGCTCTTTTAATGTTTTAGTTGCTTTAATCATTTTGCTCATCTGCCCCTTTCATTCCATGTCCTTTCTATTTGACACGAATGTCTCTGTATATTCTGATTTGTAAAAGCCTTTGGGCCATAACGTGCCATCAGATTTATAGCACAACTCCCCACTGATTTCAATAGGGAGTTCTGCTTAAAAGCTGATGGCATGATATGGCTCTTTGTTTGCTTACAGTATGTCAGGAATGAGAAGGAGGACAGAGAGTAGAGGACGAAACATGCACACTGAGAAAGGAGGAAGCAAGGGAAGTAGAAGAAATAAGAGGGCATCGGAGGACTTTCATGTCCCTTGGACTAGATAACCCAACAATGTTCTTGTAGCCCTCATTTCCTTTTCACAGTGTTCATTCAACAGTACCATGAACTTCAACCTGGGATCACTAACAAGGTTCCCTTTTTTTTATGCCTAGAAAACTCTCTGCTATTTGTGAGTATTCAGAACTGTGTCAATATGAAAATATATTTGAACTGTCCATCCGGTACCTCCATGTGCAGTTGTCCTTTGTTATGTATCCATACAAAAAACAGGCAAGTCCTACTACTGCTGCCACGATCAGCATTTGGGTGTAAAAACCAAGCCAAGCAAAATATATTCCAATTTTCTCTCCATAATATTTCCTGTGGGGGGGAAAATACTCTTTGAAAATGCAAATAACTCCACATTTCTTACTCAGCTGTCTATTCCAAATATTTAGGGCTAGACTCTATTTTAATATTTTTACACTGTGTGACTGCAGAAGTACAACAGCTAACCATTTCTGTGAATTTGCATGATTTTTTATATTTGCATGAAATACCTGAAGCTCAATTTTGACTGGTTACATGTATCTTATAAAGTCAGAAACAGAGCATGCTCAAATGTGTGTGCAGATATGGGCGTACATATCTGCAATTAGAATTAAGGCATGAATCTTCAATGTACCAAAACATGAAAATGTTATGTGAATTCCTAGGTCCTTCTGAATTGTACTGATCATATGCATACCCACCTGACAAGATCCAATGGCTGCAGTTTGTAAAAACTTCGGGGGTGAGCCCATTCCTTGTAAAGAAGATACCGTTCACTAGGGCAGTTCGGGTCCTCTAACCGGCGATTGAATCTAGACTGCAAAAGAGAATGAATATGGAAACACTGTCCCATAAAATAACCACTTATAGTACCCAAACTTTATGGGCAGCTGAACCAGTTTACATGACTAGACTGTAACTGTACCAACCAGTACCACTTCAGCCCCACTGGCTGTGTGACATCTGATCCCCGTGGAGCTACACTTGTGAGACTAGTGTCTGGAGTAATCTCTTAGCCCAAGTTCCATTGCAAATTACAAAAAGGAGTAGGAAGTAAGCAAGCAGCAACAGTACAGAGTCTTGTCATTAAGGACCCAATCTTGCAAATACTTATGCACATGCTTAATTTTAATTATGGGAGTCATCTCATTGAAAATAATGGGGTTTAGTCATGTGCTTAAACATGCATGTAAACAGTTGCAGGCTTGGGGCCTAGGATTGGGAAAATAAATAGAAAAGGATCAGTTCTAATTAAAAATGAGACTTTAAGTACCTCTTACATACTATCAGGCGCTTTCTTCAGGACAGTAATGTACTACAATGAAGGCTGAAAACTCTGGAGAAAAAATGCAGGGCTTCCAGCATCTGTTTCAGATTCAAAAGAGGGTACAGAGGGAAATAACCCTTCATTTCCTTGCTAGGTTGGTTGTAAACATATTTGGTGAAAATGTGAACTTGTATTAAGAATTTTTAATGGATTTTTCCATTCTCATTCTATAGCGCAACAAGAAAGGTGATGAGGAAGAACATTTGGCTTTCCCAGTGATGCATCCTGGGAGTTTCTGGCCATGGAGCATCATAGAAGATATAGACTGGCTGGGGAGCCTGGCCCATAGAGGACAATAGGGACATGAGGCAACTGAACTACATACAACTCCCATCAGGCACCTCTGCAGCATTTCCAGATAAAAATATTTCAGTTTCTGGGTGTTTGGTTTTTGAAAGGAAAATTGAAATCTTCTGTGAAAAGACACTTTTTGTGGAAAATTCTGTTTACTGGAAAAATCAATATTCCTCTGAAAAAGAGTTTTGAAGGAATATTTTCTTCCAGGCATTGTCTCCAGATATGACAGTCAGTGAACAAATAAAATCAATGCCCATATGTATTTTGCTATAGGAATCATACATATGTCTTCAATCAGCATACAAATTTATTCCCAACTAAGATACCTGTTCCAAACATTGGACTTACATCGTGAAGAGGAAATGCTGCCTTGTAGATCCCAGAGTCCAGGAGTTTGTTAATACCAAACTTTTTCACATTGTCTCTTACTGCATATTCCACACGGGAAAGAATAAAATGAACCTGAAAAAAACAAAATGCCCTGAATCTCTTGCAATTTGTAAGTGAGGAATATAAACTATAACTGTGTCACCACAGAATCATAGACGTTAAAGAGGGGCAAGTTCTCTGCGTGAAATTCACTGTACAAGGCCACTGCCCCATTTAAGTCCCACTTAAACTCTATTTTGGGGCATAAGTGGAACCCAAGTTGGACAAAGGTTTGGAATTTCACCTCATTAGATCATCCAGTCAGTTTCCTAGTCAATGTAAGATTGTTCCCTACATTTCTAATGTGTCAGGAGGGTTGGTTGTTATTGGTGATGGTGGTTGTGTTGCTCTGATTGACTTTGGCCTGGTCTAAACTGGGGGGATCGATCTAAGTTACGCAACTTCAGGTACATGAATAACGTAGCTGAAGTCAATGTACTTAGATCAACTTACCGTGGTGTCTTCACCGCGGTGAGTCGACTGTTGCTGCTCCCCCGTCGACTCTGCCTGCGCATCTCGCCGAGCTGAGTACAGGAGTCGACGGGAGAGCGCTCGGGGATCGATTTATCGCGTCTAGACTAGACACGATAAATCAATCCCCACTGGATTGATCGCTGCCCGCCGATCCAGCCAGTAGTGAAGACATACCCAAAGAGAAATAAACAAATGTCTTTGTGTGGGTTTAGAGACAGAAAAGAAATAAATCTTTATATTGACTTACAATTCGGCTTCTGGTTGCAGGGTTGAAGAAGATGTCTTTGTCTTGAATGTAAAAATCAGACAAACGAGCCTTTTCAAATGGGGCAGTGAAA
Organism: Platysternon megacephalum; assembly: GCA_003942145.1. Taxonomy (NCBI): domain Eukaryota; kingdom Metazoa; phylum Chordata; order Testudines; family Platysternidae; genus Platysternon; species Platysternon megacephalum. Next base: position 8,101,218 of record QXTE01000074.1, read on the forward strand.
AACTCTTGCTCTGGTTTGATGATATTTTCATCGACTCGGAAGAGTCTACTAAACCAGTTGAAAGCTGAATCTCGGGTTTTCAGGTCATTGGGCTGCAGAGGCAATTTGATGTGCATAACCTCGGCATATGTGCATAGCACTTCCCAAGGCGCGTGCACTTTTACAAAAATAAGCTTTTCATCTAAGACCTAAAGTGAAAGAATATTAAAAATATGTGTGCACAAAAAATGAAAGCAAGGAGCCCTTCATAATACTTTTAAGTCACACAGATTTTCCCTTTTTTTTTAAAACCCATAGAAGACCAATTCTGGAGTGTATTCTTTATCCATTTTAGTGAACATCTCATTAACTTCTGTAAAGACACTAAAGGGAGATGAGAACTCTCTGGAGAGAATGGCATTTTAAAAAGATCACTAAATTGTTGCTTTAATGGTAACACCTTGCAAAATATTTTACAAAGCAATTTAAATTTTAACACACGTTACCTATATGGATTTCTTAATGCTGTTTATAGATCTAGTCCTCAGGAAGCTCACTATTTAAAAAGATTTTGAACCATGAGCATTGCAGGATTACCAAAACCTGCACAAATTTACAATGTACCATTTACAAGTAGTAATATATCCATGCTGGATTTTCTCCTAACAGTTCTCCTTGTTGCACGCTGAGGTACATGCTATGGTCAGAGGGCCAAATTGTGTGCTGGGATGCACAAGTGGAGCTTCCACTGCAAGTTTCTATCTAATCAAAAGCCTAAAGATGTGGATTTTGAGCCCAATTTGTGAGGAAGTGGCAGAGGGCCTCCCTGTTCCGGAGCTCATTATATTACAAAATAATCATAAAAATACTTTGTGCCAGATTCTGTGCGGCATCTGCTGGGAGCCACAGCACAGAAGATGCAGCCCAGGAAGAAAGGAAGGGAAGATCCATCTTTGTGCTGCCTGGATTCTGGGATACTGCGGTGGCTAACATGGCCTCCATTGTAAATAAGAACATCCCCAGTGGCTCCTTCATCTTGTAGCAGCCTATTCAGGGCTGCCTACAGGCTGGAATGTAGCCCAGAATCTGCACAGTGCTGAGTGCTACAGCTACTCCCACTATGCTGGGGCTTGCAAGGAGCATCCACCTAGGGCCACTTATGTCAGATCTATGGCTGCTCTTTCATTAGGCGAATTCTCCCCAACCCCTGGTGTCCCATTTACAATTCCTATATGCCACAAGGGCAGGGGGCAGAACTGGCCCCTTAGAATGTTTATAGGGCTTCATGTTTTCAAAGTGCTGAACAAACTAACTATTTAATTTTCCCAACCCCTCTGTGAAGTAGGTTACTACTACCTCCATTTTGCAGAGAAAGAAACAGACACAAAGCTTAAGGGACTTTGCACAAGGCCACAGAGCAAGCCAGTGACAGATCCATGATTTCAGCACAGAGATTCCTGGCTCCTAGACAAAGAATAGGGAAAGAGGCAGCAGGGGGAACCTCTTGTGACCCCAACATTCTGATCTCATAGGAATAAAGAGGGGGAAGAAGCTACAGTGCATTCATGGACTTCATTTCGTTTTCCATAGGGAGCCAAAGTCTTCCCTCAGTCACATTAGTCCACACAAAGGAAAGGATACTCACGGATCTTGTTGCTTCAAGTTGCAAGCCATTGCTTATCAGATTAGACTCATATGCTTGCCTCTTCCTCTGTTAAAATCAATTGCAAGTAGTAAAATATCTTTGTTTGCTGATTTATGTCATTCATATAAAGTAGTGTACATAAAATAAAGGAACAGGATTGTCCAACAAAAGTGAAGAATCACCCAGACGCTGAGTTATTATCCTCAATATCTACATTATAATTGCTATGGAAATCACTGCTCTATTAACCACTAGTCTTATACTCTTTTCTAAGAGCAATAACACTTTAAAATGCAGTTTTGTGGAATACCTGCTCTCTTGGATTGCTGAAGGCACTTGATCTTTAGCCCATGTTTTACAATTACAGGTGGGACGAGCCACGAGTTCAGATCTTGATCTGTATCTAGCATTTTAGTCTGATGCATCACAGAGATGGGTCAGCCCCAAATTTTGCCTCTGTGAAAATGGTCATCCACATTGGCAATCTTCTCCTCCTTTTCTCATCTAATTTAACCACTGAGGGAATCCCTCCCAGTAGCAAATATTCTTCACTTCCAAAATCTTGCCATGACAACTAATCCCCATTTCCTGCCAATAGTCTGCAATTTTTTCCGTCTTTCACAATAATGACATAACCTTATATTATGATTCTAACTAAATCCTCACCAATCTCACAATCCATAAATGCACCATCCTAAAATTAAAAAGCTGGTGGCTGGAGCGGCTGTAGGGGTAGTGGTGTTGTCCCAGCCGTCCTCAGTGTCCCTAGGTGGGGGGAAAGCCTGGTTTCATAGCCTTTCCTCATGTAACAAAGGAGTTGGCTGATGGGGCAGCTACAGACCCCACAGTGTGTACAGTGACAGCAATCTGTTGAAATCCATGAGAAATGTTAATTTCACTCACAGAGTGTCTCTCACTTGGCAATCTATCCAGAGGCTCAAAAATCTGAAATCTGTCTCTGATGCTCAACTCTCCTCTGTGAACTTCCTCAAAAACCCTGATTAGAACAAAATAAGGAGCTCACAAAGAGATTTGTATTTTTACTAGATATTTTAAAAGTTGATGTGAAGTAGACCAAATTAAAGCTACTTGAAGCCCACTATATAACTCCTCTATGAGCAGTTTGTTCATCTAATTGATCACATATTCTAGGTGAAGATCCATATTATAGTCTTCTGGGTTATTAAGTGCAATAGATTGTTTTCATACCCCAGACCATTTTCTTAGTTGTTTGTATTGTCCTGTGCTTAAGGACTTCCGGTCTCAAAGCTTCTTAAACAAGAACAGCCTAGATCCACCTACTCTGGTACCCTGAATCCAGCTGTAACCTCTGTACTTAAGGTCCAGTCCTACTCCAACCATCAATGGCAAAACTCTCATTGACTAAAGTGGAAACAGAAGCAGAACCTTGATAGGAACATGGGAATTGGCATACTGGCTCAGATCCAAGATCCACCAGGTATCCTGTCTCTGACAGAAGTCAGTACCAGATACTTCAGAGGAAGGTCTAAGAACCCCACAGCAGGCCGATGTTGGATAATCTGTCTTCAATTTAGGTCTCATCCTAATCGCAAATAGTTAGAGATTGGTTTAAACCCTGAGGTTTAAAATCCCTTCCAAATTTTTTGTTAGCATTAACTATGATAAGTCTGGATATTCTTGACAGCCCTATAAATATCCAATCCCTTTTAAGAACTTGTTCAATTCTTGGACTCAACAATTTCTTGTGGTAACACATTCTACAGTTTAATCCCACGTGTGAAAAAAGTATTTCCTTTTATCGGTTTTGAATTTCCAACTTTTTTTTTATTTAATTGAATATTCATCCCTTTGTTCTTGTGTTATGAGACAAGGATAACAGAAGAACTATCTTCTTTATACCATTTATTATTTTAATCTTTTTATGATGTCTCATCTTAGTCATATTTCTTCTTGATGCCTGCTGTCATTTAACTAATACATGAAGCACAAAGACAGAAAGCCTCTTTTTTCTAGAGAACGTAAATGTTGATACTGTGCTTATTTACATGTGTATAATCCTTTTTTTTTAATCTTGCTAATCAGTTTTCTTCAATAATAATAGCATGGCAATGAGTTCCACAAGTTAATTTGGTCTTCAGAACATCAGAGGGAGATCTGTCAGTCACCAAGAGAACATGGGCTCATCAGGCTTAAGGCATCCCGCTGATAGTTGGGTGGGGGAGAAGAGAAGAAACAACCCTACAATCTCATTATTGCCATCTCTCATGATTTTACTGGGAGGTTTTCTTAAAGCTGCTAGTTCTGGCATCAAGAGATTCTCCACTTTGTTTTTTTCTTTAAAAAAGTAAGTTTCTATTGCTCATGGTTGCAAGATTAAAGCTTGAAAATGTGAAGTGAGTGTACCATAAAGGCCCATAAACCTGAAGGCAAAGAAAAAAGAAACCCTATATAGTAGAGTTATATATCATAAGTTTTAAGCCAATCTCATGATTTCTGCAGGACTGACTCGTGATTTTTGAACACTTGGGACTGGTAACACTGCTGACTCCACCCTGACTGTCAATGATAATTTTTAATAATTGTACTTGGAAAGAAACTAGTTCTGGACCCATCTCCCCATGCCCACTTATAATTCCTGATTTCTCTCCTGACCCAGTAGGTGAGGTGAGAAAGTGGGAGCAGGATACAAGTAGGGCTGCCACAGGAATAGAGACTTTATTTCCAGGAGTTCCTCACTACCCTCAGCCCTGCCAAACAAATCTCTCTACCAGACTGCAGAACAGGTGTGGTTGCCCTCCTCCCTTAATTTAATGGGCTCGTTCATCTTTCTTACCTCACTGCAAGATAGGTCATCTTGGCACACAACCAGTTTATGTAGCTTGCTGTCTTTTGCAGACCCAAGCAATGGCATGAAATGGACCTAAAATATCATATTTGTTTACAGTGTTTATTTTAATAACACAGATATTGTTCCCTTTCTTCAGGCATGACACATTCAAAAACAATGGAAGAAGTAATGTTGGTTTTTTAAATTGCTCACACCAGTTTTCTGTTTGTCAGGTAGCTAAACTAAATTAGATGAATTATATTTGATTAGCAGGAACAATTTAGAAAAAGATTGTTTATTTATGAAAATAAACCTCTCATATCCTGCTAATCTAAAGTTCTCTGTAAACTCTCTGTAGAAATTGCTGAATATCTAATATTTGCTGTAGGTTGTTTCTTCGTTGTCTGGATAAAGATTTTTTTTTTAAATTATTTTTATGAAGCATGGATTGTTTTATCTTCATTGGTGACCATGATCAGAAACGAAGGTTCTGATCCAACTCTCACTGAAGTAAGTGAGAATCTTTCAATGTAAATTGGATTAGGACTAAAACTACATTATCTGTTAATTTATTTTGAATTTACCTTTCTATTGCTGCCTCATTAGTTTTCAACTACAAGCTATTTAAGGATCCCAGCAGGAAAAAAAAGGCATATTGGAACACTTACTGAAACTCTAATGACTTGTAGCAGAAAATAGTCCATGGGGACTAAACTGAGCACATCAGTTGCGAGGATTTAAATTCATACTTCATGGGAGAAATTTTAATCTCAGACATGCTTAGCACACCCTCAGATATTTACTTGAAATGCACTCCACTCATTGGAGTTTGGAATCTAGTCCCAAATTGTTTTGATTTTCAACAGTGCTTGCTACGTTAGTTTCAGGTAAGCTTCAAAGGGCTCAGAGTTCAAGTTCAGATGCTTATATGAAGCTTATCAACCCCTTCTGAATCTGATAAATTTGTCTGGAAATCTTATGAGAACAGGCTTCCTTCATAGTATTTCAGCATTTCTGACTTTTGTCTCAACTATACCGCAAAGACACAGAAGCACATGGGGATGCAGCTAGGGAAGGTGAATTGTGATGGGTCATTCACCACACACTAGCCCTGTAAGGGTTAATATAGGCAAGAGAGGCCAATTAGTCATAGGCTGCACAAGGAAGGAATCTAGAAGGCAACGAGGCTTAATTGGTGAAGAAGTTCAGCTGGGCAGAAACAGGCATGACTTCTATAAAGCCAGGGAGCTGGCAACAGAGACCTGGCCTGCAGACATATTCCTTGACACAAGGAGGGAGAGTAGGAGCCTGGAATAGCTAAGGTAGGAAGCAGTCCAGGGCAGAGCAGAAAGGGCTGGGAGAATAAAACCCAGAGCTGCTGGGTTTAGGGTGGATTGGAACCTGGTGTAGAGTGTGGGCCAGGGTTCCCCTACAAGCCAGTTTGGGAGTGGCATGCTAGGTGCAGCCCATTTAGGGACTGCCAGTGACAGTTAGGAAGGAGAGAGTTAGTACCCAGGGGGAGGGGGGGAGGAACGTTAAGGTGACTTGGCCAGAGGGCTAAGCTATGAAGAGGAAAGCGCTGCAGCTCCAGAAGCATGAGAGAGCCCACTGAGTAAGTGAGCGGGAAGACAGGCTGAGTAGAAAGGGGCATCAGACCATGTGGTGAGCCAGATGGGCCACCAGGAGGCAGCAGAGCAGTAAGAGAGCATGTCCTGTTACAGGAACAACACCAAGAACTGTATCCAAACACTTCAGAAACCCAAAGTGTTTGTTTCTTTTCTCCAAATGTTCACCCAGTCTTGGGAGTTTTTATTTTGCCCCTCCCCCCGCAATTTACCCAATCATGCTACTAATACACACAAATTAACTAGAGCTGTCAATTAATCACAGTTAACTCACATGATTAAATCAAAAAATTAATTGTGCAGGATACACTAATTGTGATTAATCGCAGTTTTCATTGCACTGTTAGAATTAGAATACCAATTGAAATTTATTAAATATTTTGGATGTTTTTCTACATTTTCAAATATATTGATTTCAGTTACAACACAGAATACAAAGTGTACTGTACTCATTTTATATTATTTTTGTTACAAATATTTGCACTGTAAAAATAACAAGAAATAGTATTTTTCAATTCACCTCATACAAGTACTGCAGTGCAATCTCTTTATCATGAAAGCACAACTTACAAATGTAAATTTTTTTGTTACATAACTGCACTCAAACAAAACAATGTAAAACTTAGAGCCTACAAGTCCACTCAGTCCTACTTCTTGTTCAGCCAATCGCTAAGAGAAACAAGTTTGTTTACATTTATGGGAGATAATGAAAGTGAGAAAAAATGTTCACATGGCACTTTTGTAGCTGACATTGCAAGGTATTTACATGCCAGATCTGCTAAACATTCATAGGCCCCTTCATGCTTTGGCCACCATTCCAGAGGACATGCTTCCATGATGATGACACTCGTTAAAAAAATAACGCATTAATTAAATTTGTGACTGAACTCCTTGGGGGAGAATTGTATATCTCCTGCTCTGTGTTTTACCTGCATTCTACCATACATATCATGTTACAGCAGTCTCGGATGATGACCCAGCATGTTGTTTGTTTTAAGAACACTTTCACTGCAGATTTGACAAAACGCAAAGAAGGTACCACTGTGAGATTTCTAAAGATAGCTACAGCACTCGACCCAAGATTTAAGAATCTGAAGTGCCTACCAAAATCTGAGAGGGACGGTGTGGAGCATACTTTCAGAAGTCTTATACATGTGTTGGTCTGCACTGCTTTGGATCGTTATCGAGCAGAACCCATCATCAGTATGTACGCATGTCCTCTGGAATGGTGGTTGAAGCATAAAGGGACATATGAATCTTTAGCGCATCTGGCACGTAAATATCTTGCAATGCCAGCTACAAAAGTGCCATGCGGAACATCTGTTCTCACTTTCAGGTGACATTGTAAATAAGAAGTGGGCAGCATTATCTCCTGAAAATGTAAACAAACTCGTTTGTCTGAGCGATTGGCTGAACAAGAAGTAGGACTGAGTGGACTTGTAGGCTCTAAGTTTTACATTTTTATTTTTGAATGCAGTTATTTTTTGTACATAATTCTACATTTGTAAGTTCAACTTTCATGATAAAGAGTACTACAGTACTTGTATTAAGTGAATTGAAAAATACTATTTCTTTTATTTTTACAGTGCAAATATTTATAATAAAAATAAATATAAAGTGAGCACTGTATACTTTGTATTCTGTGTTGTAATTGAAATCAACATACAGTAACTCCTCACTTAACGTTGTAGTTATGTTCCTGAAAAATGCGACTTTAAGTGAAACGATGTTAAGTGAATCCAATTTCCCCATAAGAATTAATGTAAATGAGGGGGTTAGGTTCCAGGGAAATTTTTTTCACCAGACAAAAGACTATATACACACACACACACAGAGAATATGTTTTAAACAAACAATTTAATACTGGTACACAGTGATGATTGTGAAGCTTGTTTGAGGTGGAAGAGTCAGAGGGTGGGATATTTCCCAGGGAATGCCTTACTGCTAAATGATGAACTAGCAATTGGCTGAGCCCTCAAGGGGGTTAACTCTCACAGTCTACAAAGCAGCAGGAATGTGGAGAGAGCATCACAGACAGAGACACACACTGTGTGTGTGAGAGAGAGATATGCATTTCCCCTTTAAGTACACTGCCTTGTTAATTAGATCAGCTTGCTGAGACCGCAGCTGCTGCTGCCAGCAAGCTCCCTCTGTCCTGAGCCCTGTCATGTGTCCCCCCTGCTCTATGAAAGATGCGGTAAGAGGGGTGCAGGGGGGAGGGGGACACCCTGACATTAGCTCCCCTCTTCCTCCCCTCCCCCCCGCACAGCAAGCAGGAGTCTCGGGGAGCAGCTCCAAGGCAGAGGGCAGGAGCAGCACATTGCAGTGGGGGGAGGGACAGCTGCAATTGCTAGCCTCCTGGGCAGCTGTTGCACAGGGAACTTCTCGGAGCGGGGAGCTGATAGGGGGCTGCCGGACCACCCTGGTTCCAAGCCCCCACCAGCTGGAACGGGCTGCAACGGGCTGCTCTTCCTGCAAGCAGTGGACAAAGCAGGCGGCTGCCAAACGACGTTAGAAGGGAGCATTGCACAACTTTAAACCAGCATGTTCCCTAATTGATCAGCAACGTAACAATGAAACAACATTAACCGGGACGACTTTAAGTGAGGAGTTACTGTATTTGAAAATGTGGAAAACATCCAAAATATTTACATAAACAGTATTCTATTATTGTTTAAGAGCGCCATTAATCACAATTAATTTTTTTAGTCGAGCGATTAATCACGATTAATTTTTTTAATTGCTTGACAGCCCTAAAATTAACATGGGTCAATTTCTGCTCTCAGTTACACTCATGCAATCCCATTAGAATTATTAGGGATGTGACACTACTGAGCTGTCTCACTGCAAAGTGACTCTGGTGAAAATCCCTTGACCAGGCTGACTTTCTCCATTACAAATTCATTCTCTGATCATTCAGTTCTACCATCTTCCTACCTAAATAACTGTCCTACAATGGGGTGTAGGCAGTGTGACCTACTGGTCAGAACAGGAGCCTGGCCTACTGGATGGAGAAGAATCAGAGGGTAGAACCGGAGGCGTGGTCAGAGGCCCAACCAATGGCTGGAGCCAGCAGTCAGAACAGAAACAAGGTCAGAAGCCAAGGTCATAGTCAGGAAATTCTAAGACAATGGTTGGAGCCCAGTAATCAGAAATTCTGAGGAAGATAGGAATGAGGGCTGGAACTGGAGCAGGCATAGGTTAGAGCAAGGTCCAGTACAGGAAGCAGGCCTGGCACAGCTGCAGGCAAAGAGCACATTGAGCAGCCACTGTGCAGCTTTTGCTTCAAGGCTTAAATGGTTGGCCCTTCTGTCTAATCAGGGAGCATAGTCACTTTGTGAGGCTTTAATGGTCCCTGCTGAGCTCAGTGGGTGCTAGGTGATCATGCCTGGAGCTAGCTGAGGTCCTGACAGTACCTCTACACCGCCCCTTGAGGGCTCCTGCTAGGGTCCCTGAGCCCTGGCTTGTTAGAGTATCTTCCATGAAATTACTGCAGGAGACAGGGAGTATGAACGTTTTCTTTTGGTTTCCAGGATCACTCCTCTGGTCTGTACCTCTTCCAATCTATCTAGAGCAGGGGTTCTCAGGACAAATTTTTTGGTGGCCTCAGACTGCGGCCACCAACTTTTGCTGGTGACCGGTCTCTCACTTTTTCCTAAAGTACTTAATTGGCTTTAGGAAAAACAAATAAATATGTACATAGATACGTCCAAATCATTGTAATTTATTTATTGCTAGCAACATACAAATATCACTTTTCACAGCCGACTTACTCAGCCCTGCCAAGCCTGGGGACAAATTAAGCCCTGGATATCCGGAAGGACAGGGGAGGCAGCCAGGGACTAGAGCCTGAAGCCCCGCAGCTGGAGGCTGGGGCCTGCCGCCGCGCAGTCAGGACCCAGGGCTGAAGCCCAAAGCCTGAGCCCCACCACCCTGGGAAGGTGGGGAATTCACCGGCTGCCAGCTCCTCCAGTGTTGTGCCCCTGGTGTCAGCCCAACCCTTGTTGGCGGCCCCAGCAACCAACACCAAGGAAGCACATCCAGGAGCAACAGGGTGGGGGAGGGGATGCTACTTTGCCCTCCCCTCCCCCCCAATCAGAGCCCAGGAGGCTGTGGCCGCAAGAAAAGCCCCTGGTGGCCGCATGTGGCCACAGTGGCCGCATTTGAGAATCTAGAGCAGGGGTCGGCAACCTTTCAGAAGTGGGGTGCCGAGTCTTCATTTATTCACTCTCATTTAAGGTTTTGCGTGCCAGTCATCCATTTTAACGTTTTTAGAAGGGCTTTTTCTATAAGTCTCTAATATATAACTAAACTATTGTTGTATGTAAAGTAAATAAGGTTTTTATAATGTTCAAGAAGCTTCATTTAAAATTAAATTAAAATGCAGAGCCCCCCGGACCGGTGGCCAGGACCCGGGCAGTGTGAGTGCCACTGAAGATCAGCTCGCGTGCCGCCTTCGGCACGCGTGCCATAGGTTGCCTACCCCTGATCTAGAGCTTCCCCTGACCCGCTGGGAGTCAAGGACCAATGAACTTTGTATTCCTCCTATCCATGGACAATAACTGGAGCGTGGATGGAGGAGGGTCTACCCGTTTGGGGAAGAAGGTTGTTGATGAACCATTTGAGGAGACAAACCTGAAACACGGGGTGAATCTTTGAGGAATTCTGGGAGTTGAAGCTTGAAGGCCACTGGGTTTAAATCAGTGGCCACTTCTGAATATATGGATCCTAACTCTCATTAATTTTAATGAGTCAATGACCTAATTTCTGCCCTGATTTACATGTCACAAAATAGGGTTGTGTGAAGTGCAATTCAGGCCAGAACTTGTCCCAGTAGGTATTATCCTTACCTATCAAGGGTGAAATCCTGTTTCCATTGAAGTCAATGGGAGTTTTGCCATTTTCTTCCATGAAGCCACAATTTCACCCCAGGAGAATAGACCCCTTTGGATCTATTACTCTTCAATAAACCAGAGTTCTAAAGCTCTGTACACAATAAACCCCTGGCTAATAGGTATCTAAAGCTGCCAGGAGAGTCAAAGAAAGAGTAGTACAAACAAGGAAACTTTCAGTCTTTAAGCACCCTGAATTACACAATGTGCTGGATATAAAGTTTGGCTTTTTTTCAGTTTATTATGGATCAGGGACAGACAGTGAAGTATGCAGTATTTAAAGTTGATTATAAATGACAACATTTCCCATTTTGGTTACTTGTAATAGTATTTCATCATAAAAGTAGTAGTCAATTTGCCCCAAATGAAAATATAAACAAATAAGCAATAGTGCCTGTAAAAGACAACATAAAGATTAGAGATTACTCCAAGGCAAATAAAATCTTTACACATAAAATATTTCCACATCTTTCTGGGAATTCTGATAGGCCAAAATGCTAATTCTGTCATTACATTTTCTATTTATTGGTATTTTCCCAGGCTGCAAAATTGCATAATAAATAAATAAGCCGTCTTCCCTTCCGCCTCTTAGTTACAGAAGCTTTTGTTTTATTCCCCACCCCCTGTTTTCAATTACTCTAACTCCCTTTATTTCTTTGTTTTCTCTCTCTCTTCCCGTCTCCCTCATACCAGGGTGCAGTAAGACCCAGAGAAAATCCAGTGCATTACTTGGAAGGAAACAGGAAGTTTTACATGTCTATACATAATTTGCTTATGAAATGAAGTGGTGTAGAAGGCTTTGGCCTCAATACTCTCTGCACAGCAGGGGCTCTGAAATGAAAACAAGAATCTATGCACTGGAGATACCTTTGAAAACTGGCTTTTAATAGTGCACATTTCATCAGAGATTTTTTTGTAATAAACCTAAAACCATCTAATAAACAAGTGAGGTCTAATTGCACAGAGTGAACAACAGAGTTGACGAGGGAGGGACAGCCCAGGCAAATCCCGCCTTTATCTCAGGAGCAAATGTACTTGGAGCTGGCCCTCATCTACTCTATCATCAAAAAGGCAGAAACCTCTCACCTTTTAAAGCTGCCAGAATCTTATTCCTTGACTAACAGATAAGGAAAGTGTATTATTAAATCCATGACAGCAGTATTTGATGTGTTTTTCAACATTTAGAGAAATTCACTACAGGATTCTGGTCACACTGAATGACTCACTTCCTCTCACTCCACAGTACAAAAACCTCCTAGATTAAAAGGGAAACAGTCCATTTTTCTCTACCCTCTTCTTCTTCCTCCTCCTCCTCCTCCTCCTCAACCTTTCACTGTCCTCTCGCTTCTTCCTTTCACTCATCCATCATCTGGTCCATATCACCCCCCAGCTTTGAATACTTTTACTGGTTCTCCATCTAGGAATACATCAGATTCAAGCTCCTTGTTCCAGGCTTCAAGACCCTGCATAATTCTGACTCTCCCTAGTTCTCCGTCCTTGTCTCTTTTTGTGTCACCAGCCATCTCCTCAGCTCTACTGATACCAATCTCAACATGTTTGTCCTCAGCTCCTATAACATCTCCGGGCCTTCACACTGTCCCTATTCATGGAAGGCCCTTTTCTAAAGGCTACTACCACTCTACATTTAAATCTTTCCTGGACACCCACTTCTGCTGTGAGTCCTGCAAAAACATAGCAGATTGATAATGGCAGAATTTATAAGTAATTGGAAATAGTGTATATATATCATGGAAAATACACCCTCCATACTCCCTCAGATCATGTCATCATTAAATTATCAAAAAGTGACTAGTCTCCACCATGGCCACTTGTATCCCACTATCCCCTCTTTTTGTGTCCTACGGACCCTGGTCCTGCAATTCATAATATGTAGGTGTATGAGTGCACTCACACAGAGCCCCACTGACTTCAGCTGGACTCCACAGGGGCACAGCAGTCCGGGCACACGCAATAAATGACAGGATGGGGCCTTAGATTGTAAGCCCCTGGGGACAGGGGACTGAACCTTCTTTAATGGATGGAAAGCACCTAGCATAATACTGATCATCTTATTGGTCTGATAATTCAAGAGTTAATTTTATCCACATAATAAAATACTAATAATTTATTGCACACGTTTAATTTTCATCACTATTTGGAAAAGACACTCGTTTTAAAAAAATACATTTGGGTTCTGACCAAAAATGACAGACAAAAACATAAAAATGTAATTGATACGACAGTGTTTCCAAAAGGGCAGCCTTTTGTTTTTAATTACCTCTCCACTTCATTTTATTTTTGGTACTTGTGACCATGTGTAAAGCTACATCCACCCACTGTTGTACTCTATTAAACACAACTAATGACATTCCTTATGGCTGCCTCAGCAATGCCAACTGCAATACTGTGCAATGAATATCAACCCATCTAGCTACAAGGCTTTTTACTCCTACTCCTCCTTTTCCCTAAGGGAAGTCATTATTCATAAACCTGCTGCTTTTGGTATTGTGTTGTATCCTTGCCCGTCTCCCGCGGAGTCTATTAAAACTCAAAGATTTAAGAGAGAAACGTTGGTCAGATACAAGAGTGAAGTACTGTGTTAAAATGCACCTTTCAAGTTTAGGGATGTCTACATAATCCTAAAATTAAGGGACAATATCAAGGAGTCCAGGATTAAAATGTGACCTACAATGCCTATGCGCTGTAATAATATGGCTGGGAATGTTCTCTTGGTTCTAGATATCTTTATCAACAAAATCTGCTGTTGGGTATATTGAAGACATTAAATAGCCATGTTTGACCTTTCTCTGTAGCAGTTCAATAGCACTATTCCTACTATAGCACTAGCAAGACACTGGTGTGAATAGGAAGCTGACGTATTACAGGGGATCATGGTGGAGGATCAGACTGTTGGGGTGACATGGGAGAAGAACGTATTGGGGGAACAGTATTGCTGGGGGAGGGACACAGAGAGAAGTGAGTAGGGAAGATATGGTGTCGCTGGAGTACATTTGTGTGTATGTCTGAGAAATGGGTGTTCTGGAGTAGCCATGTGGAGTGGGAAAAATGGATGGAACAGATTAGAGCAGGGGCTTTACGGCAAAGTGGGAAGAGGGCCCTGCCTCCTGTCTCCATGACCTGTTTATCTCCCTCCACACCTCAGGCTTAGCCCTTTTGTATTTTGTCCTGATACCTTTCTTATATGCATAAATTTAATGCTGAAAACTTTATCTATGTAAACGTTATACACCTTAAAATATGTTGAGGTTGGAGTTCATTGAAAAATAGGATGAATTTTTCATGAACATTTTCATGAAAAAATTGTCCTTTTTTTCTTGTTGAAAACTTTCGGAATTTGAAACTTTTTGACTAGCTCTTGCTGGGGCAAAGGACTGTGAGGAGAGAGGATATAGGAAGTGACAATCTGCTCTCTTTCTTCGTGCCCCTGCCGTAGTCAAGATTATTCTTTTTAACACCCTATTTCTCCCTGGTGCAGAAAAGAGCAACAAGGATGATTAAAGGCCTGGAAAAAACTCTCATATAAGGAAAGATTTAAAAGATTGGGGTTGTTTACCTTGGAAAGGAGATGAATAAGAGGGTCATTATATATGCATATAAAATAATAAATGATATCAAGAAGGCAGATCAGGAACTTCTGTTCTCCCTGTCTTATAACACAAGAAGAAGGGAAAAATTTAAAAAGTGGATAATTCAGAACTGATCAAAGGAAATACTTTTTCACACAATGTGTAATTAGACTGTGGGATTTAGTGCCATAGGAAGTCATTAAGGCCAAGAACTTGACAAGATTCCAATAGGGATTGGGTATTTATATAGTTTTCAAGAAAATCCAGAGTTGTCATAATTAATGATGAACATAAAACTTTGGAAGGGCTATTAAACTTTTTGCTCCTGGGTTTAAGCCAGTCTCTAACTATTAGAGACCAAGATGAGACCTATATTTGGAATAGACCAGTGTTTCCCAAACTTGGGACGCCGCTTGTGTAGGGAAAGCCCTTGGCGGGCCGGGCCGGTATGTTTACCTGCCGCGTCCGCAGGTCCAGCTGATGGCGGCTCCCACTGGCCGTGGTTCGCTGCTCCAGGCCAATGGGAGCTGCTGGAAGTGGTGGCCAGTACATCCCTTGGCCCCCGCCGCTTCGAGCCGCGAGCGGCTGGACCTGCAGACGCGGCAGGTAACAAACTGGCCCGGCCCGCCAGGGGCTTTCCCTACACAAGCGGCGTCCCAAGTTTGGGAAACACTGGAATAGACTATTGAACATCAGTTTACTGCCTCACCTCAGTCCCTGGAAAAATCATGGAGAAGGTCCTCAAGGAATCAATTCTGAAGCACTTAGAGGACAGGAAAGTGATCAGGAACAGTCAGTATGGATTCACCAAGGGCAAGTCATGCCTGACTAACCTAATTGCCTTCTATGAGGAGATAACTGGGTCTGTGGATGAGGGGAAAGCAGTGGATGTGTTATTCCTTGAGTTTAGCAAAGCTTTTGATACGGTCTCCCACAGTATTCTTGCCGGCAAGTTAAAGAAGTATGGGCTGGATGAATGGACTATAAGGTGGATAGAAAGCTGGATAGATCGTCGGGCTCAACGGGTAGTGATCAACGGCTCCATGTCTAGTTGGCAGCCGGTTTCAAGTGGAGTGCCCCAAGGGTCGGTCCTGGGGCCGGTTTTGTTCAATATCTTCATTAATGATCTGGAGGATGGCGTGGACTGCACTCTCAGCAAATTTGCAGATGACACTAAACTGGGAGGAGTGGTAGATACGCTGGAGGGTAGGGATAGGATACAGAGGGACCTAGACAAATTAGAGGATTGGGCCAAAAGAAACCTGATGAGGTTCAACAAGGACAAGTGCAGAGTCCTGCACTTAGGACGGAAGAATCCCATGCACTGTTACAGACTAGGGACCGAGTGGCTAGGCAGCAGTTCTGCAGAAAAGGACCTAGGGGTTACGGTGGACGAGAAGCTGGATATGAGTCAACAGTGTGCCCTTGTTGCCAAGAAGGCTAACGGCATTTTGGGCTGTATAAGTAGGGGCATTGCCAGCAGATCGAGGGACGTGATCGTTCCCCTCTATTCGACATTGGTGAGGCCTCACCTGGAGTACTGTGTCCAGTTTTGGGCCCCACACTACAAGAAGGATGTGGAAAAATTGGAAAGAGTCCAGCGGAGGGCAACAAAAATGATTAGGGGGCTGGAGCACATGAGTTATGAGGAGAGGCTGAGGGAACTGGGATTGTTTAGTCTGCAGAAGAGAAGAATGAGGGGGGATTTGATAGCTGCTTTCAACTACCTGAAAGGGGGTTCCAAAGAGGATGGATCTAGACTGTTCTCAGTGGTACCAGATGACAGAACAAGGAGTAATGGTCTCAAGTTGCAGTGGGGGAGGTTTAGATTGGATATTAGGAAAAACTTTTTCACTAGGAGGGTGGTGAAGCACTGGAATGGGTTACCTAGGGAGGTGGTGGAATCTCCTTCCTTAGAGGTTTTTAAGGTCAGGCTTGACAAAGCCCTGGCTGGGATGATTTAGTTGGGATTAGGTCCTGCTTTGAGCAGGGGGTTGGACTAGATGACCTCCTGAGGTCCCTTCCAACCCTGATATTCTATGATTCTATGCTGGGTTCTTATACCTTCCTCTGAAACATGTAGCTCTGGCCACTGTCAGAGGCAGGATACTGGACTAGATGAACCTTGGATCTGATCCAGTCTAGCATTCCTGTTTCTATGTTCCTCCTCCCACCCACTCTTAACACCCATGTTTT
The DNA here is from genome assembly GCA_003942145.1 of Platysternon megacephalum. Classification (NCBI taxonomy): domain Eukaryota; kingdom Metazoa; phylum Chordata; order Testudines; family Platysternidae; genus Platysternon; species Platysternon megacephalum. The sequence goes on from QXTE01000074.1 coordinate 8,117,951, forward strand.
TTCTATAACTCCCAGCAATGCCCTCTCTTTCCCATTCCTCCCTGTGCCCCCACAACTCCCCTCCTCCATATCCCCCCAAATCCTTGTCCTTCAGAACACCCCAGTTCTCTGCCAATCATCTACTACCCCTAGTGATCCTTAATATCAGTGATGTCAGTGATGAAGCCCCAGAGCATTCCAGGTGCTGATGCTTTCGTTACAGAAATCTAACCCTGTGAAGTGCACAGATGGATCCAACTGCAAGCTTGGCCCCAAGCTCTGAGCCATCTGGGAGCTCAATCATGGAGCTCACCACTAATCCCACAGTTTATGATCATCCCACACATTCAAGGCCAGATCCTTGGCCCCACTGCTGGTTGCTTTGTTCTAAAGCTGCCCTTATGGGGCTGATGGGGATTTCCTTTGTGTAGGCATAGCCCTGAGTGGCTTAATGCCAGCACAGCCAGCTCTATGCTCTCTATTCCCAGCACCTTCCTCCTGAAGCATGGTGGGGCACGTCAGCCACAGGAGGGAGTGTGATCAGAGTATGCTATGCCATCCTGTGCTAGTGAAATGGCCCTAACAGGTCATTCCAGCTGGTGCAAGTTGGAGTGTCCTGTGACTGTTACAGCTTGTGCCAGCAGCCAAACCAGCCTTCACTAGTGCTCAGGAGAGGGGGAGTGGAAAAGTGGTGGAAAACCACTCCCCTCAGGTGTGTAAAGCAGAGCTCAGCCACACCTGAGGATCTGGTTCTCTCTGTCTATAAGTTTCCACAGTGAAGGCCTGGTGTGCTCCGGTGCTCACTTGTGTGTCTAGGTCAACACAGTGACACTTCTGGCTTTGGTATCTTTCTAGCACCGGATAACTTGTGGAGGAGCTAGCCTACAACAACAACGATTCCTTGATTGTTCTCTCAAGGGAAGTGGTCTGTGAATTAAAACTGCCCTATTCCTCACTGCCTAAAAACCAGTCTTTATGAGTGAAACTTGGGAGTTCAGAAAACTTGCTGCTGCTGAGAACATGTGGGCTGAAAAATCACAAACCACAGGGAAAACACATGCAATTTTTGACTAAGCAATGTATAAACATCTCTATTCCTACTCTTTCCAAATTCCCTGAAAGAAGTTTCACAGGCTAGGTTAAGCATTCCAATGCACAGACACATTGGTTACTCCAAACAAAAGTGAGAAATAGTGCTTAAAATACAAGTCTGGCTTCACCCTGAACTATGGAGTTGGGTGACCTTTTTTTGGCAAATAGTAAATTCATTGAAATATGCAGTTTTCAGGGGCACCGATACTATTTGCCAAACTGCATTTAGAGAATAGTTTCAGCCAAAAAGAAAAAAAAAAAGGACAAAAATACTGAAAAAGTCAAAACATTTTGTAACATTTCATTTTGACCTTTCCTTTCAAAACGGTGTTTTGTTTTGAACTCTAGATAATTTAAAAAAAAGGTGAAACCACCAAAAAAATGGCCCAAAACAAAATGAAAAACTGAAATAAATTTAGTTTGGGGTCAAACATTTTGTTTTAAAAAAAAAAATCATTTTTTTTTGTTTTTTTGTTTAGTGAGACACTGAAAAAAATTCAGTTTCAAGTCAACCTGAATCAATTCCCCTCCCCTCTCCCCCAGCTTTCAGTTTGGCTTGAACTGAAAAATCAATTATTTTTCCATGCTAATTATGACCAATGATTCCATGAAACAGAAACTGAGAAACACCTTACCATTTGCTTTTTATTCACACCCTTCTTGCGATTCTCATTTTTGCTCTCATCTTCATACACCAAAACAAAGTCAATTCTTCGTTGGCCATCGTTAAAGAACAAGGAGTCAGGTTTTTGATCAAACTCTGCCTGTAAGGAGTGCAGAACATTTTAAATATGAAGATCTTTACAAGCCAGTTCTTTTTGTTTATTGACTATGTACAGAAGTTGAGGAGTAGAAAAACTCAATGTCAAGTCGTTAGAGTAGCAACAAAACTCAGGATCATACTGTTCCCTTTTGTAAAGAGCCAGGTCTCTGTATGACATAAGGACAGCACAACTTCTACCTAATTTTCTCCTTCAAAAATTGCAGATTAACTTTTGCAAATATGGCAATGGAAGGAGCTTAGGTGACAGTACCATTACCAAATAAGGCATCTGTCAAATAATTTACATACCATTGTGATATACTGTTACAGATCCATGTTATAAAACATTTTGGTTCCTGCAGGGACTCTCACAATAACTGGCTTCCCGTCCTTCCCAGAAACTTTGCCAGAAGTCTGAGCTTCTCAACAACTGAAAAATCCTTTCATGGCTCCATACACACTAATATCCATAAGAACCAGTGCCACATGCACGATCCTGAACCAGAGAAGGACACGGCCACAGTGCAAATGCATTCACGAAATGTAACGCATCCCATGTGGATATACTTCTTATTTTTATTAGCAAAATCTCAGCAGGCACAGAACATTGTTAAACGCCACACATCCATCATGTTATAATATATGCCAAAATCAAAAAGATTAATATATCCATAAACCATCACCCAGTCCCTAGAGGAACATAGGATACATTGTCATATCCACTAATAACATGTTAATGTGTTAATTCATGTGTATGACATTTTAGGCACAATTGATGATGGGATTGATGGAGAAATTTGAATGCTAGAGTTACGTTTTTGCAGTTAGTTTGTGGGAATACTTGTGGGCATCACCACATGTAATAATGCTTAAGGTTAAGATTTCGTCACAGTTATTTTTAGTAAAAGTCGCAGACATGTCGTGGGCAATAAACAAAAATTCATGGAAGCCAGTGACCTGTCTGTGACTTTTACTAAAAATCACTGGGGAGTGAGGGGCTGAACGCTGGGGGTGGGGACTGAAGCCCGAGTCCCGCAGAGAGGGACTGACAGCTGCAGGGCAGAAACTGAAGAGGTCTCTTACAGTCACGGAATCCGTGATCTCCATGATGAAATCGTATCCTTAATAATGCTCATCCTCACATCCATTTTGTTAACAACTAAACCTTAATGTCATTAGAATTCTCACCCAGTTTGAAGAAGTGGGTGTCTGCGTGGCTTAGGTTAAACTGGAAGGTGTTCATGACATTGGGCCAGATCCTCAGCTGCTGTAAACTGATATAGCTCCACTGAAGTCAATGGAACTATGTTAACTTATTCCAGTTTAGGATCTTATTTCCAAAGTTGTATGAGAGAAGATATGTATTCCTAAAGGCTTGCAAAACTGCTGAAAAGAAGAACTTCTTTCCCTGCCTATCCTATATTGACCCTGATATCAAAGTAACGACTTGTATGAGGCAAGGTAAGGTTATATTCTTCCTCCTTAAGCAAAATAAATATCTCTAAACAACAAACAGGAGTACAAAGGTATCCGGAATGGCTTTACTCACTGTTGTTTGAATGGTAATGTTACCTATTACTAACGAGTTTAGATACAACTGTTATAAATTACTCCAGGCTTTAAAGGTTTGGGATAATTAATGTTTCAAACTTCTTGACATCCAGCATCTTTAGCTTATTGCAATGACACAGAGTATCTGTCTGAACCAAATCAATCAGCAGTTCTCATTTCTTAGAATTATAGGAGTTAGAGCTGAAAGAGACCTATTAGATCATCCCACTTGGCCATTCAAGGATTGTCTGCAACAGCTGTAGTTTTAAATATAAAATGCAGCACTGCTAGTGCTATCTCCAGACTAGTTTTAAATGTCTTGTAATTGGGCTTAGCTGCATGGTGTCTACATTCTAGTGTGGAGTTAAAATATCAAATTACTGTAAAATAGTTATGTTTTGTTTTTTAATTAGCACCCTCTTTTCTACTGAAGCAGAACCTGATCATACTTTTACAGCTTATTACGTTTCTTGGAACTAAAATAAACAGTGGAGTGATGTTAGACATTGGATTTGTATTTTTATCATACTGATTCTACCTTCACAACTACACTATCATTTGCATTTTTAAAAATGAAACAATATGAACTTGGGAAAGAGTCAAATGACTAAAATCAAGTCAGCAACCAGGTGTTCTAAATATAACAATCATACTAAAAAGAATTTATAACATTCCTGTTACTTAAGGGACAAAGACAATAAATATTAGGGGGCCAATCTCTATGCTCATAATTACAATAGACTCTCATGTATCTAAGTCTATAATAGAAAGGGGAAGATAGAATATTTAGGTAGCCAAACACCTTCCATTATAAAAGGATTCTTGTAATTTTTAAAAGAGAAATTCCAACACCTCTATTGTTTGCAGAAGGCCTTAGACATTCAGCAGAGAGAAAGCCCTCAGGTTAGAGAAGAGACTTTTCTTTGTCCCATGAAATTCTGTTCAGGTTTTCCTGAGATTTAAACTGTTGAAAATTACTATTTCCCTCTTCTCACTTGCGTTCCTCAGGAAAATTTTGGCAGTATTTCAAAATAACTGAACATGAACATTCTAAAGATCTGGGTGTTCACCCCCACCGAAGCAGCAGAAGATACAACACTGAAAATGCAATTGAAGTGAGCTGTTGTAGCAGCTGTTGTAGTGGGAGTGGGGGAAAGGGAAGAAAGCCAGGTCAGACTTCTGCCAATCATTCACCTCTTTCTCCCCCTTGGACCCAACACATGGCCCAGCAGACTATGCCCTCCCCTGGGCAAAAAGCTTTTTTCAAACTGCTGGCTGGTTTGGTCCTGTAGCTCAAGTGGTAAAAGTCCATGTTGCAATGCTGAATGTACAGTGTTCAGACTCTTACGACGATGAATAATGGGGGGGATTGTTACGGTTGCACATAACAGAATTTTTGTTTGTTTTAATAGGAAATTACATTGAAAATCCAATGTTAAAATAAAGTCATTTAGGTTGCAAAGTTAAGCTCTCAAAAGCAGGGCCAGCTCTAGGTTTTTTGCTGCCCCAAGCAAAAAAAAAAAACCAAAAAACAAAACTCTGAAAGGTGGCTGGAATGCCGCCCCTGAAATTGTGCCGCCCCAAGCACGTGCTTGGTTTGCTGATGCCTAGATCCGGTCCTGCTCAAAAGTTAGGAAATGCCAGATTTAAGGTTGTCCATGCCTCCTTAATTTGGCCCCCTCGTGCGCATGCATTACGATGCAGACTTTAATTACATGATCACTAGGGCCAGTGTTTTCCAGCAATGAAAACAGAGTAATTTCAGATTTTCCAAGCTGTGTATTTTGGAAATTTCAGATATGAATTATAGTGATACAAAAATTACACGTATCGACAAACTTGAGCAATACGTAATCCTTTACAGCATGAAAGTGCACTGGGGAAGGGGACAGCTGTACAGGAGAGGTGGGGGACAGATGCTGGGCACTGAGAGCTACNAATGCCAGATTTAAGGTTGTCCATGCCTCCTTAATTTGGCCCCCTCGTGCGCATGCATTACGATGCAGACTTTAATTACATGATCACTAGGGCCAGTGTTTTCCAGCAATGAAAACAGAGTAATTTCAGATTTTCCAAGCTGTGTATTTTGGAAATTTCAGATATGAATTATAGTGATACAAAAATTATACGTATCGACAAACTTGAGCAATACGTAATCCTTTACAGCATGAAAGTGCACTGGGGAAGGGGACAGGAGACAGCTGTACAGGAGAGGTGGGGGACAGATGCTGGGCACTGAGAGCTAGAGCCAGGCCAGCTGTGTGCTAGGGTGAGGGGGCAGGAACCAGCTGTGTAGGGGAGAGGAGGGACAGATCTTGGGCACTGACAGCCTAAAGCCAACTGTGTGGTGGGGGGAGAGTGGAGGAGCCAGCTGTGTGCAGGGGAGGGGAGCAGGGGAGAGGCACTGTGGATGCTGTCGAGAGTAGGTGCAAGCGCCGTCTGCTCTGCAGCATGGCGAGGGAGCCTGGTGCCCCACTGCCAAGTGCCCTGCCCGCCCAGGAGAAGGTCCACAGAGGTTTTGCCAA